>QAOC01004335.1:134398-485083 GCA_003255005.1 Begonia fuchsioides
AGCCGCTGTTTGAACTCGAACCACGAGCGCACCAGACTGTTCGCGTTCTCCCATTGAAACCAAGCCAGCGCCGCTCCTTCCAAGCATACTACGGCCGCCGGAATCTTCTCGTCGTCGCTGAGGTTGTTGACCGAAAAGTAACGTTCGGCCCGATAAGTCCAGTCCTCCGGATTCTTCCCGCAGAAAACAGGTAAGTCTAATTTTCGTGGATAAACTTCTTTTGCTTGAAAATTTCTCTCCCTCCCTAGCCGATCAATTTCTGATTCGGCTATTCCTTCCTTTTCATCCGGCAATTGAATCGAATGTTGTTGTTCGGATTGAGTCAACAATTTTGATAATTGTTCTTGAAGCACGGTTATACCTTGTTTAAACTCTTCCCTCACCACCGCTAATTCCTTTTGCCATTCCATACTCTCTTCTTTCTGGTTTTCAGAACGAGTCACTGGCATTTTCTTTCTCCGATGATCAACCGGCTCTGATACCAATTGATAGATTTAAACACAATCACGATAATATTACACAGAACAAGTTAACAAAGCAGAGGACTTCGAGGGCCTCAACCTCCAGTTTTCAGTTTTCTCTCCACCCCCTCTCCCTACAATCATTCCCCCCTTTATTCTTACACACCCACATACAAATAACCGCTGCAACTTCTATTAACCTCTCTTCGGTTTTCTAGTATAAGAAAACCGAATAAAGGGCCTATCATGTTCTTATAGAGCTTATTGTGAAGTAGCTTAACAACAAGAAAAATACTAGTGTACTAGGCTACTAGCTAAGAAAATCTTTACAATTCCAGAGGCATCTTTTTGAGACATCTGCAAATCTTCCCATAATTTGATATAAGGGCTTTCATAATCCCCCAAAACGCATAGCCCCCTCCCAATAACATATCTCTCCTTTCTACAGTATTTTTATGTTAACATCGGAAATTATCCCTTTCATTAAAATAAAATATCCATTAATAAAACAGCATAACTAAATAGGAAAAAAATCAAAACTTCAACATATCTTTCAGCCTCCGACACGGCCCTTTTTCCTTCTTCAACATGTGAAAAATCATGTGGGCACATGTTCCTTTATGTCAACATCTCGTAAATTTTTTATGCATCTTATTCCCAAATCATATGTAAGCATGATGAGAGGGTAATTGCTCAGTTGACTTTTGCATGGAAGATGCACTAACTAGTTGTGACTGTCTAAAGTTGCACAAGTTCATTTCCTAATTAATGATGGCGGTGCACTGTGATCTCCTCCAGCAATTCTTCTATTACTTTAGTAGTTCCCTGCATCCAACGAGAACCAAACACCACAACCGCTCCAAAAGCTATCAAACTATACCACTAGTCTGACTAAACCACAGATTCAGAAATACTACTATCCGCAAGAAACATACAGAAAACATGTTAGTCTGTAAAAAATGTCAAGATAGGATTCCTCCTTCCCCTTCCTCTAAACCCTTAAAATCACTCCTTAGAATCTCCCTCATATTCCTTTCTAATCACCTCAGAAAATCAATGCAAAATAAAATCTCCCACAACAACACTTTCCACTGGTAAAAATCATTTTCCCTTCCTACTATGAATTTTACTAAAATAACCCTTTTTTGATTACGCTGGTGCAACACATGGTTATTCAAAGAAATCTTTCACCACCAGCAATACCTTCACCATGTTATTTTTTTTAACTATAATGTGATTCTGGCCTCATTTTTATATTTAAGCATGACTAGTGTCCAATTTTGTTTCACTAATCCAACTGCTTCTAGAATGTTGCTGGCTTTCACTGAGCAGACAAAAGATCAGAAGATACTAGAGAATGCATCAGATCAAGCAATGCTCGAAATAGTAATGGCAAGGTCTGTTTCTCTAATGTTCTTGTGGTACTGATATTTGTTCTGTTATTTAATAGGTTACTAGTGTGCTGGTAAGCAAATATTTCTAATTTATTTTTGGTCCATTTTAAATAAATTAATGGTTAAAAACTATTAGGTCATAGAAGGAAATCAACTTTGCAGAAAAAATGGACTTTTGTTTCACTTATATTTCTTAATTTTGATAACAATCTCTTATCTCAAATGCATTAGATGTTCGTCGAAGGTAATCTTTTAAGTTACTTTTGAGATTTTTCTTTCACATGTAACTAGATCTAATTTTATTTGTTAACTTGTGACACTAAATACTTCAATTTTAATTGAGGGAAACCAGAGAGGTTTTGAATTCATGTTATTTGTTTTACTGTCATGTTAAATTAAAATTAACACTAGGTATTAGGTTGTGAAATTCATTTAAATTTTTTGTAACATTCGTTCGAATGATTTTGGTAAAACAAGAAAATCCTTTCTTTCCCTTTGAAAAAACAACATTTTTAAGGTTGTCATCTCATGTTGTAATCATTTGACATGCGTCTGAGCATTGCATTAACCACCGAAGTATAACTAAATTGATGTTCCAGTCACTTGTTGGTTGGGGGCTGGGGATCGTGGATACAAGGAAAGATTTTGAAGCACATGTTTTTGGGGTCATAATTAATACTGAACTACACTATTAGGAGGCTAATTTAGGGCAAACTCGTGATCACTGGAACTGCATCCCGCTGGACCATAGAGTCTTTTTATCTGAGCTGAGCACATTTCGTGCTCAACAGATTTCCCTGATCAGCACAACGATATATGCTGGTCGAGTTCCTTTCTTGGTGACTCATAAAACTCAGCTAAGTCCATGTATAATCCTCAGCATGTCAAGATATGCGTAGTTACCTTTATAATAGGTTATAATGGAATAAACAGTTTGTGGGAAGTTGGAAATCTGTTTCCATTAGTGCAACACAAGTTTGTGATGATTATTTTAAATCTTTAATTCAAGTGCCTATACATTGATGGAAAATTCATGCTTTTAATGTCATTTTTAGAGGCAAACATAGACAATGGTGTTGTATGAATGTCACATTTTGCAACTCAGGAGAAGTGAGTTCTGGTTTGCGATTGTAGGTATGAAAAGGAACTAACACATCCTATTCAGAATCTTCTTAGTGGAGAGCTTGCTCGTGCATTGCTTATTCAGGTACTATGTGACTTTTTGTTGGGATGATTTTAGTTTATAGATTTTTTCTTTGAAGTAAAGTTTTTATTGTTATTCTCACTTCTTTGCATTTTGGTCGCCAACAGGTTCAGAAGTTGAAACTGGATATTGAGACGTTAGTTTTAATGACCCTAACATAAAGAGTAACCTCTCTTATTTATTTATTTATTTTGACATAGTCTTTAAATTACTTTCTGAACAGGGCAATGCTTGAGTTGGATCAGATTCTAAAGGCAAATGAAATTAACTTTGCTATTCTTGCTGCATTACCCGCATTCTTTTTGTCCCTTCTTTTGTTGATGTTAGTACGTGCTTGGTTTAAACAGGTAAGAGAACAGAAAATATCATCTGGTATTTGTTGCTAAGCTGATTCTAGTGTCTTTTTTACTAACCCCAGGATTCTGCCAGTTCAATTCATCTTTTCTTGTGTGACAGGAAACAACTTCAATATATCTTCCATCCAGGATAGATGTAAAAAAAATGTTGGTGATAGTAGTATTAGTTTCCTATAACAAAAGGAATGAAGGAAAATGAAATTATTAGATAATTTGCATTACCACGGTTGTGCTTGTATCAGTTGATTTTCTGTGCCACTGTTCAAATTTTGCAACATCTTTGATATTTGATGAACTCGTTTCCGCTTATGATTGCTTGTGATAATATTCATTTCTTAAAGTAAATTAGAAGTTAGTCAGAGTTAGTAAAAGTTTGGGAAAATTAAGGGAAGTTAATGACACAATGGATTAATAGAATAAGATAGAAATATAAAGGGATAGAAAATTCTGTGTGCCAGGGAAAATCTAGATTTAGTTAGTCTAGAGGGCTTGGAGTCTTGAAGTTCCAAGACATATATTTTATGTTGTTTTGAATAGTATAAGTGTTTGTTGTTGTGATTTGATTCTTATCAATTTGATTTCCCATGATTTCTCATATATCACTCATTTCATTTACCCATGCGTGAAGGGCACAAGAGTCGATAGAAGTGAAGGGGTATATCTCATTTGACCAGTGAGTGCAAGTTTTTGATCGGGAGGCAAGGGATAATAATATTTTAATAAAAGAGATTGAGAAGGTTTTGGGGGAGGGTTACTCTATTTGGATGCCTATTGTGCTTTTTGTTCCTTGTTTACTGAGTCAATTAAATAAAACTTCAAATGCTCTTTTGTGTGATTTCTATGTTGCTCGTTCAGTGAGGTGTTTATCATCCTTCGGATGTTACTTTAAAAAGGGTAGGAGGATTGGAGAATGAGCGATTAAGACTTTCATTTTATTTGCTACTTTCAGGACAGTAAAGCAGAAGGACGTGGCAGAATTGCACGGATCCAAAGAAGATTACTTGTTGTGGAGGTTGAGAAAACAATAATACAATACCAGACTTATATGGACCAAGGACTCGTAAGAACTTTTGCTAATGTCTCTCCCTTACTCTTGAATTTCATTCTAGTATTTTGAAATATTCAATTACGTTCTATTAATTTCAAATATATATGAGTGAGGTAGTAATTGCTTTTGTGCAAGAGAGAACTTTTTTGCCTGTCACGCTCAGAGTATATTTCAACAACTATAATACATGCACTGTCTAATGAAATTCAGGCTCATGTTCTATGATCTGTGGAAATTAAATAATGTGGCACTCCAATTGGTCCAACGTGATGCGAAAAAGCTAAAGAACCTAGGCATTTGACATATTATCGTTTTGTATTGTTTTTATTTTGGCAATATATTTGAAGAATGCATAGAAGCAAGCACTATTGAGTAGAAAATAACAACTAAAGTGTTACAGTTAGTTTACAAGTGATTAGTGTTCTACACTTCGAAATTTATTTCATTTCTATTTACCACAATACCTTCGTTTTTATGAATCAAACTATGAAGATTTTTGCATTTAAGAGTTGACCATATAGTCCTTATTTTTACTTTTCTGACAATAAAAACGTCTCGTGACCACTGTTTCGAGAAAAGAATTTGTGATGTCGACAACGATAGAGCAGACCACCCCACTACTAGCACCCTTATTAGAAATTACTCTGTCGCTATAATAACGACACTTTCGAGTCTTAGTCATGTCTATCTCTATGTATTCATTTCAATATAATTTCACTTTTTGTGTCAAAGGTCTCTTGTGGAATCCCATAGGGGTCTAAAATCCTCTGCATTTTGCAGAAAAAGACGCAGAATGCATGTTTGGATTGCTACTCTACAGTTTGGATAGGCTTTACCGTGCTGTTGAGAGGCATGCAAAAGATACGGGTGAATGGCAGAGGTGAGCTGAAAATCTTTACCAATCTTTTGTTGCCTTTTGTCCCACCTTAGACAGTTTTAAAGATAAGTTAGCTAATTAAAGAACATGCCTTGATATTATAAACAGTCTTAGACAAGATATTGTGGATTTGGCGAAGCCCGGACTTCAAACTACGTATAAACTCATAGTGACGTCTCGCATGGACCGCGTATACGACTGCCTACTCCCCTCGCTGAGACGCCAATAGAGGTGATTTCTTGCTTGCTCCTGTTTTGCTTGTGCGATTTTTACTTCCTCAATCATCCAATTGGAAATAATTACATTTTCAGTGCGGTAATTTGATGCGCTGTTTGGTCGTTATTTGACATCAATATGTTTTGATCTCGTCTTTTATATGTTGTAGTTTTGTAATTTACTCGATTATTCGCATGTTTAATTTATTTCTATTCACTTAGTGATTCGACGGTCTTTGATTGGTTTGCTTAAAATGTAGCAAGTTAAAATAAATTAATAATTGCAGAAATTAATATTTGACACATTAAAATCAAGATAATTAGTGTAAATAGTATTACTCTTTTTTATTATCTTGGTTATGATTAGATCACACTTTAATATTAAGTTTTGATAGATCATATAACTTTGCATTTTAATTTTTACGACATTTTATACTGAAATAAGTGGTAAAATCAGTATTGTAATTTATATTGTATGGCATATCATGTGAGTTTAATAAAGTTAAAATAATTATTATAAATATTTTTTAATATATTAAGTTATGATTAATGTAATAAATATTAATTTTTTTTTAATAATTATTTGAATTTAATTAATTAAAAATTGATTTAAAATAAGTTAAAATATTACAATAATTTCAAATGACGTGGTGAAATATTTACAGTTGGATTCGAAGAGTAGTTGTTTGAACTTAGGATGGTGAAAATTGCAGAGTAATAACACATTCAATTCATTCTTTGGGAGCTAGGGCTATATAATCTGCACCGCTCTAGTCTCAGTCCTTTCGAGGGAGACTTTCAATGGCGGTTATTTTCATCTGCGCTCTACTGACTGTGTAAAACACGATCGATCCCTCACCAAATTGTTATCTCCTTGCTCTCCGAATGGATTTTCAAGTGGTAGTGTTGGCCGGTGGCACTTCAAAGAATCTCGTGCCTCTCGTCTCAAAGGTGACATCCGCAAGTTTTTTGAATTATCGCCATTATATTGATTTATATTTACTCATTCTTCTTCCAAATTATTGCAGGAGGTTCCGAAGGCCTTGCTTCCAGTGGCAAACCGCCCTGTTCTTTCTTACATTCTGGAGCTCTTTGAACTCAGTAACCTTAAGAACGTTATAGTTGTTAGTTTCTTTGCGATTAAGTAATTTACTTTACTCCTTGGTTTGTTTGAATTCATGTATGCTGTTTGTTTCGTAGGTGGTTGAAGGTGAAGATGCCGCCATTCGTGTTGGCGGCTGGATTTCAGGGGCCTATGTTGATCGACTACATGTTGAGGTTTTCGTCTTATTTCATTCGATCTTATCCTGTAAAATTGATCATGATTCTATTATATGCTGTACGGAATTTCGATGTTATATTTCTCGTAGTTAGTTACTAAGTGTGATCTGGTTCGGGTTCAGCTATTGTATCTGAAAGGTCTAATCTTCTTCTGATGAGAAATCTCGGCAGTCGACTCTGTGCATGCCAAAAGAAAAAAAATGGTTTTTTTGTTTGATAAAATTGAAGCGAATGTGAGGATACATAAAATAATTGGCCACCAATACCTCTTTTAAATATTTTTTTGTAAAAGAATGTGGTTTTTCTTAAAAAAAACATTTTTTTACAATGAGATTACTATTTGCCACTGGTAGTTTAGAGGGACACATTTTGATATTCAACATAACTGGAAGCATGTTACGTTGTTGTTATACAATTACAGGTTGCCTCAGTTCCTGAGGATGTGGGAACAGCTGGTGCACTTAGGGCTATTTCTCATCACTTGAAAGCAAATGACATTTTGGTTCGAACTCCCATTACTCTGTCAATGACGTGTTAAAGGTTTTTTATTTTTGCATTCAATTATATTTTACTTAATGTTTCTGCAGGTTGTGAGTGGTGACCTTGTATCTGATGTTCCTCCTGGTGTAGTGGCAGCCACACATAGGAGGCATGATGCCTTGGTGACTGTTATGCTTTGCTCTGCTCCTGTTAGTGGATCTACTGAATCAGGATCGTCTAGTGGAAAAGATAAAGTTAAGAAACCAGGACGATACAACATCATTGGTTTGGATCCCACGAAACAATTTTTATTACATATGGCAACAGGTTAGCAATCATGAAGTTCCTTCAGATTTGTATCACAGTGACAAATGACTGTCTTCTTTTAGGGGCTGAAGTTGAGAAGGATACTAGAATTCAGAAGAGCATACTCCGCGCAGTAGGTCAGGTAATTGTTACTTCTGAACCTCAATAAATTTTGTTTGGTGATTTTCCTTTTCAGCAATTATCTACTGGTAATTGTCACTTGCCTCCATTAATTTTATGGGGTGATTTTTCTTTTCAACATTTATCTACTAATGGTTTCCTCTTGTAGTGATGTGCTCATTCAATGAAAGCAAAGCCTGGCAGCATACAAGATTTTGTTTTGTACCATTGTTTAACCTCATCCCTGCTACTTAATCTATAACAATCTAACTACATTGATGAAAGAAATTTTCAGTTGATTGGATGTGGGCCGTTGGGGTAGTTTATGGATCATTAAGTCTATGAAGTCTAAAAGTCTAGCTATTTTTTTTACATGAAGCTTCTCTCTCCTGCATTAATGTGTTACCTTCAAGTTTTTTTCATCTAATTGTAAACAGATGGAAATCCGATCTGATCTCATGGACGCTCACTTGTATGCATTCAAGAGGTCAGAGCATCTTTTCTCTACATTTCTAAATAAGTTTTATGCTTTTCCATTCTAACACTGTTCTATCATGAAATCTTTTACCTGGGAACCTAGATCTGCTCTGCAAGAAGTTCTAGATCAGAAAGATACATTCCAAAGCTTAAGACGTGATATACTGCCTTATCTTGTGCGGAGTCAGTTGGTTAGTTTTTATTTTTCCTAGGCAATTGCTGTCTTATTGTTGAATGGTGCTCTTTTTAATATCTCTAAGCTGAATTTATTTTTTTAATGGCCATTAGAAGTCAGAAGTTTTATTGAACCAAGTACGCGTGGAGGAAAATGGAAATGAGAAAGCAAGTTCTCAGAACTACCAGGAGCTGCTATCACAAATTTTGGCTAATGCTTCAACGCCAAGCTTTCGTCAACAATGTGCTTTGTATGCCAATGGATCTGCCTCTGTTCAAAGGCTGCATAAATGTTGTGTTTATATTGCTGACAATACCAAGTATTGTGTGCGATTAAATTCTATTCAATCATACAATGATATTAACCGGGATGTGAGTTTACACCATGCAATTGTTTCTTTTTAATGACTATTTTTTTTGTGGCATTGAATATCTTCTTTCACTTTGCACGTTTAAGATAATTGGGGAAGCTAGGCATTTATCAGGATATTCTTTCTCTGCCCATAACAATATCATCCATCCTTCTGCAGAGATTGGAATGAAAACAACTGTGAGTCAATAGCTAATAATTTTGCTTAGTATTTGGTCGAAAGCATTTTTAAAGATGAGATGCATCTTATTGAGCAGTTTAGCCATTCTTAGGTTTATTGATTTTGGCTATAATGGTTTTAGGTGGGACCACAATGTCTGCTGGGGGAAGGCTCGCAGATGGGTGATAAGTGTAGCGTGAAAAGGTCTGTGATTGGGCGTCACTGCCGCATAGGTTCGAATGTAAAGGTATCTCAGAATTCGGCTTCCGGTGATTGTATAAATGCTTAGTTCCATAAGGACTCTTTTAACTTTCGGAATGTTTATCATTTTCTTTTCTTGTTCTAAATTTATGCAAAAAATTCATCATACTTGAATTACAGGTTGTGAACTCTGTTGTCATGAACCACGTTACAATTGCGGATGGTTGTTCAATTCAAGGTTCTGTGATTTGCAGCAATGTACAACTTCAAGAACATGTTGTGTTGAAAGACTGCCAAGTCTCTTTCTCACTCTCTCTCCTTCCTCCCTTCCCTCTCTCTCATCGATGCATCTCAGTTGGATTCACCTGTTTTTTCATGAATACTAACGTTTTAATTTCAGGTAGGAGCAGGATTTGTGGTTGCTGCGGGTAGTGAGTGCAAGGGCGAGGCCCTTGCTAGGAAAGACAAGTAAAAGGAGAAGAATGCAAGCAAGGAGAGAAGTAATCTACCCATGAAAAACCCTTTTTCATCGGTGTATTGAGGTAATTACAATTGGATAAGCGCTTCATGTCTCAAACTTTGGTCTGGGGTTGCACCAGTTTTTATCACATATTTTTTGGCCTATGGAATAAAAAATAGGGTTGGGGGTGCCATTGATGTTTTAGATTGTCAAGTTTGGAAATTGAAATGGGTGTCATTCTTGTGTCTGTTCATCGTGGTTATATTTTGACCGAGTTGATATTTTGATCAAATATCATGCCAATATGATTAAGCGCAGCTTAGGACTAGGTACTAGGTAGTAGGTATAGGCGTGTCATATTTATAGAAAATCACGTGTCGCTCCCTTGAGGATAAGGATGACAAGTTAATGCATTTAAAGAAGTTAGTGGGAAGAGTGGGCAGGTCATTGAGTGGGACCTAAACAGCAAAAGACGCAATTCTTACCCTACTTGTCTTTTCCTTTTTCAGTTAATGCTTTTAATATTTAAAAAAAGGACCAATTTTTTTTGGAATTAATCATAATTATTTTGTAACATAATTGTCGGTGATTGAGGACACCGCAATCCTCAATTGACCATATCCTGATTAAGCCTATTCTATGGATTAATGTAAAAATTATAGATAATCAAAATAAGATATAATATTATCATTAAGAAACGTATTTTAGTGCAATATTACACTGTAAAATTAAAAGATAAATATAATATTAACCAGTCACCCATTAGTTGGAAAATTAAGGACAGGCATATCCGGGAGTAGGATTGGGCTATCCAGAATCCAGATCATGTATGAGAAATCTTGGGTCAATTAATTGGAATAATAAATCCTACGAAAACGATTTAAATAATTAAAATAAAAGATTGCTTCATCTCCATCTCTGTGTGCTTTAGAGCTCCTTCACGTTCACCAAGGGACCGACCGACCCATTATCATCTTTCCTCTAGTTTTTCCCATTTCCAACGCTCACCCAACTTTTATATTTGGACTTTGATTCAGATGCTTATCCCTTTCTCTCTCCTCTCTCTTTCTGGGAAAGCTTTTGACTTGGAGCTAATGGAGGAGAACACCATGGCTATCTAGTTTTTTTAATGATAAAATAATTGTCAAGTGTCTTCTTGTGTCATCTTTTTGGCTGAACTGCTTCTTCATTCGGTTTGGATGGGTTTTTCCCAATTTGAATCTGTTCTTTATGTTGTCCATGTGAGTATGATTTTGGCCCTGAGATCTGTGTCTTTTTAGATATGCTGTTCTTGCGGTGGTTTTTGATTGAGTGAATTGTTTCTTTTCATAGATCCAGGTTAGTGGGTTTGTACTTCAAATTTCTCGATTATGGCGGATTTCTTTTTCGTAGCTTGTCTCTTTTCTGGAGCTACTTGGGTGAGATCTGATTTCTAAATAGTTGATTTGTGGATTGGAATGTTAGGATGATTTTTCTCTCCCAAATAACTCGATTACTTCCTGAATTTTGTTGTGTAAAATTCTGTATCATTTTATCTGTGTTAATTCCACTTTTGTAAAAAAAGGGTAATGGGCTGTGGTGTTTCGCATTCTGTGATGTTCGACTCGTTTGTTTAACAATAGTTGAACTTGCTCTCAAGCTATAGATCTAGTTTGAAATTGAAATCTGGTATCTTTTGCTATATTTTTCTGAGATTTCTCCCTTTCTACTTGGCCCACTCAATCTGTTTTTTGCAGGTGAAAGAGCCCTCGAAATCTATAGTTACTCGATTTAGTTGCAGAGTCGATAGGAAACGCTAAATTCGATGTTGGAGATTGTGTGATCTAAACTTCAACCGAGATCTTTTGTTTTGAGAATGATGATGATGTTTGAGGAGATGGGATTTTGTGGCGACATGGATTTCCTGTCTGCACCCCCAGGAGAAGGAGATATGGCTGCTCCTCAGAATGAACCTGATGCCACCATGGACGATGATTATTCAGATGAAGAGACCGATGTTGATGAGCTCGAGAGGAGGATGTGGAGATATAAAATGCGTCTGAAACTGCTGAAAGAGCAGATCAAAGGGAAGGAAGGGATCGACATGGCGAAACAACGCCAATCTCAAGAACAAGCAAGAAGGAAGAAGATGTCTCGGGCCCAAGATGGGATCTTGAAGTACATGTTGAAAATGATGGAAGTTTGCAAAGCTCAAGGGTTTGTTTATGGGATAATTCCCGAGAAGGGGAAACCAGTTACAGGGGCATCTGATAATCTCCGAGAATGGTGGAAAGACAAAGTGCGATTTGATCGAAATGGTCCGGCAGCCATAGCCAAGTACCAAGCTGAGAATGCAATACCGGGAACCAACGAAGGCTGCAATTCGATTGGTCCAACTCCTCATACCCTCCAAGAACTTCAAGACACGACTCTAGGATCTCTATTATCGGCGCTAATGCAACATTGCGATCCACCCCAGAGGCGGTTTCCGTTGGAGAAAGGGGTCGCTCCTCCGTGGTGGCCGACCGGGAATGAGGAGTGGTGGCCTCAACTCGGTTTGCAGAGAGATCAAGGCCCTTTACCGTATAAGAAACCACATGATTTGAAGAAAGCGTGGAAAGTCGGTGTTCTCACTGCAGTTATTAAGCATATGTCTCCTGATATTGCTAAGATTCGAAAGCTCGTTAGGCAGTCAAAATGCCTGCAAGACAAGATGACGGCTAAAGAGAGTTCAACTTGGCTTGCCATTATAAACCAAGAGGAAGTTCTGGCCCGAGAGCTTTACCCTGGCTCTTGCCCTCCCCTATCATCAAACGGCGGAAGTGGATCTTTGGTCATTAGCGATTGCACTGAATACGACGTTGAAGGAGCAGAAAACGAGCCAAACTTTAATGTACACGATTCCAAACAGGATAATCTTGGCTCAATAAGTCTAGGATTGGAGAGGACTCGAGATAGGCTGCCTATTCGACAATCAAATTATCCTATCAAAGGAGAAGTCGTTTCAAACTTAGATTTTGCGAGGAAACGAAAGCCGACCAGTGATTTAAACACGATGACTGATCAGAAAATCTATACTTGCGAGTTTGTTCAATGTCCGTACAGTGAGGCTCGACTCCGGTTTCATGACAGGACTTCTAGGGACAATCATCAAATGTCTTGCCCATATCGAACTTCTTCGGACTTCGGGAGTTCAAATTTCCAATTCAATGAAGTTAAGCCCGTCATATTTCAGCCATCTTTTGTCCAGTCCAAAACTCACGCACCGAATTTTGACTTATCCGGGCTCGGAGTGCCAGAAGAGGGGCAGAAGCTGCTTAGTGAGCTCATGTCGGTCTACGAGACAAATGTTCAAGGTGGCAAGAACTCAAATATAGGTCCAAATGCAATGACCGATAATCAAGGTGTTTCTCAGCCGAAGATTCATCATCATCTGCCAAATGAATTCTTCGGAAATTCCGGTAATGTTATTATGGAAAGCAACTTCTACTCAGATGCCAATATTTCTATTAATAATCAGATGGTATGTCGGGATGGAGGGGATCAATTCGATCAATTCAAGGCTTTAAACTCACACTTTGAGACCAGCAATGGCAGCAATAACTTCCAATTGATGTTTGGATCACCATTCGAGTTATCATCATTCAATTACAAAGAAAAGATGGGGGGAGTGGCGATCGATCCAGCCCCAAAGCACCAAGATATTCCAATCTGGTACCAGTAAAAGTTGAAAGAAAGTTATGTTTCAGGACCAAATTATTAACTCTTCTTATGTTGTCTTCAGAGCTCTGTTTCAATCTTCTTTCGTTTGCTTGGATGAAAATAGTGGCTACTGCTGGTGTATTTTGCTCTCACATTTGCTCATCTGTTTGTAGAATTTGTAAGTTTTCAGATAAATAAGTGAAAACTATTCTATAATCTACTACTGATCGTTTCATTTACCGTTGATCTCATCGTTAATTAGCTATTTCTCTTTCTGTCTTGTTGATTCATTGATTTGATCAATCTGTTGTAGCATTTGATGTGTGATTAAGAGCGGTCGTCTAATTTTGAGAGGATCAAGTTGGGTAGAGGTGGGGTTGGTTCAATTTTGGTACGTTCTCTCTCTATCACTCCTTTCTCTGTCAAGTGTCATCTCCATTTTGTCGTGTTTTGGTCATTTTGCTCAACAGCCTGTCAGCATAGAAGCTATTGGCTGATTGTGGATAGCATCTCTCTGCAGGGTTGATGGTCCCTACCACCTCTTTATGGATCTTTTTAGCTCACTTTGGGAGGGTTTTATCTCATAATTTTAGACCCTTTGATTAAAAATCTCATATTTTGTGTTTTTTGCTTCTGAAAAAACAAGGACAGGGTTGAAAAGACAGTCAAGCAGCCATTGATGACATGTTTGTTTGTGGGTTTTGTCGTCATCGCCGGCTCTGAATCCCACGCTTTTGAAAGGAATAGAAGTAAGCACCTTTGGGATCTGGAGTCTTTCTTGGTTCATTAAGTTCTTGGTTATCCTAAGATCAATCACCATTTCTAATTAATTTTGCCACTTAAAGAACAACTTTTTCCCTTTTTCAATCAACCGACCCAACTTGGATACAATATGTTGAACGCTTTTGCACTTTAGGCTCGGGGGTTTCTCATGTTAAACGTCATCGATCGAGAAAAAGAAAAAAAAAAGATGAAATAGTTGGAAAACGACCGTGTATTTGATAAAGATTTAATGTATTTAAATAATATCACTTGTTAAACATAGGAGACGTGATTAGGGCTGGGCAACCCGAACCGACCTTAAAGTCTGGCCCGAAACTGTAAGGTCCGGGTCGGGTACGAGTA
Organism: Begonia fuchsioides; assembly: GCA_003255005.1. NCBI lineage: Eukaryota > Viridiplantae > Streptophyta > Magnoliopsida > Cucurbitales > Begoniaceae > Begonia > Begonia fuchsioides. The sequence continues at coordinate 148,789 of QAOC01004335.1, forward strand.
GGATAACGGGTAAAAATATGGATTTCGGGTTCGGGTAAACTAGTAGGGAGTCCAGTTTAATGATACCCGTGTTTAATATCCGTAGCTCAGTCCTCCAAGAATCAATTTTACGATTTTTTCAATGATATTCTATTTTTTTTTCATCAAAACCCAAAAATACTCAGATCCTACCCGGAATACCCGAATCCGGGTAAGTAACATTTCAGAAAAGTTTAAATTGCGGGTAGACCAAAAAATACCCGGATCCTACCCGAAATACCTGGATCCATGTATTTTTAAGTTTTTTCGGGTAAATTTGGGTTTCAGGTACTGCTTCATATCCGATACCTGAACGAACCGAGTATTTTTTTTAAAAGACCAGGCACCCCTAGACGTGACAAATAAATGAAGAGAAGCACACAAACCACAAAAAAAAATAGAAAATTGCAGCTCACTTGAAACTCACAACTCAATATAATGCTCCTATCTATTATTCATAATAATACTAATTATATTTATTAATTCATTTATTTAAAGAAATTAAAATAATTAAAATTATTTTATGGAGAATATTGGTTTCTTGTGTTTGCCTAGATGCATATTCTCTGAATGAATACATGCCTCTATGTTCATCAGCCAACCTCATTTTATTTTTATATTTAATAAAAAATAAACTTAGCCCACAATTCTTCCATCATCATAGAATCAGAATTCTCAATCTTTTCAACTTCAGCCATCTGCTGGTTTCGAATGGGCGTGAGAATTATGCGCATAATATGCCCGCTTAGCTGCCTCGATAGCCTTGTTGACTTCTTCATACATCCTTGAAGAAGACTCAGCAAAGTGATTGAGCTCGGACAAAAAGGCCAGCAATCGAGAACGGAATCCATTAAAGCCCGAATCCAAATCCTCCAAGCTCTGATGCATGGCAGGCTCGGGGCCATTTCCACCTTCTCCCTGGTGTTTCTCTTGGCGGGGCAAAAACCGTCCGGTCTGAGCAGCCAAGGCTTTTATAGAATCAGCCACTTCCTTTGCAGGCAATGCCTTGAGTTTCTCCAACCACACACTGCACGTCTCGTAGATGGGAGGCGGGCCGTAGTTTCGGGCCGATGGAGGGGGCATTCTCCTTCTCTTCAAGTTTTTCTGAGGAAGAGTGACACATTTCTCAAGCCACCCTTGGATGGCCTCGAGATATAGCTTTTGGGCTCCTATCCACTTTTGGAAACTCGACGAGAGGGCGTAGAGTTCGTTTTCAAGATGAATTGTGATCTGCCGCGTTGATTCAGATTGGACCGAAAATTTTGCGCCTCTGTTTATGTGGGCTATTGATATTATCTTAAATTGAAGCTTGTGGCATTCTAGCATCACTTCCCACATCCGGCTCAGTCTGTATTTAGCATACCAAACAATAGTAAAATTGCAGTTGAATGGCTCTCTTTCTCTATCTAGATGTTACATTTTGTTTCAATCAGTCAATCAATGAAATGGTTCGAATAGTGAAATTATGAGAAACTACGTACCCAGAAATCAACTCCTCGAGTTGTGGTTGAAGTTCTTTGTCTCGCAGTTCCTCTATAGTTCTCGAAATGGAGTCGATTCGATGAATCGCAACTCTGATTCTCGAATGCAGGTCCTTGACAACAGCACGGGTTTTGTCAATTTTATTTGAACTTACCACTTGTGATTCAAGTTCTCTTAACATTTTACACTTTGCATCATACTCCCTTCTCACCAGTTCACTAGCCTGAAAACAAGAGATCCTCTAATTCTCTTTTGGGTCGCAAATTTCTTGCTACTCAAATGATTATACAAAATTCTTCAGAGGTGAAAGAAGAAAGTTCAAAATCATTAGATTGTGAAGATCTGGAATAGATGTTAGGATGAATATGAAGCTTGCAGTACCTTAACTTCATCATAAAGTTTCCTTTCCCATGCATGTAGTCTGTCCAAGGTAGAGGCATGACTGCCAGATACCATGCATGAGTGCAGATAGGCTGACGGATCATCAATATCATCTTTTGAGAAATCTCCCAAAAAATTCCTGGATGAAGAAGAACGTAAGGACACTGTCCTATGCCAAGTTAAATACTTTATGGCTGTTTGAGCTGGTTCTGATTGCACATAAAAAAAAGATACTATCTTAGTCACTGACATAAACGGTCAAAAACAACATTCTTAAATGAACAAAACAAATCAATAAACAGTAGGGAGCAGTGAATAAGCACTTCAAAGATTGAAATTGATGACAGAAATTACACAGCAAGGATGAGTGAACAAGTTTAGAGTGAAATTCTGCTAAATCGTATCGGCCAAGTATATCAACTTAGTTCGGTAAGTTAGAGGGTCTCCATAATTTGGTTTCTTATACTGTAACGTTTATTCTTGATCAACACTACTTCGAAGAAAACATATATTTCTGACTCTATAACATGCTTACATTAAAAGAAACAACTAAAGTTGTTATTTATCAGGAACATATGGTACTATTTATTCAAATTTCAAGCTTCTTGATAGTATGTTGTGAGAAAATGTAACAATAAGCTTAAATAGTTGTATCTTTTAAGCGTACTTTTACCATATTTTATCATGCTAAATAAGAAACAAATCGTCAGCCGACATTTATAGAGGGTGAATGTATATACTCTTTCCTTGTAATCATTTCCTTCTAAATAATAAAGCCTTATTTTCACCTTATTTTCACATTAACAAGGTACCCTCCATTATTTTCATGGAATCAGTACTTGGATGTAAGGCCACGTCTATGTAAACCATAAATCATTAACCAAAAAGACGGACTTTATCTAAAAATTCTTAACAATTATAGGGGATTGGTGAAGGATTAAAGTAGAAAAAGTTTACAGAATCCCAGTCCAAGAATTTGAAGATGTTCAATATGATTATTATTTGATCCTTAGCTTTGATTTCAAAAATTGGATATATCCACAACCAGAAACATTAAAATGCAATGACTGAACATTCTAAAATCACAGCCTAGAACCACTTAGTAGAAATAAATAAATCTATGAATGCTTCATGAAATGAAAATAAAAGGTGAGAATCAAGATATACCCTCTGGAACCGGCTTTTGCTCTTCCCCGCAAGAAAAACAAGCCTTCCAAAATGCAGAAGAAAGCATAGACCCCTTTTCTGTAAATTAGGATTGCATAATAGTTCACTTCTCTCATCAAGATATAAAACATAATGAAAAATAAAAGCAAATTCAGGTATATGCATAAGAAACCTAGATGCTAGTAAGTTTGAACGCGACAGAACATCAAATCCATCTTATTGACTGATTTATTTCAACAAGCATTCATCTCATCCATGTTAATCAATCTGCCTAAAATAAATAAATTCTATTCCCATGGAATGTGCAATGATTATAAAGATAAAATAAGGTATTATCAAGAGAGATAGAGAGAGAGAGAGAGGAACATACTTCTTTCTCCAGGCAGTATTGGACGAAAATTCAACTTATTGGCATCAAGCATTCTTGGAACTTCTTTACCAGATTCAGAAGCTTTTATAAAGAGAAATTCAACCTCTTTCAAGCTAGAAAAGAAGTCTTTAGGAGTAATGTTATTTTCTACACAATTTTCCATAGACTGCGGTTTATTAGTATCTGTAGGAAATGAGAAGCCAGCTGATGTGCCCCCAATCGATGATAAACCAGAATTGCTCTTCTCCCCATCGAAATACTCGGTTTCAGACAAAACACTTTCCGTTGAATGCATTGCAGGAGAAACATTAACTGGATCATTATCAGTTCCCCGATTTATATTTTCGAAACTTCTGATCAGCTTCGCGGGCGATGGTTCATCAAATTCATCATCAGTCTCGTCAGACTCTTCGTCTCTGTTAAATGATTTCTTTTCTTCATCATCTTCCAATTCAGGAATTCTCTCTTCATCTCGAGGCCGTTCCAAGTCAACCGTATGCTCAAATGGATGGTGCATGTCATTCCCCTCATGAGACGAGAATTGATGGTCTATAGGATGAAACAGGCCAAAAAAATCCCAAGGCGGAGTGTCAGGTGGCAGAGAAGGACCATCAAATGATGACGGTTCTGGTTTTTCAAACATCATCGGAGACTCATTCTCTCGTTTATCTGATGACACTACAGTTCCAGTAACTGGTACAGTAAGAACTTCCTCAACTTTCTTTGAAGCACTACCTCTGAATCTCATATGATTTGCCTGAAATCCAGAACAACTAAACGGAGAAGGGGACGGAGAGAGATTTGCACGAGAATCTACAGGATGGGAATTAGACGGGGAAGAAAACGAGAACCGTGAAAGAGACTTCTCGGTTATAGCTAGAGGCTCGGGATTTACGTCTGTAGCTGTGAACGAGGAAGGTTCGACATGAAATTCAGGTTCCACAAATTTACTCAAAGCAGCTCCAGTGCTTTTTAGTGAATGTATGTATGAAAAATGAGCTGCTGCTAGTGCACATCTTCCATTCAATGCTTGTTTCACGAATTTCTTCCTTACACGGCATAGTTGAAGGGCCTTATCTTCCTCAACTCTAGCACGAAGCATGCCCATTTTTGTGCTGGCTCTTGAATATGTTCCTCAGTAGTTTATCTGAAAAGTGTCGATCAGATATTCAAACCAGATAGAAAATAGTATGCAAGATTTACAGATGATTAATTATTCAGCTTCAGAAAAAAAATAATAAATAATTGTTTAGAAAGGTATGGTTGGATATTGGTCCTGAATCTCTCGATGTAAGTAAATCTTAATCTTAACCTCACATTAAATTCTCAGGACAACAAAAACTTTCAGAAATGAAACAACGGGTTCTCATTTATCAGCCAAGAACACGAGTGTGCATCATTATCCAAAACAACAAGAAAAAACCTGATGATAATTGGTCGCTCCGAATGGAATCATCGGCTTTGAAAGTTGCTTTTCCAGCTGAAAAATTGAATTGTTTGAAGAATGAAGAGAAGAGCTAGTAAGTATTAATAAACGGGCGCATAAAATATAGAAACTCAAGCCAGAAAAAACAGAAACTCAGAAGAACATGAACTCGGAAGCCAAGAAGGAAAGCGACCAACACGAACTTAGAAAAGTGAAATAAGTAGACAATTAAGCTTTCTAATCAGAAAAAGACAACTAGAAATGCACAAAATCGACCTCATCAAAAGATGAAGACAACCTAAAGGCAACCAAAAGGCAATAACACAGCCAAAGATCGAGAAATGACCAAGGAGCTCGGCCAAAAAAAAAGAACCCAGTTGAGCAGACGAAATCGGATAAAATTCCAAGCGAATAAGAACAGAAAAACAGGGGAATCAATTCGTTATGCGGTACACAAGAGACGAAGGACACTAACAAGCGAGAAAACAGTAACTACAGAAAGCCAAATAGGATGAAACGCATCAAGTAGATTCGAATACAAAAATCAAGTATCCAAAGTTGAACCAACAACACGAGAATACAGAAGCAGCAAACCTCAAACACGAAGAGCTTGGATTTCAGAACTCGGCGAATGACACAGACAGAAGTAGAAAAAAGCATAGTTTAAGTTACCCTTTCGCAGGAAAAAACCGAAGCCAGAGAGAGAGACAGAATCTTCTGGATCCTGACCTGACCCAAGACGACCTCCGATAGTCCATTTCACGCACAAGGCAAAATTTACATCATCAGGAACAGAAAGTGGAGAGTGGGGCCCGTCGTCTCCATCCTACGGCAGTCGGCAGTAGATGAGAAGAAACCCACGTGGCTAGGCTGTGAGAGGCGTCAGATCGTAGCAGAATTTAGCACGAAAGAAGCAGAAAAGGTTTAATCTTTTTGGGGGGCAACAAAAACCCAGAAGAATCAAAGAACAGAGAAGGACGGAACTGGAATCAACTCCTGGGCTCGAGACGTAATTTCTAAAACCCACCATTTTTGCGATTTGCCTTTCTAGAACGTTGAGTATCATTTCATCAAAACCAATTTGAGATCTCCGTCATCGAAGGATCGGTTTAGCGGATCATCGTCATAAAATAGAAAAGTAGGTGACTAAATTAATAAAATGTCCTGTCGGTTGATGAGGACTTATAAAGCAAAAGTCAAGTGATTTGTCGGCAAAGCATGACCAATTAAATTGTAATTATTATTTTTATTTTAATCTTTGTTTTAATTTTTAAAAAAACGTAATTTGTGAGTTAACGTCGATTTTTAAGACTAGAAAACAATAAAATTAAACAACTTAATTGATTGCTAATTAGCAATTATGCAAGCTCTTTGATCTTATCGACCCTCGATGCTTGCCCGTAAGAGAGCTATAGGAAATCATGAGAAACCAGATTTTCTCACCTATTGGTGTAGACCGCAGTGTAATGTGTCAATACAATGACATCCTCTTTAATTTACAATCATCGATCCATTCGACCTGGTCATTTTTCGGACTACGAAGCGATGGAAAGTACAAATTTTGAATGCTCAGAGTACTATAAGTTTCAGGTGCAAATGGTCCCCCGTGGAGACACCGATTCCTCCATGATCATGATCGTGGTCGTGAAAGATGAGTGTCAGGATTCCAACGAGGCACAAGACGGAACCAACAAGCAGCTTGTCGTTCCGCTCGACCCAATGGAATTTCAACTGACTAGCGCCATAGAAAGATAGGGCCACTAGAGATGTCATTACAGCGATTGTGCTGCAATCAAATAACACCAGAGTTAGAAAATAACAAAGGCTCTCCTAGTGCTGAATGTTCTTCAACAACCATTTCCGAAATGTAAAAATTTTCATCGATTTCTATGACAATATATACACATGAGCATGTAAGCATCTGTTAAAATATCGATCAAAATATTAAACAGAAATACGGACTTGTGCAGTCGCAAGGTTTTCATATGCTTTAATGGACATATTAATGTATAATCTTGCCGATTTTTATCCTTAAAATAATCTTATATTCTATATGCAAACCTTAAATACTGAATCTGAAATCATATGGGTGGCACCTGAATAGGAGAACGATAATGGCAAGCACCATCATTGAAGATGAGTTACCGACGGCTAGAAATACTGGAAGAGTTGTTGCACAGGGTGATAGCGCTGGAACAAGAACGAGTCCAGCAACGGCCATTTTCTCCAATGGTTGGTTATGAGAGTGGCTGTGACCTCCACTGCCCTTTCCGGAAAGGTACAATGCGACATAACAGCCACCAAGAATTACGAGCAACATTGAAGCAAGCTTATGAACTGTTTCTTCCCCTGCGATTGTATTTGCCATTGTTATTGCGGCTATGCCAAGAAGTGATGTGGATATAACATGCAAAACAGCCCCAAATGCAGCTGCACGTGGAAGACAACCACCAATATTCAGTAGTCACCAATCATTGAATTAAGGGTAAAATCCAAATAAATCAGCGTAGCAAGAGATTACTATCACTAATTTACTATCAGTATAAGACTAATTCATCCAGGCTAATATAGTACAGCAACAGAAGAATTTTTTTCAACAACAATTACAGAAATAATGGAAATGAAAACAATAATCTACTGCTTCCACAAAGACGGTAACTTACCATACAAAGAGGCATGGTGCAATCTAACTATACACCTATTTTTTTCAATAATATGTTGATCAGTGTAGCAAAAGAATGAGAAACTAACAGCAAGAGGAAGCACTGAAAAATAGTAAATGCATCCATGATATTCAATTCCATTTCAGTTCTACATAGTACAAAAGAAGTCCGTGGCATCCCCATTTAAACCATGTAACCTCTCTGAGTAAATTTCTACGCAGATGGTATGTTACTTCCTCATGTTAAAGACCTTCCAAACAGATATTTGAATCGTCAAGACAACTAAACTTTGCATTACAGAAAATATAGAGCGTCTTCTATGAACCTAGCATGTTATATCAATCTGAAAATATTTGATTGAACTTAATAATACCTCCTCCTATTCCTCGCAGCTCCCCCTAAGAAGATATGGACACTCAGGTCAAATAATTTTAGAAAGGCGATGAACCTATCTCAAATTGGGGATCCTCGTCAAAGAATTCTCCCAATTATTTATTTCGACGCTGCGGACTGTTCTTCTAGATGACACCAATAGTGACCTAGTTTCATTTTTCTTCCTGGGTTCGTTTTAGAAAGAACCAACCACCACGAATAATGCACATATACATACCAAATCAACGAACAAACATGCAAGCGACTAATCAAAGAACAGAAGAAGCGTAAGAGCTACGAAGCTGTCCAGTCCAACGAACTCCATTTTCCGATCAAAGACGCAAGCAAGAACAGCAAAAATCAGCCAAAACAAGAAAGAAAACAAAACAAACAAGATCTAGTCCACATACTGACGAGTAGGGTTCTGGAAAGCGTCCATTTCTGAGCGCGGCCAACGACGGAGAAAGGAAGCCAGTGAGTGGGAATGAATGAATGCAGAAGGGAAACCGTCGCAATTCCGCCAATCGTGGACAGATCCTCCGCACTGAAACCTTCCATTGTTGAGGCTAATTCACCACCGACAACTTTTCAAGATCGGATCCAAAGAAAACGCTGAAACCTTCGGATTAAAGACGATAACGACAGCAAATGCGCAGAGTTCCGATTACATTAGAATCAAACCCCAAACTGAACCGAAAACCCTCACATTTATTTATAGCTATTTAACAAAATACTTCTACCTGACCTTCTATGTTTGTCTTCTTTTTAACAAAAAAAAAATATTTTATTTATTCAATAAATACCCTTTTTCGGAAAAGATTAACACGTGCGTCATATCTGCAAAATTGTTTGCAATTCTAGCTTTTTAGTCTACTTGGTAGTTGGTACAATTCTCAGGTGCTATTTCTAGTGAATCAGGAAATGACTTTTACATCTCTGTTTTTGCAACCACTATTTCTTGTGTTTTCCTCGTGCAAGAACGATGGACCTCCTAATACGAGGCATGAACAAGTCTCAGCACAATCAAGACCATTCCGGCCAACAAAATCAGAGCACAATCTCGACCATTCCGGCCAACAAAATCAGAGCACAATCTCGACCATTCCGGCCAACAAAATCAGACAATTAGGCCTTCGCGCAAGTAATATTGCACCTATTTACATGCCCTCTTTTATTTACATCTAAAAACATAAACTAGAAGGCAAACTTAAAATTATAGTTAGATGCAGAAGAAATATTATAGAACTAAGTGCAAAGTGGACATACAAGTAATTTGACCTCGATGCAAATAAACTCCCAAAAAATTTACAACTTCAACTCATAACGGAGGCTGCATCGAGATAACAGAAAATTTTTTATACATTGAATCGCATACATTTCTAGCAAAATAGCAAGTGGACATCTGGACACAGATAATTCATAATAAAATCATTGTCTTCTCCGAGTAACAGAATGTGATAAATGTGAAACACCTGACAAAACTATAGGATAGACTTGCACAGCAAGATTTAGTGATCGCCGGGCAAGCTCTTGATAATGTCAGAATCACCTGAAACCATGGCATTTCTGATGAGAATGCTAAAAAGTTCACATAAGACTTGCACATAAGTTTTCCCACCATTTGATGCATTTTAAATGCAGATAAGAGCCACATACCAGGATCAACTATGCTAAGGCAGCACACCCTGAAGTATTTCCCGCAAGCAGTACCAAGGTCTACATTGCCTGCATAACAAGAGAGCAATTTTTAGAATGCCTACGCAGACAGAGTTGTCGATTATAACATTACAACACTGGTTTGTAATATATGTACTGGCCCGGGCATAAGCAACCAAAACTTATTTATGTCAACCCGCAAACAGCAAATAACTAGATTTCTATAAAATATTGGAAAAATTGAAAAGAATCGAAAGAAATGTTGAACATGAAGAAGTAAATGTAACAGTCTCTTTCACATTTTAAAATGTAAAATTTCTAAGAAGATAATGCAACAATAAGAACAGTCTGCATAGCAATCGACTAGTATGTTTCATCATGAGTAAAAAATATACACCAGTTACCAATGAAAAACATAGACACCAACAATGAATAAAGTTTTTTCAAGGACAAATGCCACAAGTTATAAGGTGTGATGTACATGGAAAATGCAAATATAATCATGAAATATAAACTTCAAGGAATTCTAAATACAACAATAGTAGGAACATTTAAGCACTGTAATGATCATTGGATGCAAGGGTTTGACACTCACTTCCGTTATAATGGTGAACTCCAACTTTCGCCAACATAGCATAATACTCGATTTCAGATTTTCTAAGTGGAGGGCAGTTATTTGCAATGATGATCAGCTTCCCTGCCAAAACATTTGATATACATAAAGATCACTAAATAGTAATCCCCAATTGAGAACAATAGACCGAGGAAGCACAACGCAATTGAGGTAAAAGCACTCCACCAAAAAAATTCACAGATACTATTTACTACTTTTGCAACGAAGTTTCAATGGCAGTGCATTTTTAGATCATTCCTAGTGTGACTTGGTTAATTCATCACTTGTTTATGGTGGCTACGCGGGTGGAGCCTCATTAAAAAACTAATGTAGCCTATTTCACGAAATGGCAAAAATATAACGAGATAAAAATCTTAACTCAAAACTTTAGCGTGTCAATGATAAAACAATAGAAATCAGGCAGTATACAAATATAGCTATGGAGCAACAGCTAATATCGCGCATGAAATATTAATCAAATGAGAAATTCCTGCAAACTAAATTGGAAAATAACAAACGGCAGGACATCAAATTCCACCTTTTGAATTCCTTAGGGATTTAAGAACGGTCTTGTACCCCAGAGTGTACTTCCCGCTCTTCATAACGAGAGCGAGCCTGTTGTTGATGCTCTCATGCGTCTTTTTCTGGTAAAAAACAGATAAAAAGTGAGAACTTCAGGAGCGATGACAAAAATATGTTCAACAGTTCAACGAAATTCGCCCAATAATCCTGATCTACACCAAAAAACTCATGCCATAGCTAAGATAGATTCAGAGAAAGAGAAATTACGGTCTTCTTGGCAACCACCATGTTCTGAGGTGAAACAAGGAGAGCGGCAGACGAAGACAGGTACCACAGAGCCGCGATGAAGCCCTAACTTGATATAAGCGAGGAAATCATACAATCGCAAACGACGTCGTTTCGTAGCAGGAAAGAAAGAAACGATTTATAAATTTATAAATACCAGGAACAAAATTGAAATTAATCGAGGACAAAAGTGACATTTTCTCCATTAACTACAAAAGAAAGAAAAAAAACGATGGAGCGCCAAAAGAACCAATTGCACAGACTACGCGCGCGCTTAATCTGTTGATACTGAAATCTCTGTTGCAGTGTTGTCTTTTTGAACTAGGTATTATTGCCGGCAGGTTCACGATGACGGAGGTGGTGAATTTGGCGGCCGACGACTCTCTGGATAGCCGACGGGAGCGGAACGAGAACTCCGTCGAGGAACCCCACACCTCACCCCAGCCGCCACCGGCAAGAAGGCGGGAAAGGGACGAGAAAGATCGGACGGATGACCGAGAGCTGGACCGCCCTCAGAATCGGCGTGGTGATAATTACGATCGTAATCGCTCGCCCCCACCCGCATTGAATGTGAGAGAACGGGAGAGGGACAGAGATAGGGAGTATAAGCGCCGGAGCAGCCAAAGCCCTCCTCCGCCTTATAGGGATCGGAGGCACTCGCCCCCTAGGCGTTCACCTCCGCCTCCTTATAAACGGTCTAGAGGGGATGACGGTGGGGGGTACGATGGAAGGAGGGGGAACCCTAGAGGAGGATTTGGACCTGGCGACAGGAGGTGAGATTGGTTTACTGGAATTCTTGCTGGTGGTGTGCGGTGCTCATTTGGTTTGTTTGTTTCGTTCGTTTGAAATTTTTCTTGAGAAGCTGTTCCTTCATGACATGATCGAGTATTTGTCCATTGGAACTCATTTCGATTTCAGTAAAATTCTATGTGAATACGAGGGGATCTGGCTGCATGGCTGCAATAAGTATGTGGTGGGTCGTCTATTCAAAGAAATTAATGGGACTGGCGATGGCTGTCTTCTTGTTCTTGAAGCGCAAAACTCCTTTGAAGAAAAAATCATGGTTCTTGTTGAAATGGGATTCATGTCTTCGTATGACCCATCTTAGTCTTTCTAGGACACTGGACTTTCTCATTTTGGAGAGTGGAACCTAGAAAAGTTGGAGGCAACAATTAGAGGCCAAATGTGGTTGATGGATCTGAAATGAGAATTGTGGAACTCTATTGAAAGTAGTTTCCACCAAAAATTGAACTGCAGCCACTGACTCCTGAAACGATAGTAGGTGGTGGTTTCACTTTTTTTTTGGTCTGAGTGAGTTGCTCTTTTTGTGGTTAGCATAAGAGGTATAATGAAATTTTGGAATTCGATGACGGGTGATCTAGCTGACGATACTTTCACAAGTTTATGAGGCAGTTTTTTTCGGCTAACAAAATATCTCCTTTACTCACTTCAGACCTGCGATTGTAAAGTCGTGGATTTATGGAACGGTAGGAGGTCAAATTGATGGAAAAAGATTTTTTTTTCTTTGAACACTTTGTTGTGATAGTGCAAACGCTCATTTTTTTGTCAATGCCTTATTCACTCCTATATTGTTGGGGTTTTCAATTTATGGCTGCCAATGGTATTAATCAGTTTGAATAATTGTGCAGGTTTGGATTTGATTATGGTGGAGGATATGAGCGTGAAATTCGAGGTAGGGCTGGCTATGCTGATGAAAGGCCCATGGGTCGGTTCGCTGGTCGCCTGGCCGGAGGCTATCAAGGTGGACCTTCTGGTAATCTCCAATTAATAGGAAAGTTAAACTTTTTAAGGCATGTATTAATTAAGTCAAGGCTGCATGTACAAACCATGGACCAAAATTTTATTATTTTTGGAAGAAATATATACTTTTATGTGAATCAAGGTGCAAACCAAGTTCAAGGCCTGTGGTTCTCATCACATTTGAAACTGGAAAGATACTATAGTGTTTTGCAATCATATATTCACGAATCTTGAAAGTTAACTCGATTTTTAAGTGCATTTATTGATTTCTTGTTCTGATATATTATTGGTTTATATATTTGATGACATAACTTTATGCAATAGTATTGGTGTATCTCGAGATGAAGCTGATTAAGTTGGTCGAGTATACTGTTGCTTTATCACTATGTTATTTTACTGCCTAAGTTATTTTGGCTTTTATATGTTTAATAGAATGGGATACAAATCGCATTGCTTACAATGATGTTCCCAACACTGGAAATGCTCAAAGGTTTGCCTCCAATCTTATATGCTCTAGTGTTTCTTGCTTATTATTCATGGTATTTAGTTTTTGATTGCATGAAAAGTTTATTAGTATTCTGCTAGCTACTTTCATTGGTGAATGCTGAAGGGGCAGAATAAATTTGAAAATTTGTAAACTAGGCTAGTGCCTGGTTGGTGACTGCCATGTCAGTTGTGGGTGGGAGATGTATGTCTTGTAGGATTTTTTTTTGCATTCTTAAAAATTTTGGAGGAAATATGATGAAGCAATTATTGGGGGTGAAAGGAGGAGAACAAAGCTATAGGGAGTGGAGAAAAGATAAACACAAAGAAGAGGGAGATATTTCGAAATAGGATGTGAGGAAAAGAAGAAGAATTAGATGAGCTTTGTTGAGAAGTAGAAAGGTATTCGGAAAGAAGAGCATCACTTATACTTAAAATACCCTCTTCCTAATTATTAGGAGCACCACTTGTAACATTGAAATCTTATTCATTTATCTGCAGGGAAGGTTTAATGTCTTACAAGCAGTTTATTCAGGAGCTGGAGGATGACATAGTGCCCGCTGAAGCTGAGCGTAGGTGTGTAATAAACTCCAAGGGTTGTTAGTTTAGTCTTTTAATTTATATACTATCTAATTTTCATTCTGTTAGTTTTTTTTTTTTACTTTGACTACTTGCTAATTTTTTTTCCTGTATAAAAGTGGAGTTCGTTAATACCTTTTTTTGGGTGCAGATATCAGGAATATAAGTCTGAGTATATTTCCACTCAGAAACGTGTTTTCTTTGATGCTCATAAAGACGAGGAATGGTATGTCCCATCTACATTGGCCAATTATATTCAGTTCATGTCAGTTTCTGATTAACCTTGCATGGATTTGTAGGTTGAGAGATAAATATCACCCCACGAATCTTGTATCTGTCATTGAAAGGTATGTTTAGCTTTCTCCTTCCCGAGGAGAGAACGAAAAATGTTGAGTACTATTTATTGTTTTGGGACTTTTGTCTTTGTGTCATTGATATCTTCTTTGAGATTGGTATTTCTATGGTACTCTTAGGAGAAATGAACTAGCAAGAAGGGCTGCAAAGGATTTTCTGCTTGATCTGCAAAGTGGAACATTGGACTTGTAAGATCTGGCCCTTTTGTCTTTTGATTCAAATTCTAGTGAAATATTTACGTGGGTTTTTTTAATAAAATGACGCAGAGGTCCTGCTTCAAGTAAAACTGGTCAGACCATTGACACTAATTCTGACGAAGACATAGACAATGATGGAAAAAGAAGACGGCATGTCAAAGGACCAACAAAAGAATCTGATCTTCTTTCAGCTGCTTCCAAGGCTCATCCAGTTAGTTCTGAACCAAGAAGAATCCGAATTGACGTGGAACAAGCTCAGGCTGTTGTAGGTAAACTTGATGCAGAGAAGGGAATTGGAGAAAATATTTTAACTGGAATGGAAAGTGACAAAATTAACAGGGATAAATTACATGGTGGCTCGTCTGGTCCAGTCATCATAGTAAGGGGATTGACTTCTGTTAAGGGTCTCGAAGGCATTGAACTACTAGATACATTGATCACATATCTTTGGCGCATTCATGGAGTAGATTATTATGGAATGGTTGAGACAAGGGAACCCAAGGGGTTCAGGCATGTAAGACCAGAGGGAAAGAGTTCTGATACCATTAATAATGGAGCTGAGTGGGAAAAGAAGCTCGTTTCACATTGGGAAGAGAGACTGAGGGGTCAAGATCCTTTGGAGATTATGACCGGTAAGGAGAATATAGAGGCTGCTTCCCTTGAAGCTTTTGATCCATATGTAAGGAAGATTAGAGATGAAAAGTATGGATGGAAGTATGGGTGTGGAGCTAAAGGCTGCACCAAGCTTTTTCATGCTCCTGAGTTTGTGCACAAGCATTTAAAACTGAAACACCCTGACCTTGCGGTGGAATTGACTTCTAAAGTATGTGAAGACCTTTATTATCAGAACTACATGAAGTAAGTGGGCCTTTTACTGGCTAGTTAGTTGACTCTTATTTATTCAAGTCAAGGACTTACATTGAAGTATATGCTTATCCTCAGTGATGCAGATGCACCTGGTGGAACTCCTGTTATGCAACAACCTCTTCCTGTAATTCTTTTATGTTTAGTTGCTTTCTAGAGTGTTTTTACTTCACAATGTCTTTTAATTCATTGCTACAATGTAGTTTTACGGCATTCCTTTTTTTTTTTAAACGGAACAGAAGGAAAAGACTCAACGGCGCCGGATGAGTTTGGAGAGCCGCTTGAAAGATGATCAAGGTAATCGAAGAGAACACGATATCCGTGAAAACCCAGCGGCAGATGAGTCCAACAATGATGGCACAGAGGGAGGCAACCAGGATGAACCAACATATGATGGTTTTGTTGATCCTTTCTCCTTGGACATTCCTCCCCCCGTGTTGATGCCTGTTCCTGGTGCCGGGTAAGTCGGATGTTATGTTCTGCAATTGCATAACAAAAGTTACTTTGTTTCTGGTTTGATTGTGTTGTTTGAATGTTGTGATATTCAGACCATTAGGTCCTTTTGTTCCAGCCCCACCTGAAGTTGCAATGCGGATGTTGCGGGAAAAAGGGGGCCCACCTCCTTTTGAAGGTGGTGGAAGAAATGGGAGGTTTGGATCCCAGTTAAGTGGACGAGCTCCAATTCTTGCTTTATCTTCAGGATTTCGACAGGATCCTCGTGGAATACGAAGGTAATATGTAATGAATGTTGGCTTTGTTTCATATAGCTTGATTGAATCATATGAATTTTTGTTAATTTCTCATAATCATGTTTGAGTTTCCATCAAAGTTTGATCTCAAAAGGGAAAAAGTGAGAAAAAGCTTCTAAATAAATTAGGAGTTGTTTTTATATTGTGTTGATCCCACTTCATAGTTTATTTTGTTGATGCAGTTATCAAGATTTAGATGCTCCTGAGGATGAAGTAACAGTGATAGATTATAGAAGCTTATAGGTATGGTCATACCACCTTTCTCCATTGGCTGGTTTTTTATCGCCGGTAAATGACCGCATGTTGTTTCTTTGCCTTGCTCAAACACTTTACTCGAACACCTTACTCGAACTCCGATCTGTACATTGCTAGTTGTTCTCTATGATTATTAGCACGTGTTCTTCTATGTTTAATCCCATTTCAAGCCTGGTGACACTTTCAATGACAATAATTCCTGGAAATGTGCTGTATTCTTCGTACTATTTAGTTTGGGACAGATTTAATCATCAATTCTGCTGTCTTTGGATCTGGGAACTTTTTATTAATAAGGTATTCAAAATTATAGACTTAAGAATCGATCTCTGTTCCATGAATGATGAGGTGATTTAAATCCGGTAAGACAATGTGAATCATTGACACAATTAGGATCATTAAACACTAATCCATGAAGAATATAACAATATAAAACATATTAGACATGCGAAATGAACTATTAGATACCTCAACTTTCAGAACTGAGATTTTTACATGTACAATTCTACTGGAGAAGTCAGTATTGGGTTTGGAAAGAGACCTCTCGACAAGGAAGTGCTTTTCAGCTGACAATCAGGAAGTTCTTACTTCCGCTGTTTTTTCGAAAGCTCAGACTGGTTATCGACCTGTTAAATCAATTTAATTCAACGTCTACAATAGAAAGAGGATGGGACATGGTAATCAAAAAGTGCATTGTTAAATCACATGCATAATTTGCTAACTATGCTGTAGAGTTCCTAGTCAGTTAATTTGTAGATTAATGATCTTGCAAGAGAATAAAAGATCTGTCAAGTCTGTTTCTTACTCCTTCAAGAGAGAAACAATATCCTTCCAGTTCTTTGGCTCATCGAAAACCCATCTATATTGTAGATTAGCTCATAGGCAAGCTAGCTATTTACTGAAAATCAGCATATGGACAAACTAGCTATGTGGAAGATCAAGTCATGGATAAACTATTTTAAGATAAAGGAGATAATACAAATTTCAACTAGGGATGCAAAAAAGATCTAAGATTTCACAAAAAAAAGAGAGAAAACTCACAACACTAGAGAGCTGCTCCCGGATATAAGCCATTGATCTTAACATGGCACCTAATGTATCTCTTGAAACCTGAAACTTTACTTCTGATTCTCCAGAAGTTGTTTCAGTGTCCTGAAGCTGAAATTATAAAACAATATATTCATTGTTATAAAGTATTTTACATCCTATTTCAGAAAAGATAGTCGAAGTACCACAGTGATTCACAAACAGTTTCAATATCATAAGAAGTAACAGAAAAGCTCAAACTATTATCTAGCAATAATATATATTGGTACAAGAAGTGAACGAGCAAAAAAAAAGGAATTAAAAGTCCGCACTCAAAGTAAAAAAAAAAAAAAAAGTTAACAGCTATTGAGTAGACCTATCAAAACCACAGTCATAAAGTGTCACTATCACTATTTCTTTTAGAGATGCCTTATGCATAACTTCTCAGCATATGGTCTAAGTGATAGACTAGACCTATCATGGAGATGCTAAAAACAATAACCAATTACTATTCTCTAAAAAACTATGTTTGATTGGTGCACAGAGATGGTGGTCTAGTACTTAGAACGACATTCTCAGCCAAGTCTCATATATACAGATATTGATCTCTTATGATTCCAACGTCATTGTATGTAATAGAGATAACATACCTTTAAATTTATCACAGCAACCTTATTGGCAGGTGTTGAGAGCTGTTCACTAATATAAGCCATAGACCTCAACATCGGTTCAAGTGAAATACTAGAAAGCTGAAATTTAACTTCTGATTCTGCTGATGAACTCCAGCTATAATCTTGCAACTGTAGATATCCCAAATCATCATATATGCGTTCACAAGTACGTTGGAAGAGTGTAGCAGTAAAAAAACCCCTAAAAAGGTCGTAGAAATTGACAAGAAAATTATCATCACAAGAAATTGATTCATGTTATAAAATACTCACTTTTAGGTTGATCACAGCTACTTTGTTTCCTGGTGTTGCATTCTTACTCTCCATAACCCAAGTCATCGACTTCAAACAAGGAAGAACAACCTGAAAAGGGAATACTAGTATCATTTCATGTGGAGAACCATAAAGCTACAATAAAAAACATACCATGCTTTCAGCAGCAGAACTTTCATCTCGATGAAGAGATACGGGATCCATACGTGGTAAATTTAAATCCCTGAAAGCTTTAGAAGATGCACCAACATCATTCAAATTAAATTGCCTAGTCACGTCATCTTGACCTGGCCACAACGAAGGGGTCGAATCTGAAGCTGACGTTGATGTCTTTCTCTCATCATACCCAATCCCACTAACATACGAGCTAGGAGGTACAATCTTAGCAACATTTCTTTTTGCCGTAATTAGCTTTTTCCAGCCTTCTTTTAGAGCACTCATAGCCACGTTATAAGTTTCAAGAGCTATTGCTCCTTCCTCAGCATATTTGATCGCTTCCCGACATATGTTATTATACCGTGATGATAAAGATTCATTTTCATGCAACTCACTAACATGTTCATCCAAACCAAACCCGCTCCTTGCATTTCCCGTCCATCTTTTTAAGATGTAATGAGGAGGTAGTGTTAGTACATTTGTCACAGTAAAGACTGTCAAAACATGTCTGCAAAGAATACCTGAATACTCAAACATATGGCAACTACAAGTTGCTCTCATATCTGAATGGTTTAACGTGACAATGTATGCCTTCTGATCATCTTCAAACTTTGCAACCCTAAATGTGCTAATATTTCCATCCTCTTCAATCCTATTTGCTGTATATACAAATGTTTCAACAAGCTCCTCTTGAAATTTGGCAAAGATTTTCCTTGTACAAAGACTTGCAGCCTGTTTCTCCATTGGGGACGGTGTCCTCAACAATGGGGTGGTGCACATAGTGTCAAAATCTGCTTCGATCTCCTTTTCAAAACAGTTCTCTATAACTCTCTCATACTGCCTTATAAACATTGGTAAAGTGGTCTGCTGGTTGACATAGCCTTCAAAAAAGGAACCCTCATATCCTTGATTTGGGGATATTACAGCAAAAAAGGAATCTCGAAAGTATGCTGGAACCCATTGTGCACGAGCATTGTACAATGTTTGGAGCCAATCATTCCCCGTCAGGTCATATTTAGCAATTATAAAACTCCACGTTGCGTCAAATTCATCAATAGTTTCAGTAAGGTTGATGCAATTATATAATTCTATTTGAAAATTAGGATATAGTGCATATACATGAGACAACTTATCTTGCCCTTCTCTTAAGACATGCCACTTGCTAATACAATGCCGGGCTTCAGGAAACACTTGAGAAACTGCAGTTTGTATAACTCTATCTTGATCCGTAACTATCGAGACAGGATGGCGATCATTCATTGCAGTTAGAAATGTTTTGAATAGCCAAAGAAAAGAAGCCTCGGAATCATCTAGAAGTAAAGCACAGCCAAACAAAATTATCTGACCATGATGATTCATCCCTGTAAATGGAGCAAATGGCACTCTAAACTGATTGACTCTAGACGTAGTGTCCAGTGTAACTGCATCACCAAAATAACTGTAAGCTGATCTTGATCTAGAATCAGCCCAAAAAACATTAGCCATGCGATTTTCTTCATCAAGTTGAATGGCATAAAAGAAACCAGGATTTTTGGCTTGCATTTTCTTGAAATATTCCAGCAAGTTCTGAGTATCCCTACCTAGTGTCCACCTTTGAGTAGCAGTCCTAACAGTATAATTAATTGTTGCAGCATTCCTTTGAAGACGGTTAGAGTCCGATAAATTAGTCCTTGCACCACGATTTTTCTCCCTAGGAACACGATTTCCATCCATTGAAACATGCATAACACCACTCGGAACAGATTCCATTCCCTCGTAAGTCTCTGCTATAGATTTTTCAGTACCAGCAAAATGCCTCCGTGGTCGGAGATAGTGCACCTTGCTCGGACTCCCCATGGAGTGACTATGCTCCTTCACAAATTTAGTCACCACCCATCTTCCCTTATCCCTTAATTCTATTCTAAAGAAAGCATCACAATTATTATCGACATGCCGCTTTTTTAACCCCTCTTTGTAACATGAAAACTCACGAGAAACAATATTTCCTTCAGACTTTGAACGATTAGTTTGACAAAGTTTTGCAGTAAAACCCACCTGTCTTGCATAATCATCATAAAAGTTCTTTGCGGCATCTTCAGAGACAAATTCCATGCCCAGATATGGCTCAATCTTCACATGCTCATCATTAGCCACCAAAGTTTCAACAGCATTCACCTCACCTTTATTGTGTTCAAGACCTTCATGATTTAGTATGGCATGGTGATCCATTCCTTCTACAACAATCATTTCAGCATCCACACCACTCAAAGTCATGCAATTACGTCATTTACTCATCAACATGAAGAACACGCCCTCCACATAGTTTGACTGTAACATAAAAGCTGATGCAATCTGAAACCGAAGATTAAATCATGTAAACATATCCAAGTGGAAACAACGATAGGCGAACTGCTATTGTAACTAAAACGCACACCAATGTAGAGAATGCAGCATATTCACTTCGTAAGTACTCATATCTCTCAAAGTTCCATTGTAGGAATATCAATATTGCTCAACACTCGTTCAGAAATAACTTTGTGAACCTCCTTAACGAACACAGGCCCTCAACTAACGGAGAAATTTCCCTCATAGCTATTCAGCAATAAACTTCCATAATTTGCATGACTGACATCGCCAAGCAACCAAACCAGGTTAATTAAGAATACCAAAACTAAAAGTGCAATTCACAAATTAGGAGAATGGAGAAAAATGAGGCTCAAGGAGACACTGAAACCCTAGAATATCAAGGGAAAACATATAAACAATAACAGGAAAAGGACCTTTTGTTAGAGAGAAGGAGAGAGACTTCGACCGCAGCTCTCAGGGAAGTGCCGACGACTGACGGTGACGGAGGCTGGTGCTGGGACTTCAGGAGAAAGAGAGAACGAGAACAATGAGATAGTAATCGCCTGTGTTGCATCTATGTTAAGTTTTATCTCGCCCAATTATAATGCGACACCTGAAACATGAAACAAATATATGATACTAGTTTCAAAAATTTCATAAATTTTTAAATTATAAAACTATTTTAGAAAATTTTTAAATAAAAAATAATTACAAATCGCAATTATTGAAACGTTAAGTAATTTGTGTTAAAACTTTGAATGTTCATAACCTTGTGCTAGATGATCCGATTTGGACACATAATATGTCAATCAAAAGGAGTCGTTGCGATGTGCGATTGCAAATTTGTAGAATTTTTTGGTTGATTTTGGTGAAATTGAATCAAAACATAATATGAATTTATATTATATTCGGTTTAAATCAATTTGACGGATGAATCCAATCAAATTGTAACCCCTGAACGTTGGTTCAATGGCCGGACCGCGGGAGTAAGCTTGCTCAGGATAAACAGAAATTTTAAGCCTCATGGTATTACCCGCCATTAATACTCGAGGTTGGTTTGCTTAGGCCCCCTGATCTGCTTTATCCCAAGGGAATCAGTGACTTGGGAGTTTCCGGGTTGATCATGATAATCATTCTCCATCATCTTGGCCCCGTTCAAGGAGTACTGACCGCCATGGATTCAAGCTTCCATATGAAGGGCTGACGTTTTTTTGGGTATCTCTGGATATACGCTTATCTTCACTTCCCAAAGCATTTCGTCGACTATTACGCTATCCGGGTGCGTAATTATCCACCTCAAGCCTTCGACAGCATCAAAATGACCGCCATGATCTCGCCTGAAGAAGCTCTTCAACTCATCCTGCAAGTGGGTCAGCGACTGCCACCCGTCACTGTTCACATTTCCGATGCCCTTGGCAAGATCCTCGCACAAGATGTTCTTGCCTCCGACCCTTTGCCTCCTTTTCGAGCGTCCGCTAAGGTTCGTGAAACGCACATCATCACTGCATTTTACATTTAGCCGTTGTTCACTTTCCTTTCTGTTTGATGATAAACTCTGGTGAGGATGGGTTTTTTTTATCATTCATTTTAGAGTGGCTTCAATAAAGTTGATCGATTTGCCGCTCTTGAAAGCAGTTTGCTTCTAGTTCTGACATGGTTTCTGGAATCTAAATTTTTAAAATTGTGCTATTTTATTTGGCGAACTATAATTCCAGTGTCACCATTATAGCTTTTGTTGATTGAGCCAACTTGATGACCACCAGGCATCGATCTGAAATCAAATTACTTTTAGATTTACTGTTTTTGTATGGAAAGTAGGGATATTTAATGTTGATGGAGATGATATTTTCTCAAAATGAGGGTGAAATGAGCCAACGGGACATGCTTATAATACTTATTTTCAGTCAAGAAATATTTTGTTTTGGATTTGACAGACAATCACAGCTCGTTTAAACTTAATTCACACTTTCACCAACACACATATATGCATACTGGCAAGAACGGGTACAAAGTTTTGGATTGTGCGCATTTTATTTATAATTATTTTTTATGAACTCAAAGGTATTCGAGGCTGTATGAATTTTAGTTTAGCTTTTATTCTGAGTAGTGAATTGACATTTTTCATGCAGGATGGTTATGCAGTAGTTGCTTCTGACGGACCTGGAGAGTATCCCGTAATTGGAGAATCAAGAGGTGGAAACCATGGAGTTGGTGTCTCTGTAACTCATGGAACTGTTGTTTATGTAACTACTGGAGGTTGGTCTCTTCATTAACTCTCACTGCTGTTCAATAGTAGTTGCAAGACAATTTTTTTTGGTCATTGAGAAGCTTTGGAAAAATTGTTAAATATACTCTGAATCTAGAAAACATAATTTCCGATCAGTATGTGTTCTATTTGGTTATATTGGTGGCCTTAAATCTTACTATGTCCGAGCTATACGTATTTCCCTTTGCTTTCTTCTTTAGTTTATGTTCCCTCTTCATTTTTTTGGTTCTCTTTCTTAGGACCAATTCCCGATGGCGCTGATGCAGTCGTACAAATCGAGGACACTGATCGTATTATCGATGAATCAGCTAATTCAAAACGAGTTAGGATATTGGTACAAACTGAGAAAGGTGTTGACATCCGCCCGGTGGTAGGATCCTAGTTTGTGAAGATTTTTCTCACCAATCATCAAATATTTCATGATCCATATTTATCAATTCCAGTAATTTTATCTCATTGCTAAATAATTCTGATGCATAGATTATAGAGATTTGAACTAAGATAGTCATTTAGGCCTAGCTGTGGAAATGGAGTATGAAATGGATATATTGAATGGCTACTGATTAATTTCCTTCTGTGATGTCTTTGTGCATGACACATCTTTGTTCCTTTGTGTTCTTACAAGGGATGTGATATTGAGAAAGATACTGTGGTTTTAAAATCTGGTGATAAATTGGGAGCTTCTGAAATTGGTTTGCTCGCTACTGTTGGCGTGACGAACATAAAGGTATGATGTATAAATGCTGATATTTTTTTGGCATTGTAAATGTAAACTAAGCGTTTATTGAATTTTTATTTATTGATTTCATGCAGGTGTATCCTACACCAATAGTTGCTGTTCTTTCCACTGGAGACGAGCTTGTTGAGCCTACAAGTGGGTGTTTGAATGGTTCTCAGGTACTGTGTATTGCTTGTCTAAACATTTTAAATATTTATTATTTTACTCGAAGAATTTTTTTTTTCGAGATAGATGACGTTATAATTGTCTTCCTTATTTTGAAAAGAATCTAGAAAAAATGAGGTTATGAACCACCCTCTCGACCTAAGATACTCCATAAATGTTTATCTGTATCTCTACAAGTCTGAATCCACAAGCACTTGCAGAAAAAAGATGAAAAATGCTGCTTGTCATTTGCAGACATGCTTTCCGGCAATGAAATTGAACAATTTTCTTTCAGTACATGCTTTCCTGCAATGAAATTGAACAATTTTCTTTCAGTTTATGTTCGAGCCTCATGCGTGTAAACTAAAATGGTTGTTTTTAGTAACCTGAGCTTGATTTCTGTTCCAAAAATTAAATAATCATGGTTATGAACTTTGGTATATGATATGATCTTATGATCGATATCTCCATGTAAAAGAAAGCAAATGGGCTCTTAGTTTAATGAATGCTACACATTTTCTGTATGCATTTTTAGAAAACTTATTCTGGACATTTTGATTGAATTGGTTTTATGGAGAATGTTATCATATGCAAGTTAAGAAAGATACTACTAATATTTTATAATTTAAACCCAATGGACCTCATTTTTTGTAGATCTCTGGTTATTCGCTTTCTAGCAGTTTTGTTTAGCTAAAAAACAGAAAGAAATCAAAACCGTGCAAAACAAACCCCTCGATATGAGAAATTGCTTAGAGAGTTGATTAATGAGCATTGTTTGGTCCATAGGTGTTCTAATGCAAAGTGAATGCCTCCGTAGTTGATAAAATAGAATAAAAGGATAGAACATACCTGAAGAGTGAACACGATGGTGGGCGGTTGCCCGGACGGAACCACGAGCTATTGCTCAGAAAGACAATACTCTCTACGAGAGGAGAAAACTATTTCTGTAGATAATATTCAAGTAGAGAACACGACCCTAACACCCACTATTGATAGAAAAGTAAACTAATTCCATTACCTAAAATACCTTTAATTATAATACTAATAATACCTCTAATATATAAGCATCATGTTCATGCTCGACTGTAATTTTATTATTTACTTTAACAAAAATAATCTTTTGGATAGATCAGGGACTCTAATCGCCCTATGCTTCTAGCCGCTGCATCACAACATCATTGCAAGGTTCTTGACATTGGTATTGCTAGAGATGATGAAGAAGAACTGGAAAGTATCTTGGACACTGCCATTTCATCTGGAGCCAACATTCTACTAACTTCTGGAGGTGTTTCCATGGGAGACAAGGACTTTGTGAAGCCATTACTTGAGAAGAAAGGAACTGTATATTTCAACAAGGTACAGTCATTGCCCATTTGGATATTTCCCTAGTCAGTTTTACTCAAGTTCTTTGTGTTTTCAACTCTGATTGTCTATGCAATTATTTCTTAAGCTTACTTTCAACAAGTTACGTTCTTATGCTTACTTTCTGATAAGACCCCCTCCTATCAAAGATCAAATAGTAAGAACAACAACATAAAACAGAATAAAATGATTGATGAAATGATAGTGAAGATACAAGCAATTTGAGGGGTTTTATCCCTCCCGAGCACATTAATGGAGACTCGCCACCTCCAAGACATTGGACCTAATTTTTCCTTGCTTTCTATGTTCACTAACTATTCCTATTTATAGATAAATTTAATATCCTAATATCCATTGGGCTTTATCATTCTAGTACATTAATACCTATATAGATTGAACCTTATCACTTTCATATACCAAACATCATTTGGCTACCGTGATGATAGACAAAGGTGTTCTTATTTTTTGGTCTTCACATTTCCTTTAGGTTTGCATGAAACCAGGGAAGCCTTTAACTTTTGCATCGGTTGATTCCAAAACAATCGAAGGAAATTCGGATAAGATTCTTGTATTCGGCATGCCGGGAAATCCCGTAAGCTGTTTAGTTTGTTTCCAACTATTCGTAGTTCCCACCATCCGTCAACTTGGTGGATGGGTAAATCCCCATCTTCTGAGGTAACCGAGCTTTAACACCTTATTTCCAAGTTCATTTCGACTTTAATCACTATTTTTCTATCTGTATTAATTGCCGCTCATCAGTAGTTCATCTGTATGTTGTGTGAAGAGTACGGGCTCGTGTTCTAGAGCCGATGAAAACTGATCCAATTCGAACAGAATTTCATCGCTCCATTGTTCGATGGAATGACAATGATGGATCTGGCCATCGTGGGTGAGTTATGAGACTTCTTAGGGAAAATCCACTTGTATTTTCCCTTATACATTTCCTAATTGTGGCTAATTCTGTTGTTATTTTGTTTATTAGTTGATATTGCAAAGAAAAATGAACATAAATAATTAAATTATTTTTCATCGATAAATTTAACTTTTGAGATAGTTGATAATTTTCATGTATAAGAGCTAAATGTTTCAATTTCGATAATCAACAAAGACAAAAAATCTCATCAACTCACATATGAGGCGAAATGTTAAGAAAATGAATGACAATGAATAAATTATCCTTCACTCACAATTTTGAGTTTTTGGGCAGATATTATTCTTCTTTTAGCTAAAGTCTTTGTGAATTTCAGCTTTGTCGCCGAGAGCACTGGTCAACAAACGAGTAGCCGGCTTTTGAGTATGAAGTCTGCCAATGCTTTATTGGAGTTGCCTCCATCGGACTCTGTCATATCAGCTGGTGCTTCTGTTTCAGCTATCCTAATCTCTGATTTTGATAGCATTGGTGGTTGTGAAAAATCATTATCAAGTTTTAATTCCTCTCTGCAAGTCAGATCGTCTAATCCAGCCATGGTTGATGTTCCATATAAAGTTGCAATTCTTACCGTGAGTGACACTGTTTCATCCGGGGCTGGTCCCGATAGAAGGTATCTTGTTTTTTCCTGATAGAAGGTATGCTAAAACTTCAAAACATAAATAGAAAAGCACATGTCTGCAAAAAGCTAGCACTTAAAAAAAAATTTCTGTATAAATTATTGCTTAGATAGAACTACTCTAGAGAGATCTTGCTTAGACAGTATTCTATCCCCTTGTAGAGAGTACTCTTTTGTGTATTTTTTCTAAATTTACTGGCTCCTTACTTGAAAAACACATGTACTAATTGTTTAAAATTGACATTTTCTTTCCACGTAGATATAAATTATTGTTTAGATAAAGAAGAACACTCATGATTTTATTACATTTTTTTACGATTTTACTTGATTTTTTCATTGATGTTTTTGCCTGAGTTTTATTTAAAACTTGTCAACTTTAATTGGAGACAGCAACTCCCCAAGTCAATCTCACCTGAATGAGTCTCTTAAAAAAACAATTTTAGTATTGTACCAGTATGGTGAAATCTGTGTGTTATAATTTGAAGCGGACCCAGGGCTGTTTCTGTCGTAAATTCTTCGTCGGAGAGGTTAGGAGGAGCAAAGGTGTTTGCTACGGCTGTGGTCCCCGATGACACAAATAAAATCCAGGACGCTTTGAAAAAATGGAGCGATGTTGACGAAGTGGATCTCATTCTTACTCTCGGTAAAGTGCTTTGTTAGAGACGAAAGTAGGAAAGTTTATTCATGTAGATTTGGATGTGGATTTGGATTTGATTGTTCTATGTTAACAATTTATGAGCTGATGTAGGAGGAACTGGATTCAGTCCGAGAGATGTCACTCCCGAAGCGACCAAAGGGATAATCGAGAGAGAAACTCCAGGTCTTCTCTATATGATGATACAAGAAAGTCTTAAGGTACCAAAAGTTCATCTAATTTGTTATGTGACAAATGTGTATTTCTTGTGTTTCTGATAAGAATTACCACAAACCAAAGTCACGAGATGCATTCTCGTGTCTTGTTAAAAATTATGAAAATCAGCAGCAGAGATGATAGCAATACACGATTCTAGTGTGCTAAGATAGTACATTCCTCAATGAACTCTAAATATAGGTCAATGCAGTGCTAAGTTACAACGTAAGGATACACATTCAACCATAAGAGAATTTTTTATACAAGAACTACTTTCCAAAATATTTTGATAAAAGATATTCTAGACATGCTCATCTGCAGGTATACTTTATTCAAACACCATGTTCCAACATGCAACTAATTTTGATTCAATGTTGCCCATGAAAAGAAGTTCCTGCTCCTTGCTAATTTTTATGTTTTATTTTTGGTTTCCTCGAGGTAGGTGACACCGTTCGCTGTGCTCTCCCGATCTGCGGCAGGAATTAGAGGGTCGACCTTGGTAAGTCTAGAATTCTCTTCCTACATCCTAGTAAAGATTTAAAGGAGAAATATCTAGATATAGAATACAAGGTTTATTCATAGTTAATTTAACAAGAAGGATGCACATTAAGGATGTTATGGAGCGGGAAGAACTGAGAAAATTAACATAATATTGGTGATCTGGAAATAGGACATTTCTCCTTATTTGTACATTAGGCTCTATTTAAACCAAGATCTTCAAACTAGGAAAATAGTGAGGGTCATATTTCTCCAATTTTATAACAATCGAGGGTCATATTTCTCAATTTTTTTTTTGTTGACTGGATCTAAATTTTATTTGCTACATAAAACCCATAATCTATCCATCTTCTAAAATATTTCTGCTCCTTATCTTCCATATTTGCTTCAAAATCTCCCATCTTCTTCTGTTATATTTTATATTATGTTTACTAGAAATATAATATGATCATGGCTTTACAGATAATCAACATGCCTGGGAATCCAAATGCAGTAGCAGAGTGTATGGAGGCGCTGTTGCCTGTCCTTAAGCATGCACTGAAGCAAATAAAAGGGGACAAAAGAGAGAAGCATCCACGCCATCTTCCTCATTCACTTGCCCCTCCAGCTGATACCTGGGAATCAAGTTACCATCTTGCTTCAACTGATGGGCCACACACATGTTGCTCTGGTTCCCATTGAAATTGTCTTTAGAGATGGTAAACCCGCATTTCACTATCTGGCCCTGCATGGCAGTAAGACTAATTTGTATGAAATCTATATCTAGTAAATAATGTCCGACTCAAATGATATATGAATATAGTCTCTCTTAAACCCAAACAAGATTGTAGCTCTTTGTTTGGTGTAAATTATTTTTTGTCATTTGCAATTATTTATTTTTTTTGCTATTCTGGGTTAAGAAAAAAAAATCTATAACTAAATATAGCTTATTCAGAATCTCTGTGGATTGGCAGATCCTAGGTTCTTTTAGCATTTTCTAACCTTGCTACATGTCAATTATATCACATGACTTTCGATCAAGTTACAGTATTGTTTATTTCCATTCTTCTGAATCGCCACTGATAAAGTCGGCTCACCAGCAGATCATGCCTGCTCTGAAATGAGCATCGGTCTCACAATGAAAGTGATTGCTCGAACGGATTATGCTAGCTTGATATAATCAGCGGTATCTTTGCATGCAGACTCCTAGGAGAACTGTATTCTTGTCCATCCCAGAGATGCAACTCTGAACCAAATACCAGCAAACTACAGATTAAGCCTCAGACAAAAGAACCAGAAAAATAAATAAAATGCAAGATAATAGAGATAAACAAGAGAAAGGAGGAACAAATCCAGTTGTATAAAAGATTCTTGTAAGTTCATTAAATGTCATTAGTAATTATGTGCTATACATTAATTGCACTTATTAGTTACATTTAACACTCCAATCGTCATTAAAGCATGTACAATCAGAAAGTAGAATAACTTGTAATCCTAGTATTACTCTTTAAAAAAATACAGATTCATGGCCAGACTCCACTCAAGTTCCAAACTTGCCAAGTAACTTTGATAAGTATATTCATTTCCTAAATAAAAATTTCAAATAGATGGAATCACTGATCTAAACATCGTATTGTACCTTGAAAGTATGAATTCAGAAGCGTTCAATCATTATATTTTAACTTGAAAGTACAAAGCTGCAATCTTTTTCTCACCCAGATTCGTACTATCAAGCATGAAGAGCTCGGATTTGATACCATTAAAATCTAAACAACGGAGAGCCACACCAACCTCAAATTTGCTATCTCCGAGACAAAATCAATATCTAATCAGATAGGCTATCAAAACTTTATGCTTACCTAACCAAGATGGTTTATTCATTTAGTCTTTCTCGCATAAAGTTCCTTCAATAGCCTTTGCGCATCTTTCTTTTTTCCTGGTCGAGCACAGGCAGAACCAAAAAAGAAAAGAGTATTCCGGCTTGGAAGAAACCCCTTTTCTTTCATTTCTATCATCAATCTTTTGGCCTCATCCTGATATGATGCTTTTGATATTCGGTCCAGCTCTGGTTGATAAGATAGCTTACACCAGCCAAATATTAGAATGTCATAAGTTGACGAGCTAGGAGATACTCCTCTCGCGTTCATCTCGTTCATGAGCTCCATTGCTTGGCCCATCTTTCCTTCTTTAGCAAAATCACTTATAAGCACATTGTAAGTGCTACACTTTGGTACAAATCCTTTGCTTATCATTTCGCAATACAATCTAATAGACTCCTTTTTATTCCCTTTCTTCCCATGGCCTGAAGTCAATGCGTCGTAAGTAGATGTGTCAGGAACTAAGCCTTTTTCCTTTAATTTTTCAAACAATTCATCAGCCTCACTCATCAATCTAGCATCAGAAAGCCCCCTCAAGAGAATGTTATATGTTTCAATATTTGGAGTTAAACCTTCCACCATCATCTGATCGTATGCAGCAAAGGCTCCCTTTAAGTGGCTACTACGACAATATCCACTAATGAGGGCATTATAAGTTACAGTATCACGCAATAGCCCTCTTTCTGTCATATCTTTCAGTACAGAAGTGGCTTTTCTCGTCATTCCAAGCCTGCAGAATGTTTTTATCAGATTATTATAAATTTCTTCATCAACTGCAAGTCCCATGTTCACAAGTTGTTCATGAATTTCCAAAATTACTTCTGAGCTTCTAAATTTCGATACAGCCTGCATCAAAGTTCTGTGAGTAGACGTGCAAGGCTGAAACCCCATGACTTTCAAATCGGTCAAAGCATCCATTGCCATTCTGATCTCTCCAATTTTACACAGCCCTTCTATCATGATCCTGCAAGTAGCTGAACTGGGCAACAATCCTAGGCTTTTCATCTCTTTCAAGACCTCTATAGCCTTTTCCAAGTTCCCCTGTTGACTTAAGACACTTATCATGGTGTTATACGTGGCAAGATCTGGAGACAAACCCGTTTCCTTTATTCCTTTACAAATAGAAGATGCATCACAGTTCTCCTGTCTAAGCAATCCATTTATAAGAACATTATACGCTACAATGTCGAAACCCATGTTTTTCTCTGCCATTTCTTGGGCTACATTAACAGCAGCAGATGGCATCCCAACCTTAAAGAAGCCATCCATTCGAGATGTATAGTTAACTATATCAGGCTTTAACCCTTTAGACACCATATTTTCAAAAAATCTCTCGGCTTCTTCTATCATTCCTTGTCTTTTCAAATGGTTCAGAAATGCATCAAGTATAAAACTATTCTCATCTACTCCTTCCAGTTTCATTTCT
This sequence comes from Begonia fuchsioides, assembly GCA_003255005.1. Classification (NCBI taxonomy): domain Eukaryota; kingdom Viridiplantae; phylum Streptophyta; class Magnoliopsida; order Cucurbitales; family Begoniaceae; genus Begonia; species Begonia fuchsioides. The sequence goes on from QAOC01004335.1 coordinate 180,119, forward strand.
TCATAAAGATCAAAGGCAATGTCTTCTTTGCCTGCTTTGAAACACCCATCAATCAAGGTTGCATAAATAAAAACATTTCGCTTGATATTTCGATTCCCCATTTCTCTTAACATGTGAAATGCCTCATTGAGCATTCCTCTCTTTACATAACCATTAATTATAGAAGAATAAGTTACAAAACTAGGATTAATATTTTTCTCACCCATTTCCTGCAGCGCAGACTCAGCACCACTTATGTCCCCTAACTTGAATCGTTCATTGATCAAAACAGAGAAGGTAAAACAGTTAGGAACAATACTGAGCTGGGGAAGCATCAGAAACATGTTCTCTGCTTCAGAAACTTTTCCACGCTTAAAAAGTCCATCAATTATTACAGTGCATAGAACCACATCAAACCCAATCCCACACACAATCATATGGCCTTGAAGGATATACACTTCTTTGGTATAGCCTGCCTTGTATAAGGCATCAGTAAAGATGGTGTACGTGACATAATCAGGATAGAGACCCATCTTTTTCATCTCACCTATAAATAATTTTGCTTCAGCAAACTTACCTAGTCTGCAGAGACCATAAAGAATGGAATTACTGGAAATAACATCAGGCAAAATCCCATACCCGACCATAACCTCATACAAAGAAAGTGCTTCTTCAAGCTGATGATGTTTACTATATGCACTGATCAATGTGGTGAAAGTAATGAGGTTTGGTTTCAAATTTATAGAGTGGGCATCGATGTTCAAAGTGGTATTGTCTTCATTTTCTTGAGACCCCAAGATCTTGTCAAAAAGGGCTTTGGCTTTGATGAAATTTCTAGAATTGCAATACCCATTAATCATACTATTATAACTAATAATATCTACAACAGGCCCCCCATTTTCAGTTCTATCCAATAGCTCCAGGATAGGACTAATATCTCCAGCTTTGTAGTCACGAGTAATGGAAGTATTAAAACCTAAAATGCTGCCAGGAACTCTACCTCCAGCCAATTTATCCATCACCCACCGTACATATTTCACCTTCCTAATTAGGCAAAACCCTTTTGTTTCCATCGATCGAAAGTAAGATGAGCCTCAAATAATATAAAATCAAAAGTTAATTATTCAATAGACCTCAAAGTAAAGAAATATCTTCAATTGCGACAACTAACACCTCAGAGTTTGAAGTTTTACCAACTGATACTAGAATTTCCATTAAAATCTGTTCACACTCTCTACGTCTGTTGCCCATTTCTCTCTCTCTCTCCAAGAACGACTTTTCCTCCAGTCCTATGAGAGAGAGAATGTTAGAAGATCACAAGGGACTTTAAATTGACAGCAAACACGCAATAAAGTGTTCGGCATCCAACAACCAGTTTCAAATGGACTTGGTATTGCTTATGTGTAATATGCGGCTACTTTTTCCTCCCTTGTAAGGCTAATGCAGATAAATCATCAATTTCCTTGCCACCCAAACTTGTGCAAGAGTCATGATCCCACTTGGATAGCTGAGTTAGAAAGTACTCCATTCAAAATCTTACTAATTTTTTTGCAATTCAAGCACGCTGATTCTCCCAAAGATGATGGTATATTGAATTAAAAAAAAAATCTATTTTTTGATCTTCAAAAGGCCCTGTAACAAGGAACGGGGATTACACGAGATCAAGGAAATTCATCTTCAATAGAACTCAGGATATAAAGATTATGTAAATGATAAGCACAATTTAGCTACAATTACCAGAGAAATTGAAACCGGATTGACTAAAGTCAGTTGTCGAAAATGCAAACCTGTAAGATAAGCAGCAAAGCCCGAACTATTCCAAATATATGAAGAACACCCACTTTCCTGCCACGTTTATGCGATCATTGCCATGGCGGACATTTCTCCATCTCGGGGACAAAGGCAAGTGAAACGGATTTTGAGAGAATAAACGGAAATCATCACCTCAAACTCTGAGGTGTGAGCTATCGAAATGAAAAGATAATGTTTTGAACAGAAAATTCCACTAGATGTGTCCATCAGGATAAAGAGAAGAATGTCCGGTTTCCATCCGGATTCAATTCAATTCTCCGGTTCTCCATCCGATAGACGAAGCTACGAGATCGTCTTCTCGATTGCTTCTGATGAGCTTCTGGTTTAGCAAAGCAGAGGTTCTTCCGCAATTTTCTCTGATTGATTTGGTCGAGGAAGCAAATCGGTCGACGGGAATGGCGAAAACGGTGGTGCCTAGGTCTGGTTCGCCGCCGCCGCCGCAAAAACTTGAAAATTATTGTTCGATGCTGGTAACAATAATAGATTAACAATATAACTAATAACTATTAATTAAATTAAAAAATCCAAAGTGTAGTAGTTCTTCACCATATCCTCCACGTAAACTCGTTCTTCATCACTCAGTGTTGTCTCCCCTGCGGCTTGGAGAGTGGCAGCCATGGAAGTCTGTAGACTTTCTTCCTCGCGTTTGATGAACAACCACCCCAGAGCTAACACTGCGAAATCCCATTTAAGAAACCCCATTTGGGTAAACTTTCCTCACAGTCCTGCTCGCAGAAAAGCGGACTACCATAAGCTTTACACTGCCATTTCGAGGGGTTCTTCCACAGAACCCAGTTGTCCACCATTAGCAGAGCTTGAAATTGATGCCGGAGAAGAGAGGTTTGACTGGTTCTCCCAGTGGTACCCGATAATGCCGGTGTGTGATCTCGACAAGAGGATTCCACATGGCAAGAAGGTGATGGGAATCGATGTGGTCGTGTGGTGGGATAAGAACGAGAATGATTGGAAGGTGTTCGACGATATGTGTCCTCATAGATTAGCCCCATTATCTGAAGGTAGAATCGATCAGTGGGGTAGATTGCAGTGTGTTTACCATGGATGGTGCTTTAATGGCTCCGGTGACTGCAAATTCATTCCTCAGGCACCTCCAGAGGGTCCTCCGGTAACTATATATTTGACTTTCACCTCTTTTCTGTTTGTATTGGAGTCCGATCCAATTTGGACAAAGTAAATTGTCTTCATTTGTTCTAGTTTCGTTATCATCTCATGGAATGAAAACTTGTTGACCTAAATTCAGAACAAAGGTTCGTTCTTGTTTCTTATTTTGCTCAATAAATTTCTACAAAGCGTGAGAAGTGGAAAAATGATTGAAAATACGGTAGTTCTGGTCTGATCTCTCTCAAATTTATTCTTCTGCCATTAATAGGTGCTCTTGTTTGCGCATTACCTCTTCATCTGTTATAGTTTGGCTTATTAATTTTATTTTCATATGTTCTGTTTTGAAAATAAGTCAATGATGTGGTCCATGTTCTACCGAAACAAGCTTCTTGATCGTATTACATTATAACTAATGTTCTATCGAGTAACTACCGAGTAGATTGTAATCACGTCAACTGAAATCATATGAATTGTTGATCAGAACCCCCTATTTTTCATTTGGAAGTTAAGTATATTGGAATGTTTTGCAAACTATCACAAGATTCTTTATCTTAGTTGGAAAACATATAGTTTTGTACTTCACGAGATGTAAAGGGTATTTAACTCAGTCATACTAACAGATTCAGAACAGATGTTGAATTATGGAGTAATTACTGCTAATATTGTGTTAGAAAAGTACGTATGAATGAAATGAGTCCGAACTATTATCACTTTTTCATATCGAACTAGCTGAAAATAATATCCATAATCTTGATCTCTCTTCTTTCTTGTTTTATCTCCCTGCTTCTATCACAAAATTGTTTCTGTTATAGAATTATTAACTGATGAACTAAGTTTTGTCCATGGTTTACAATGTTTTGTTGAAATTCATTATCACTTCTCACATCAGAAAAAAATGCACAATTATCTGAAAATTTGATCTTTCTCTTCATTTCTCATTTTCTTCCCCTTCCATGCGTCTCAACCATAAAATTGTTTCATATGAGAAATGTTCACCGTTGAACATATTTTATCCATCATTCAGAAAATTGCAATGTTTTTTCGTTTATCTACAGAAACCAGAGAGTGATTAAAACTTAGAACTCAAACTTACTCTGCAATCTTGTTATGCAGGTTCACACATCCGAAAAGGCCTGTGTGTCTGTTTATCCAAGCATTGTGCAAAACAATATAGTATGGTTTTGGCCAAACACAAACCCTGAGTTCAAAGATGTATATTTGAGGAAAAAACCTCCATATATCGCAGAATTGGACGATCCATCATATACTAAGTTGATGGGTAATAGAGACTTTCCATACGGGTATACATCGATCTGATCTGTTTCTTTTAATGCCTTACTTTTCAACTTTGCAATCATGAGGTCACTTTTTTTTGCCATTTTAAGCGGCAGTCTTGTCCCATTTCATGTCGTAACTAATCAAACTTTAGAGAAAAAAAGTAGTAGTATTTACATTCAAAAAGAAATATGATAGTTGAATTTTAAATGTAATGTTTGAGATGATTTACAAATTAGATCTTGAACTTTTTTTATGAATAGAACCTCAACATTTTGGAATTTTTTGTCTATTTATCAATTAAATCCAGTAAATGAAAACAAACATTTTTTATTTAATCAGGTATTCTAACTTAGTTTTAATCTGTTTGAGAAACTTTTAACCAGAGGTTTCAAACTCTGTCGGTCAGGCGTAGAGTTTGAATTCGGGTTATCACCTCTAGTGAAATTGTTGTATATATGTATTGGATTTAACATATCAATTGAAAAAATCCAAATTATATAGTTGAAACTTGAAAGGTGAAGGATTTCTTCGTAAAACAAAAAATAATTATTTCAAAGTCTAACTTAAATAACATCAAGCATTAGAATAGATCGAGTGGACAAACGAAAAAATAATAATAACTGTAATGTCTTTTTGTGGAAGTCTATTGAAAAATGTTGTCAATGCTTGTTAAATAAATGGTAATCCCGACGTGAACAAACTAATGACAACATTTCAGGTACGAGTTTTTGATCGAGAATCTTATGGACCCGGCGCATGTTCCATATGCACATTTTCGGATAATGAAAATTCCGCAGTCCAAAAACAGCTAAGATCTTGAAAACAAGCATATTTATTTATTCTTTTTCTTACATTTTCCCAGTGCGGTATCAAGTTATTTATTTAATACGAGATGTTCTCCACAGTTAAGGCGGATAGAGAAGGAGGCGAACCAATCGAAATCAGTGTGAAAAAGTTTAGTATAAATGGTTTTGATGGAGAGCAACCGGGCAGTGACAGTAAATTTATTCCACCCTGTGTATTCTACTCTTCGTTTGCTATAAAGATGGGTGCGAAAAATACTGTAAGAATTATTCATTTTCTTATGCTTTATTTATTTTATGAAAAGCGGAAAATATTGATAGAGAGAAATTACTATGAACAAACACTGTCGAAGCAAACTCTATATTATACGACAGAAGCAAACTCTTGTTATTGATTATTGAATAGTGATCTCATATATCTCTCTCCTTGAATTCTTTTGTTTTTTCTTTCCTATTTTTGACATTTCTCTTATATTATTATATGAATCCAATTTCTTCCCCTGCATCAATATACACTGATTTTTTTGTTTATTTTTTGGTTTTTCCATCTTTATATCAGGAGCCCTCAGACCATGTGCTCCAAAAAAGAGCACTTTTGATATTCATATGTATCCCTGTTAGCCCGGGTAAAAGTAGATTAATATGGAGTTTTCCAAGAAATTTTGGCCTGTGGATTGACCGAGTAATTCCTCGATGGATATTTCACCTATCCCAGAACCTTATTCTGGATTCGGACTTGTATCTTCTTCACATCGAGGTATGCTCGGAATCTATTACATTGATTAAAGCTTTGTACAATTTCTTTTTACAGAAAGAAAATGAAGAAAGAAATGATGACTAGAAATGGCGATATACAAACAACCTTTGCAACTGCATTGCTGCCAACTGTTCTTGCTTTTGAACACAGGAGTTTTGTTTTGAACAATTTCTCAAACTAAAGCTGTCAATATAGGAAAAGAAGATATCGGAATTGGGAGCGACTAATTGGCAGAAAGTTTGTTATGTGCCGACGAAGTCTGACGGGAAAGTGGTGGCTTTCCGGCGGTGGCTGAACAAGTACTCGGCCGGTGATGTCGGTTGGAGAGGCAAGTTTAGATTTTCTCCTCTCCCGCCATCTCCTCCAAGGGAACAGCTTATGGACAGGTACGTAAATCCTTTAGACTCGTCGTTGCATTCATATTGGTTCGGTCGGTTTCATATCAACCATGCTAACTATAAAGTTTCTAAGATTCATAATTGGAACCGGAATCGAACCATAAATAACCAAAACTGAAATGTGAGCGGTTCAATTATGATTCTGGCCTTAAAAAATAATATGGTTAAGATATTTCTAATTAAGGTTAATTCTAGTAGAGTAAGCAAAACCAGACCAAGATTGCGAATCGCACCAGAATTGTTGGTTTTGGTCTCAATGCTTAAAAAATTGCAAAACTAGAGCCAGACCGTGAGTAAAGACAGATCTGAAATTGTATAAAACTCGATCCAAAATGAATAAAACCTTATCTAAATTCAAATAAATCCCGATATAAATTCAAAAACCGGTCTCAACCCATATTTAAACTCCCGAAACCGGACGCAAATATAATAAAATATATATTTTTTATTTGCATATTTATTTTTTCAAAAATATTTGAATCGGACTGGGACAAACCGGAACTGCATCGTATTTCACGGCTCCAGATCCAATTCATCCTAGAACAAGACCACGCCCACTTCTAACTTCTAGACCCATTTGACTTGGTTTGGGAGGGAAACATGAGTTTTTTTTCACACTTCAACTGGATTTGAATACAAGTTTTGACATTCGGTTTGGTTCATTTTCAACGATTTTTGTCTTCAAAATCGTGAACCGAGTTGTGAACTGCAAATGTATCGAATGTATCTAATCGTTTCAGGTACTGGACGCACGTCGTGAGCTGCAAAAGCTGCAACTCGGCCCACAAAGCTCTAAAACTACTCGAACTCACGCTGCAAGTTGTATCGGTCATTTCGTTAGCACTGTTGGCCGCAGCCAACGGAAAGCAGGGCTTGATATTGGCTGGTGGCGGTGCTAGAGCCGTGGTGGCGGCATTTGCCTTGTTGTGCTTTGGTGCTTCTAGGTGGCTCTCTCACTTCATTTACAAAAACTTCCATTTCCATGACTACGATCACTCCCTCATTTGATTTTCTCCTCGGAAATGAGAATCAATGAATGAAGAACTCATTATACACAACATATATCTTCTCTGTAATTATCTTATTTTAATCATTATTGTAGAAAAGGATGCACTTTTATTATTTTTAATTTATTATAGATATTTTTATTGATAATTTAAAGAAGGATCACAATTGTTTGACTGATTCCAAGCTTTACTCCGCCATTTTCACCACATTCTTCAACAGAACCAAGTAGTCCGCCATTAGCAGAGCTTGAGAAGTTTGCTTTGGTTTAAATAAACCAAAACAGAACTTTCAGAACTGACCGACCAAACCGGGTTTTTATTTTTCTTAACTACCTGACACTCTCTTTCTCCCTCTCTCTCTCTCTCTCCAGCGCGGCTATTCGCTTACAAGAGTCAAACAACTTCAGCTCGGATTTGTTCGAGTGAACTGCGAAATCACCATTTCCGTCGTCCAGATCTCTGCGTTTCGTGAGCGAAATCTCCTTCTCTATTGCTCTCCTGCATTTTCTCTCTCTGTCTGTTGCTTTTTATCGACTTTCTCTGATGGTTGTTGAATATCAATTTCGAGATCTAGCTGAGTAATTTTGAAACTTAGTTGCCGTAGAATGATTAGCACAAGAGATTCCCACTCGGAGCCGATTGGGCAGAAGCTTATAAAACTTATCACCAATCTATGTTTCTCGGTTTTTGTATTTTCAGTTCTCATATTTACTGTCATTGCTATAACCTACCAACCCCCAGATCCATGGTTAGAATCTGCTCCTGCACTTACGAAGCTCTTCACGCAGACCGAAAATGCTACTTTTAAAATTGATAACTCCATCATCAATACTGGGGAGGATGTCTCAGGTGCTTCTTTACCAATGCCGCCTTCCTCAAGTGCTACGATCACAGAAGCCGTGATTGAGAGGGCTGAAGAACTTTTCGCGAATTCATCAGATGAATTGGGCTGCCAGGAACTTGGCGATGTGAACTGTTCTGACCCTCGGGTTTTGGTTGCAATTGAGAGGTTTAATTTGAGGACTTTTAAGTCCATACTGTTCTTGGAGTATCAGACACCAGTTAACGGGTTGAAACCAGACGAATGTGATGTATCGTGGAGGTTTCGGAATAAGAAAGAAAAATCATGGAGGAGGTATAGGGATTTCAGGAGGTTCAAGATTGGATACGGAGAGAATTGTACTTATAAGGTAGTGCAAGCAAATCGCTGGCACTCTGGAACTAATGCTCGACGGCCTAGAATTAGAACTTTTGATGCTGGTAAGAGTGGTGTAAGCTCTAGTCTATCTCCTCTGATCAAGGATGAGGAGATCAATGACACAATCCCAACTTTGGGGTCAGACATGAACTTTAGAATGGGAAAGTATTTGTACTATTCACGAGGAGGGGATTACTGCAAAGGGATGAATCATTACTTGTGGAGTTTTTTGTGTGGGTTAGGTGAAGCTATGTATTTAAACAGGACGTTTGTCATGGATTTGAGTGTATGCTTGGCGTCATCTTATAACCCAAGCAACAAAAACGAGGAAGGAAAAGATTTCCGCTATTACTTCGATTTTGAGCATTTGAAGGAGCTTGCATCCATTGTTGAGGATCGTGAGTTTCTGAGCGATTGGAAAAAATGGAACAGAGGCCATAAGAAGAAGGTGCCAGTCAGGAAGGTCGTGAGCTATAAAACGACACCAATGCAACTGAAGAAAGATAAATCTACGATCATATGGAGACAGTTTGATGCTCCCGAGCCTGAGAATTACTGGTACAGAGTGTGCGAAGGGAATGCAGCAAAATACATTCAGAGGCCTTGGCATGCTTTGTGGAAATCAAAAAGATTGATGAATATAGTTTCAGAGATAAGTGGGCAAATGGACTGGGATTTTGATTCGGTACATGTCGTTCGAGGAGAGAAAGCGCAAAATAAAAAGCTTTGGCCGCATTTAGATGACGATACATCTCCTCATTCTCTTCTTGAAAAGCTTCAAGGGATGATTCAACCGGGGAGGAATCTATATATAGCCACCAATGAACCATTCTATAACTATTTTGACATACTGAGGTCTCACTACAAAGTTCATTTGTTTGATGATTACAAGGAGTTGTGGGGAAATACTAGTGACTGGTACAATGAAATGAAGCTTTTAAATAATGGACAGCCCGTTGAATTCGATGGATACATGAGAGCTGCAGTTGATACTGAGGTTCTTTATCGGGCCAAAACAAAGGTCGAAACTTTCTATAATTTAACTAAAGATTGTAAAGATGGAATCAACACATGCTGATCGAAACATGGTTCTTGAGCTTTTCATCGAATTGATCCATATCGCTATATCTTTTTTCGAGTTATAAAGTTCTGAATTGCATTTACTTTGTTCTTCTCTTGAGCCACCTGCAGGTTTCATGTATTATCTTCTGAGAATGAGATGAATACAGGTTCTTTTTCCAAGCGGTTCTTAAATAAAACAGTGCTTATAAATTGTATGCTGTCCTGCTTTTGCTTGCTAGCATATTATCTTATAGCTCTCTCTTTGGATGAAATTCTGTAATTTCTGAAGAACATAAAACTATTCGCTGTTAAATTCTGATCTCCGAATTCCTTGATTTGTATGAAAGAAGAATATTTCTTATGTGGATTTGGAAGACCTGAAAATCCCTTCTAGCTGCCTGATTATTTTGATGAGCATAAGAAGAGTTTTAATTTGTACGTTGAACTTTGTTTCCATCAGAGTTATCATCTTCTTTGTCCCAGATTACGCTTGGGCCACTTGGTGCAGAGAAACAAACATCCAAAATTTCAAGCTCAAACTTCCAGGTAATCTGTACTTGCATAAGATTGCATGATTTGCTGATTCGATTAGCTTCATATTCTTTCGTTCGAATTATACGACTCGATTCGATTAAGAATTATATTTATCATTTATATTTGGTAAATTGTGTTATAAGTGTGTACAAATAGACCGAATTAAGCAGGTGATTAGTTTTTTTATTTTTTATTTTTGACGAGTCATAGCTTGGTACTTATTGTTTTCTGGAATTTAAGATCAAACATGAACTTGGTATTTTTTTATTAATTTTAATATTAATGTGTATTTAACAGTATATATATATATATATATATATATGTGTGTGTGTGTGTGTGTGTGTCCATATATATGAGCATAAAAGAAGGTTGAAGGATTTATGGGTTCTACTTTTGGAGAAAGGATACAAAGATGGATAGAAAAATAGGTTTGGTTTGGACTGGTTGGTTATCTGACAGTCCTATTCTCAAAGTTGGTCACCCTTAATCTTACGAAATCTACCCGTCAACCTTGCCTAAAAACACCAGTCTCCTCATTTGCCCTCCCGATTGGGTACTATATTTTGTACTTCACCAATCTTGGTCCGACATCTGTCCCCCCATATTTCTATCACCGACTCGGCTGTTATATTAGCGAAACTCCCTCTTCTTCTTCCTCCTCCACCTCCGTTTTTCTCTCCGCTGCCCTTCTTCTTCTTCTTCATCTTTCTTTCTCTATTTCTGTTCAAGCATGGAAATGGAGAGATACGGCGTCGTCTGAAGTCGTCTACTCTGCCATTTCGAAGTCCAGGAACAAAAAGCGTTCGAAGATGCTTTGAGACTCCATTGACGAAGCTCTGCAACTTCTGTTTGGTTCGGCATTTGCAGGTGAGTCCTCGGAAATTTCTTGGATTACTTTTGTTATCTCCTCGCTCAACATAATCAAGTTTTTCGTTTAGAATCCTGGGTTGAGCTTCTTCTTTTCCATCTCTGCGTGAAATGCTCTCGCCATGTGTATGCATAGACTGTAAATATTACATACATGCATACATACATGGCCATGCATATCTTATTGTTCTAACCCAGATGCTTCAAATAAAAAGAAAAACATTAAAACAAACTGTTGAGTCCAGTGGAGTCGATCAAACCTCTACATCTCGAAGAGAAACCACAGGCGTAAAACATTAGCAGAAGACTAGAATTCTTCTTAGAGTCAACAAGGTTGAGATGTTAGAAATTCTTGATGCTAGGATGTTAATTTAGAAACAGGGAATGAAAATAGAGAGAGAGAGCGAGAGAGAGAGAGAAAGAGAGATAGAGAGGGAGAGAGAGAGAGAGAGAGAGAGTGAGAAGAGCTGGTAGCGACCATCTAAATTTTAGTTGAAAGAATGTATTTTTTTTAAGTTCATGTAAAGTCAACTACCTAACTGTCATGTGGTTGGACTGCGTAATGACTGGTAGTTTGAATCAACGGTCAGATTTTCTTCTTAAAATTTATCACCAACATCTAATTTGATATTAACCGTGCGATCTTCTGAATCTCTTGTTGGATTAGGCTTAACCCTTGTCTAGCTTCCATTCAATATTACGTTTCAATAACATTAAGAGTAATCAAAGCTAGATGTCCCCTTAGTTATGACGTGTCAGTCATCTATTGGAGAAGTAATTAGTTCCCCGTAATTAGTATATTTTTACGTGTAAAGTGATTATGATTAGCATATTAAAATTTAGTGTAAAGGATAATTAGTTTTCCGAACCAAATTCGTCGATTTCAAAGACTAATAGAGAAATAATAAATGACGAAATAATAAATATATATGTTATTTAAATAAATTATCCTTATAAAAACAAAGATTTCTATCCGTGTATAATCTTTTAAACTTCTTTTATCATCATTTACCGATGATTTGCACTCCGATGTGTTTCAACAATGTCTCGATCATACGCAACTTGATGTATTTTTCTTGCATGTTTCTTGTGAAATAACTATTGCTCGGGTTGTAGTTACACTTGTATCATACCTAATATAAGGTAGATAAAATTAGCTTTCATTATGCCCTTCAGTGTCGCTCTGAATATAATATTGTCTACTTTGAGTTAGAGCACGTACAAATTTATTATTCAGTTCACAAACGAAAACATGTTGTACTAGGTATTGACATGAACTCTATTAATAAACAACACAATTTCTTTTATCAAGCTATGTGGGAATGCGGCTGATATGGATTGTGCTTTCATAATCAACTGAATATTAGATATTCATCGCTTTCACGATGCGAGTAGATTCTCTACAAATTACTAAATATCTTACTTAGCTAGAAAAGTTGACCGTCTGGCGATCAAATCATCCCTCCCCATGTTTTTCTATAGTGGTTTCTTTCTAGTTCATGACAATTGTTATGCGCAAAATCATCGAATCAAAATCCGACGATTTCTTCCAATCTCAAGAGCATTAGGTATGAATCTTTACCTCAAAATTGTTGTTTCTCGAGATCACTCCCTTCACTGTCACTCCTTCCTTGTTATTATAATGATGAATCTTTACGTATAATTTAATTTTGATGCGCATTTGAAGTAAATTTGTTTAATATCGTGAGATGAAAGACAACTTAATGCCAAATTGTTATAATGCAGGGGGACTTTTCATTGTGCAGCGCATTAAAAGTGCACGGTCATTTTGTGAATCTTTACCTTAAGCACCAGCAAGTGCTTCAAGTTTATCGCAATTTGAGCTCGAAGGTTCATTCAAATGTAAGAACTTTAATTGATTTCTTTCTATTGGCATAATATGCGTTCATTGTTTGATTGAAGATAAGAGTATGGTGCCACTCTCATTGAATTTCTAGTTGTATTGTTACAAAAAATTCATATTGAGAATCCAGCGCGTTTTAGCGAGTTAGGGTGAAGTAATTTTGGAATACTTTCACATGATAACGAGTCGGGAACTTTTAGCTCTAGATCAAAGAAAGTTACTTGGATAATTTTCTACTTGGATCATAGATGTTGTATACTTGTTCGATTCGAGAATTTACAAATATTCTTATGCAATGAGTTGCGGAGATTTCATAGAAAGAATATTCTTATTCACTGTGACTTTATGTGGTGTTTTCCCCACATTTTGGACTGTCGTTCTTGACTCGATTCGTGAAAAAACACTTTGGTTATCGATTCTCAAACTAGGGTTTCATGCATTCAATAAAGATGTAGTTTATTCAAGAGTTCCTTCAGTTTATATTCATGCATTTAGTAACATTTTCAGATATAAACTAGGGTTCTTATGGTTAAAACACTATGATGGTGTGGCTAGAAAGTTTTTGAAGTTCTCACTAGATCTTAGGAAATTTGAAGCTGAAAATAAGATAGTCGCAGTGGGTTCGTGTCGTTATAATTATTGTATCGTATTCATTTCGTTTTCGATGAATCTGTAGGCTAAATTCGAGCAACAATATCTAATTTACTAAATGAAATAGTAATACATTAAAAAGTCTACAACAACACACTTGAAGGTACAACAAGAGCATACTTACATAAATGCTTAATAATTATAAACCCTAAAACAACTCTTTTTTTTTGTAATTTTTGCAGATGGCTCTTGAAAATTAAACTCCGTTGATCATTGATGTTCTTGGGTTCGATCCATATGTTGATTTGATGGCTGAGAAATGAGCGTAGACTGATCCCATCCAAATCCAAGATTAATCAAAGGTTCAGGAGGAACGACTGCGATTCCATGTAGCTGCAGTTGTTGCAGAGAATGGTGATGGTTACCCAAAGCGTCTTCGTCGATCAGAGAATTCAGAAACGAGGAAAACACGTCTTCTGAGCAGTAATTAATGTCTTCATCTTCGTCATTTGTTCGGCCATTGTTGTTCCTCAAGGTCGCCATTAGAGCTCCACTGGCCGAGGTTGGTAGAGTTTCATATCCAACCAGTAATTGATGGTGTTGGTGATCCATCAGATTGTTTGGAAAATATGCATTGGCGTTTGTATTTTCAGGACGTTTTGGATCGGAAAGAGGCGTAGAATCAGAGCGAGCAATGGCGGGGCTGGGAGGGGAGAGATTATTGTTGGGTTTTGAAGAAGTAGAAGGTGCTTTAATGGCGTCTGGAGATGAATCTGGATTCAATGGTCTGTGTGTTCTTGGATCTATCCCTTGGCTTATCAGTTTCTTGCTGAGGTGCGTGTTCCAGTAGTTCTTTATCTCGTTATCTGTTCTTCCTGGAATTCTCCCAGCTATCAACGACCACCTGTTACACACAGAAAAAAGAAACCCTAGATTAGCATGGAATCTTTGGAAGAAGAAGAAGAAGAAGACGACGAAGATGAGATAGAATGAGCCCTAGCATTAGTTCGTCAAACTATGTGAAACCCTAGAAAATCAATTCCACAAAACTGCACCAGCCCTAGACCTAATTCTTTCAAAACGAGATTCATCGCCATGAAATCAGACCAAAACGAATTCAGAAATGAAAATTTCAGGCGAAGTAAAAAACACCTACCGGTTTCCGAGCAGGCGATGAAGACGAAGAATGAGATCTTCTTCATCGGGAGCGATCTGACCTCGCTTGACAGACGGTCGGAGATAGTTCATCCACCGCAAACGGCAGCTCTTGCCGCACCGGAGCAAGCCGGCGTTCTTCGGCAAAGTCCTCCACCGTCCCTCGCCTTCTCTCTTGATGTAATTGGACAAAAGCTCGTCTTCTTCCGGCGTCCATGGGCCTCTCTTGAGCCCTACTTTGCTGCAGCACGGAGTTTTAGTATTCGTTTTCGCATGCTCGATCAGCGACGAAGAAGACGAAGGATTTCTCATTTTCTCTCTCTAGAATTCTCTCTCTGCCGATGATTGCAGTCGTCTCCTTCTTCCGGTTCGATAAGGTTTTGCTTCTTCGGCCATCTTCTTCCCTCTTATTGCCCTCTCTTTTTTTACGTACATGTGCAACACGAACTCCCCCGTCGCGTTATGGCGCGTGGCATCCACGTTCCTCATTATTGATGGTAAAAATACTGTCCTTTTCTTGAAAATGAAACACTCACTGACTGCCAACGAAAAATGTTCAATTTTTTGATACCCTTTTATTTGAAATACCCATTTTCGTAATTAATAATTAAAATTTTGGATTTAAACTCTAATTTAATATTCTTGAAGGTGTGTATTTTAAATAAAAAATGTAAATAAAAATAAATCGTGTACTAATTGAATTATTATTTGAATTTGTGGTCCAAAATAGCGTTGGATCTGTAACGAAGATGAAGGCACATGCACAATAAATATAATAAAAAAATAAAAAATTGATTTTTTTAAAGTTAGGTTGAGTGTGTAACTAGAGCGCGAGTGGGAGTGACGAGTAAATGAGAGGCAAGCAGCCAGCGAAGATGGGACCCACAGCCGGTAAAGTTAAAGGCTTGCCACGTTATCTTACACATGGACTCGTCGTTGCTCTGTTCATGAAATAAAAGGGATCAAGTGCGGGTGCATCACAAGATCCGTGGCTTAACTGCACCCTACATTTGCCCAATCCTCACATTTCTATTGTCCCCCTTCTTTTGACGTTGACCCGCCATTATTTTCTTCACACGTTCCCAATTATTATTTCAATCATACCCCTCAACTTTAGGTTTAGTAATATTTACGCCCTCAAGAACCTGATATAAATGTATACTCTCTCACTCTATTATTTTTTATTTTAGTAAATTATGATTAATATAAAAATTGTTTATTTTTAATATTTTAATTAACCATATCAATATTTTGATACATTAGTATGTAAAATTAGCAGATATTAATATCATTATGCAAGAGAGTAATAAACTTAATCTCAAACATTCTAATCATCTTGTCACGATTTGAGTTCGTTTGAACCTTCTTCATTTTGTCTTTTTGTTTTGTGTTTTGAGCAGGTGGGGCTGGTCGGGCCGCGAGCTCAACCAACTGCCGATCTAGAATGCTCGAATGACGGGATTGGTCGAGATTAGGAAAATAAAAACCAAAAGGTAGATCAAAAGACAATTATGGGAAGCCATGATTGCGTAATGCAGGTCTAGAATTACATAGTACGCCACAAACGTTGACAAAATGGAGCTTAAATTACAAGGGTTTTACGGTACAACGGAACAGCTTGAAACCCACAAAAAAGATGTTTTAGGTCACTTCGTTTTCATAGTTAATGGGCGTTGTTGATTGAGAACTCAATTGCTGTTCTTCTTCAAATGATTCACTTCCAATAATTCACATAATTCTTGTTGCCATTCATTTATTATATCTTGTTCCTTTGTTGCATTATTATGATTTCATATTCCATTTCATGTGAACCAAAAAAAATCGTCTCAGATATCACGCATTAATTAGTAGTGATCCATCATGAAATCAAACCAAAAACATGATTCTTATGTGCAAATAATGTTTCGATTGTGACGAATACTACACTATAAATCAGTACAACTAACTATGATCGATGGTGAAATGAAATCAAACGTCAAATTATATGCGCCTAAATGTTCTAATCTTGGATTATAAGAAACAGTTTCAAAAACCAATAAGGGTTGTATGCGCAATGATGTTTCAAGTGTGACGAATACTACACTATAAATCAGCACAACTAACTATGATCGATAGTGAAATTAAATCAAACGTCAAATTATATGCGCCTAAATGTTCTAATCTTGCATTATAACGAACATAAGACTTTACTAAAATGGAGAGAAAAGTCATTAACATTGCTGATTAATATTAACAATGATTGCCTAATTAAGCATAACCGAGGAGTGCACAAGAGAGTTGAGATGGAACATAAACGGAGTTTCTTTACCTGGCTTTGAAAGTTGAAGGTCAGGTAGGCATGTTTTGCAGTCTAATGTGCTTGTATTTTTGGGTCGTGTTAAAGCGTCTTGCACTCTCCATGAAGCCTCGAGAGAATAGCAACTTTAGTGCTTCGGCCCCTTCTTTTGCGGCACTATCAATCTTTGTCCCCCCAAAAAAAAAGATTTAATCAACCAGATCAAAGAAAATTAGTGACTTTTAGACAATGGTAAAGCCACAAAGTAATTAAAAAAAATACAGGATCTGTATATGTTCTTTGTGAAATACCGAATTGAGGTTAAATCCAGGAATTTGTATATGTTTTTTTTAAAGAAGAAATCCTGGTTTAAACTGACACAAAAGAACAAACGCATATGCAACAAGGAAACTAAATGAAACAAAGGGATAGAACGCCCTCTAAATTTTTCATAATAATTCGCATACATGTATAAATGTTAATATATACTTCTTTTGAGTAATCAAACCTAATTTTCTAAAAATTAACATGTTAGTGGGTCACCATGGATGGTGCCATATCACATGTTAGTGTTCATGCATGTGCTCAGATAATTAAGCATGGTCATTGGCAGCAACAAACTTACTCGTTCTTGAGCTGCGGCATTGAATTTTTGGAGCAAGTATGCTTTGGGATCCATCTGACCAGGTGGCCTTCCAATACCTAAGCACAAAATAATTTTATTAGTTAAATGTTTATTTTACTGGTAATTTAATAAGCAAACAAATAACTATACAAGTCGAAAAAGGAATTTAAATCTTGGGAGGGTGAATCAACTAACCAATTCTTAATCTCAGAAATTCTCTGTTTCCTCGAAAGTGATATATGATGCTCTTCAGCCTGGTAATCAAAAGCAAGAAAGGTCAGAAGAGGACAATGCGAGTATTATGATATGATCTAATTAAATTTTTCATTATCGCAATGCTAACTTAGGAAATAATCTGCAAAAAAAACTACGAAAAAATGATACGATAGCAGGACATCGCATTTAACATCTTCCCTAGATACATCAAGAACCAAATAGATTATTCCAAACTAGCAATTACGTCCAAAGACTTTAAAAAATCAAAAGGTCTAGACAAAGCACATTTACAATCCCCGCAAGGGATAAGCATCTTTGAGCAATTAAACATAAATATAAATGCTCCAAGTACATAGCCACGTAGTTACCCGTTGTGGCTTCCATGACCTCCTTTATCCTGAAGACGAAGAACCCCACAAGGCAAGTCCATGTCGTCATGAAACTGTAGTGACGAAGAAAATAATTGCACAGGTACTGCAATAAAACCCACACTAGTCTGTGAAAAGGTATATTACCACTACAACACGATTTAGAGGTAGTTTGCAATAAGCTGCAAGTGGTCCAACCTGAGATCAATTTACTGAGTATGAATGAGAATTAATAAAACTAAATATCGTCTCTAGTCTAAGAGAACTTCATAGAAACTACATGAAAACGACATTTTCACTCAATTGATTCAAGTGGACATGTGAAAAATGGGGGAAAATTTTATAGGTTCTTACAGATTCACCACTAAGATTCATATATGTTTGAGGCTTTGCAAGAAAAACAGGTACGTCATTGACAAAACCTGGCATACAAAAAAACCTCATTAAGTAATCATTCGGCTATATATATGGACTAAGGCTTGAAGGAACTCACCTTGACCAAATACAGCTTTGCAAAAAACCGTGTTCACAGATATCTTTTGTGACTCAGCAAATACATCAATCACTTCAAATCCCACCTGTTTTGACCAGTGCAGGATGAGAAATCTCACATTTGGAAATAGAACTGCAAAAAATTAAACGTAAAATACATTATGCCTGGTTCCTTGAAATTTATCTCCGGGGTTCGCCAAACCAACAAATAGCCAAGGTCGTGAAATCGCAGAACTAAAACAACGCTTCGTTGAGCAGCTGATCATCTCCCGAGCTCAATCACCTGCAAGAGAGAACAGAACAAAATGTCATGGCTTCCGCTCCAGAAGAACGTCTCAATTTCTGGCACCTCCACACAGAAAAACTAATGAAAAACCAACAGGATCAGCCGCGAAATCGCAGAGCTAAGTCAATTTCATTCTTTGAAATTTTCTTCGTTCCACAAGTTAACTGGTTCTAAATTCAGAATTCCAGCAGAACCTTCATAAACCGAACTGCAGAATCCAAACCAAAGTCGGAATCAACAATGAAATTCAACAACCAGCAAGAATCACCGAGCAATATGAACATTTAACACCAGAGAGAAATACGGAAATGGAGGAGGAAAAGTGAGGAGCGGCGAAGGGCTTAAGTCCCTGCCATCTTTACACTACTGTCGAAATTGATATTCAGCTCAGGTACGTAAGACATCAAGAAGATTTTCATACTCGAAATTGAAAGGCACCCACTAAGCAAGGGAAATGTCGGGCTACAAGTCCCGCGACACAAGACTCAAGAGGGCGATCCTATAGCAAGCCAAGGTCGATGGTGGTCGGAGACCTGGGATCTCAGCAGGAAACCGACCGGAACAAGTATAGGTCGGACAAATTGCGCCTAAAATTGGGTCCGAGAAAGGAAGGCTATCTAATCAAGGAGCTCTCCTCAACTTCGAGCTCACAAGGCAGTTCGACAAGTCAGATAGAGCAATTGGAGAGACTTGATGAATTTTGGGTCCGACCCATATCAAAATTCAAATCAACGTGTTTGATAACTAGGCGTGGGCAGCATTCAAATCGGTTTATTTTAGAGATGAATCAAAATTGAAATCGTATAATACAGTGGAGTGGTTTGACCCGGTCCAATTTCAAATTTAAAATATATATATATATATTTCATATTTCCTTTGTTTCTTTCTCTCTTTCGATTTTTTATTTAAAGATTCTCTCTATTGAATTCACTTTTAGAAAATTCTCCCTAATAAACTCTAGTAAGAAAACTCTCTGTATCTCCCATTTTGTGGTTTTTTTCTTTTATTTAAATATTTATAATAACACCAATGAACTATTATTAAGTCAAACACATAATGGGGCAGATAAAGGATGTAAAAGTGTACATTCTCACATTGCTCAGAAATTGAGACTAAGATAATCTATAAAAAAGTTTTTACTCTTAACCAGTACAACATATTTTTGAAATAAACTACGAACAAAGTTTTGCAAGCTCTCACACAGAAATTCCACAAGACTGCTTTTTTCAGAAAGCTCTCACTATCTTTGATTCTGCGATTTCTTTCTTTTACTTAGATATTTATAATAACACTAATGAACTATTATTAAGTCAAGCACATAAAGGGACAGATGAAAGATGTGAAAGTGTGCAGACTCATATTGTTCAGGAATGCAGACTAAGAATAATTTATAAAAAAGTGTATTAGTACAATATATTTTTGTCATAATCTAAGAACAAAGTTTTGCAAGTTCTCACATAAAGACTCCACAAAACACAACTTTTCATATGATACTTTAAATAGATATGCATACTCTGGTCTTAATAGATATGCATACTCTAGTCTTCATATGATGCTTTCATAAGAGTATTTACATGCTAGTAAAAATGTAAAACTTCAGGCCTAATCAATCTTATCAAAATTAACTGGTGTTAATAGATATGCATACTCTGGTCTTGCAACACTTTAAGTGCCCACGACATTTGATTGTGACTCAACCTTTCAACCTTTCGCTTAGAAAAAATTACTACTACATGACCAACAGAAAGATTAATTGACGAGGTGATTACATAAGATTTTGTCTTATTCCTCCGGCTTAAACTCAACCCTCTAACCACTTATTTTGCCATCATTTGTGTTGGATAGCTGTGTCATTTCTCATTATGTTCGAAAACATAATTATTTTTTCAATTTAGTAAATAATAATCATATTATAAGAATACTTATAAAATAATGTCCTTTATATCACGTTTTATTATAATAGGAAGCTTGTTAAAGAATAATTTAAAAATATTTTGGAGGAGAGGAGCAGCCCTTTCTTCATTTAAGTCACGAGACTCTCCGCTTCTCCGCCTACCGCGCCCCTACGATCTCTCTCTTTCTCTCCCCCTTTTCGTCTCCTTCGTTTGAGTTCATCGGAATCTTACGTTGTTTCCGACCAAATGGGAGACGAGAAGAAGCCTGCGTCCGTCGGTGTTTGGCATACCGTCAAGCCCTTTGTCAATGGTGGAACCTCTGGTATGCTCGCCACCTGCGTCATCCAACCAATTGATATGATCAAGGTAGATGTAATCTAATGTAGCATTCGAGGGTTTGGGGTTTTGGTGCTTTTGGAAATGAAAAAGGGCTTTTCCGACGTCTTTCCGATCTGTGATTTCTTTTAACCTATTTGCATTCTTTTTTTATGCGTCTTCTTTCGTTTTTTTGTTTGTTTTAGGTGAGGATCCAATTGGGCCAGGGATCTGCGGCTCAGGTAACCAAAAACATGCTCAAGGAGGAGGGATTCGGTGCTCTCTATAAGGTATGAAACTCGATTGACTAGAAAAATATTTTTTGTCTATATTTATTTCATATGTTTCGTGATTTTATGAAGGCAAATCACGTATCAAGTACTCATGCATTATGAGTTTGATTTCATCTGTATAATCTTTCTTGATTTGGGTGATTGTAAATGTGGGATCATGGGTTGTTCCCCTAATTTATCTGTAGTCTTTTATTTTCAATAAATCAGTTGAGCTATCCCCTTGGGATTGATCTATCATTTTGTTTTCCTAATACTATTGTTTTCATTCCCAGTTATTCGTCATATATGTATCATTTTGCAGGGTCTATCAGCTGGACTGCTGAGACAAGCTACATATACTACAGCAAGACTTGGGTCCTTTAAGTGAGTGTCTCACTTTGAAACAACTTAATATCAGTTTGGTTTCTCGAAAATTCTGGCTGTCATTTGGTTTTTACGGTAGTAGAAACCATCACTGATTAGTGGATTTTGAACTAGGAAGCACTGTTCATGATAATCTTTTCTTGAAGATTTAAAAATAGAATGTCTTAGAACATAATTTACACTGGTTTGCAAATTGAGAATGACAGAGATGAGAATGTAGAATTACATTGCTTTGAATTCTCTCATCTCCATTAGGATTCTGACAAACAAGGCGATAGAAGCCAACGATGGGAAGCCCCTTCCCCTCTATCAAAAAGCATTATGCGGACTAACAGCCGGCGCTATCGGAGCATCAGTTGGAAGCCCTGCCGATTTAGCACTAATTAGAATGCAAGCCGATGCCACTCTCCCACTGGCTCAGCGGAGAAATTACACAAATGCCTTCCATGCTCTCTCTCGAATTGCAGCCGAAGAGGGGGTTTTGGCATTGTGGAAAGGCGCAGGCCCCACTGTTGTTAGAGCAATGGCTCTAAATATGGGAATGCTTGCTTCTTATGATCAGAGCGTTGAATTCTTCAAGGATAACCTTGGTTTTGGCGAAGCTGCAACAGTTGTGGGTAAGTTTTATTTGATTTATGTGTTTTATATGAACTTTTGATCTTAGTGATTGATTTGATCAGGTGCAAGTACGGTTTCGGGATTCTTTGCTGCGGCCTGTAGTCTACCATTTGACTACGTTAAAACCCAGATTCAGAAAATGCAGCCAGATTCTGAAGGGAAGCTCCCTTACACGGGTTCTCTGGATTGTGCTATGAAAACTCTGAAAGCAGGAGGCCCTCTCAAATTCTACACTGGATTTCCTGTCTATTGCGTCAGAATTGCCCCCCATGTTATGGTACTCTTTCTCTGTTAATATATATATATGTAGATATAACTATGTGTGTCATTTTTGAGAACGTAAATGGTTGTCCAATTGCAGATGACGTGGATATTCCTGAATCAAATCCAAAAGCTACAAAAATCAGCGGGGCTATGAGGTTTTTGATCAGATGCTTTCTTTTCTGTTGTTTTATGAATTTCACGCCCTTGAGTTAAAAGGGTAATAGCTAGCAGCCGGAGTCGGATAGCAGGATTGAATAAATGAGACTAATTTTTTCAGGGTGGAGAAATGGAAGAGTTTGACATTTGGAATTTGTGTTGGTTGAAGTAATAGACATTTTTTGTTATTTGAATCTTATAAAACATTTTTCTTTTTATTTATTTAATAATTTTAATTTTCTTTTATAAAAATATGAGGATATTGAAATAAAACACGAATTGGGGATACTTAACCGCAGACCCGGGCTCGGTTGATCAAGGTTTGAGTGAAAGTCAAGCTTCGCCAACTTTGCTCGCCTCCCCAAAACAAAGCATGATTGAGTGTACGATAACCCTGTCACAATCTTCTAAGGTGTGCACCTTCATGGAGGGCGTCGTCTAGCACTCCGCGCGCACACAAACGGCGCGTTGAATACACTCAGGCATATCTGCTCCTTGGCGGTTTCGTTCGTCTCTCGCTTCTGCCACTCCGTCCAGTAAGTCGTCGATACTACCGGCTACCTGAACGAGCACTACTACCATGGCTCATACCCCAACGCAGCTGAACCTCACGGCGCCGTCAAGTCTCACTAGCGCCGGTAATGGAGGTCTCTCTATTTTGCGCCACTCTCCGAATCCATTTCCGCTGTTATTGCTCTTTCTCCTAGCATCGGACTTCCAGAATGAGAGCTCAACCGCGTGGCTTGCCAGGACGTATATGTGCCCCATGGCTGCACAAGCTCCCACAACGCACCCTCCGCCTGGCACTGATCGGCTTCGCAGCCACGCCCCCGCTTCCACGTCGTATAAATCCATTGAGCTTGCGTAAACGTGGGCCTCCGCTCCGACGCTGCCCCGCGCACCTTCTTTTCCAGAGTCTCCGATCTTCAGCCCGCCGATAATGTAGAACACTCCGTCGACGGAAGCTCCGACGCAACCGTATCGCCTTCTCGGAGATCGTGTGATCACGCGCCATGAATCAATCGCGGGATCGTATTCTTCCACCTCCCGCGACGTAGATTTTCCCGCAAATGACGGCATTGGCGAATTTCTTTCTAGCGAACAACATTCCAGATCTGGACAGCACCGTTCCGGACCAGGTATCAAAGCATACCATGGCATTCCGACCGATAATGTAGATTCTCGGCCCAATAGCGGATAAGCGGGCGTGAGACAGCAATCCATGGAGATTCCCGAGAGAAACATCGTCTTGAGGAAGGAACAACGCGATTTTCCAGCAAGCATCCTGGCTGAAGCATAAACTAGCAGCAAAGAGACCAGAATCACTAGCTGAAACGGCGAAAACACTGAAACATAGAAGGCGGCGGAGGCGGCGGAGGCGGCGGAGGCGACGGAGGCGGAAGAAGGCGTCGGAAGAGACAACGCAGGACCACTTCCGGCATACGAGGGCGAGAGAAGAGAGAGAAGCAGATGGAACTCTGGAAAGGCAATCCAGTTGGAGATCATCCGGAAGAGAGGTTAATGTTGAGGAAGCAGCAAAAACTGGAGGACATCGCCGAGCGCTGTAGGTGTGGTTGCGTAAGAGACAAGCATTCGCCGGATCAACGTCGTTAGGGTTTGGGAAGCAAGATTTGACGAGCCAGGAGAAATGGTGAGAGCTGCAGCTTTCAGACGCCATGAATGGACCCCAGGTCTGCAGCAGCATACCACGCTTTATACTGCTCTAATATTAACAATATACATATATATGATTGAAATTATTAAAAATAATATAAATACATATATTAATTACCGAAATCCCTTTCGTGGACTGGCGACTCCGACTCGCTCGCTCTCTGGATAGCTGACGGGGAAAGAAAGCCAGTTAACTGTTCGGAGCTCCGTCCATCGCTGATTCAGAAACCTCATCTGACGATAAAACAATTCGCTCGTTTTGTGATTTTATAACTGCAGGTAATTTATGTCCAGCTGTTTCCTCTCTGAGCGGTAGAGCATTTACTTGAGTGCTTTATTTTCCCTTTAATATCGATTGTTTTCTCAGATTCTAATGCTCGTTCAATCCTCTGATTAAGTCTTCTTAATGAATCTCGAGATGGATTGCATATTTCGTGGCTGTATTTTTTGTTTATCCAAGTAAATTGTCGATTATTCGTGGAATCGGATGATTAGATATCGTGAAAATGTATTTTGTTGTGACATTTACAGTCTCAAAATCTCTTGATTTTTTCGGTTGGTTTGAGAAACTCTATCTTAGATTTGACTTTAATTGGTGTTTAGTTTTGACACTAGGTGAATCTTTATTGATTCTTATTTTGAGTTTTTTCTTTTGTTGGAATGGCTTCTTATGTTTCCACTTGATAGGTGTGATAATGTCTTTCACATTTTCTGAACTCTAGATAAAGAGAAAATAAGAGTTGGTTTGTGGAAAATAATTGACCTTAATCTCGCCTTTTAGTTTCCCTCGAGGCCACAGTAGAGGACATGTTATCTTCAACAATCATCATCAGGTTCTTACTGATCGGAACAGTATGAATTGTAGATATCAATCTGACTTTATGCTGGAGTATGCATGAAATGAAAATTTTACGTATGACAGTTTCTTTCCTTCTATCCGCCATGTCATTCCATTTATATCTATGTTATTGGCTATTGATTTTTGCTTCTTTTTGCCTTGAAGTTGCCCTTTTTTTATGCCTTCTGATGTTAAGAATCTTCATATTCATTTCTTGTTAATTGCTTCTGTCTTCGAGTAGGATATCTTGCTAATGTGACAGCAAAGGAATGTTGTTCAAATTTGCTTGATTTTAAATTTTCATTTGACTCTAAATTTATTGATCCTTAGTGATATTTGAATTCTGCATTTGATCTGCAGTAGAGGAAGGATTGTTTGAACTAAATACCACCGAAGACTGTATCAAACACCCATGCTCAGTGATGGGAAATTAGAAGCAAGATTTGGATTAGAAGAGAGAAATAGGTAGAGTGGGAGATTGAAACAAACAGACAGTTTGTACAAGTAGAAGAATTAGGGAGGGAGAGAGAAAGAGTCTTCAGTTAATTAACCCTTTTGCGTAAATTAGGAAACCTATAACTTTAAAAATTATGTAAATGAAAAATGATTGTAAATTGGTGTATGCTTGAATCCTTATTGAAAAAGAAACTAATTGTGCTCAAAATATCTTCTGCAACAACATATCAAATGAAACTTGGAAGCACATTTTTTGAATTATATGTAAATAAGTTTCTTCGATATCTTCGATCATTCACATTTGGTTTCGCAGGGAGTAAATGGACGAGAAAACTCTTGTGGAAATCTTAGAAGAGGAGAACCCAGTAGACATTGCCAAATACATTAATTATGTCAGTGCACCCCAGGCTGGTGCGATAGCAACATTTTCAGGCACCACAAGAGACACCTTCGATGGAAGAGTAGTTCGGGAACTAAGATATGAAGCTTACGTGCCAATGGCAATCCGGCGCATCAAAGAGATTTGTTCTTCTGCCAGATCATCTTGGAACATCCACACCATTGCAGTGGCACACCGACTTGGTCCCGTTCAAGTGGCAGAAACTAGCGTTTTCATTGCAGTCTCCTCCGTGCATAGAGTTGATGCTTTGGAGTCGTGTCAGTTTTTGATCGACGAGTTAAAAGCTTCGGTTCCAATATGGAAGAAAGAGGTTTATGCTAATGGAGAAGCGTGGAAGCAGAACTCGGAATTCTTGGAAAGAAGATTGGAGCTAGGAAAGAATGGGGAGATGAAAGGCAAAGTGGAAATCAAAGCTCACAGGGGGAAGGATTGCTGTAAGGCTAAGATCAAGGTCAGTGAGGAAGAAGCCAATATCTAAATTTTCAAAATATATCTAGTTTGATCTTATTTTCTATGCAGCAAGATCTCTAATCCTTTTGAAATCCTCTCAACTATACATGCTGTTAGAGAGAGAAAAACTAAGAGCTTGAACTTACAAGATGGGAGGTCTCATTGCATATTCTATCCCTGATTTTCATCGAGTTTCATTTCTAATCTTTCAAATAAACATTTCTGTATCGCTGCTGAATTTTATCTTGTCAGATTGAACTCATGCTTTATTTTTGGCTCTTTTGAACAACCTTGCTTGTCTATTTGGTCTCTAGCAATGCGTTATTGAATGTAGGAGTCTGCACGTTCTTATTTCTTACTTCTAAAGTGAAAGGTTATGCTGAGTAGGACTTGAATATATGAGTTTTTTTGGCGTCAGAACTATGCATGGTCATATTCTAAGTTGTTTACATAGCTTAAATTATTTTGATATTTTATTAGTCCGAGCCAAAATCGATGTACAACCGCTAACCCACAAGACTCGTGTACTATTATAATACTCTCTTGGTTTTCAGTTTTCTTACCCAAGTTAGAATACATTTTCTCAGAAATATATTAACTTTTAAGACTTTGAAGAGAACAGATCTCCGCTGGTTAATCTACCCTTGAAAGTGTGCATGCAAAGGCACGCTATCTTTGCATTTGAAACACATCCACCACAGTCGACGAGCTTTATTTTGCTCGACCATGACAGCAAAACATCGAATAAAACAAACACTCACGCATTATAATACTATAATGTTTTAATACAACTGCAACACGACCACACTCGAACAAAAAGGCAAATAAAAATGTGCCTTGATGCTGTGACAAAAAAAAGACCAGAAGAATAACACCCCCAAAAACAAAAAAAACTGGAAGCTCACAGAACAATTGTACAACAAATTGTCAAATATATTACAAGGGACAACATGAAATACTTACATTTAGACTATGCTTCCTTAGGTTGCATTGGCAGTTCTGTCTTCTGGACCAGATAACACGATCTGCCATTGAAGAAATAATGATTATTCTCTAAATTTTCAGCTTATTAGTTGGATAATGTTGAATAGAGATAGTAATTAACATAAGAGCAAAATCCAACAGTGTTGGTTTGTGATTTATTTCAAGCATCTATGGCGCAGAAAAAATCGATAAAAATCTCATCATATATTTAACAATCTGTGACCAGAGTGGGGGAATATTCTAAGGGAAACAGCAATGGGTGATAAAGTTTGGGGTTAATTTGAAATATAGATATATTTTTTAAAGGGGCCATGGACTTCGAGGATTTATCACTTTGTGTACCTACTAAACCGATTCGCATTCAAGCTAACATACGTGCCAAAATGTTCGAAAATTCTTACATTGCAGTCGAATGCGAACCTCCTAGCCAGCATGATGGCAGCGTTTCTCTCCCTTTCAGATTTGAAGGCCAATACAAAGGATAGTCCTTGTTTCGCTTGCCAAAACAATGCTTGAGCTGCAGCATTGCCACCTCCTCTTACTCCACACAGCTAAATAATGAGTCATAGGTTAAAAAAAAACAAAACAACATACTCAATTCTGCCTCGAATATTAGAAAACCTTCCAAATTAAGGAAGAAGAGTATCAAGAAGTGAATCGAACAATCAAAAAGCAAACCCGAATGTTAATTTTTAACTGAGCCACTACCTGCATTGAAGTGGAATAATATTCCTTAGCTATTGTTGTCTTTCCTTTCTGAATCTTTATTCTCATCTTTCCCACATGAAAAACATGAACCGATTCGGAGGAATGATTTTCTCCATTCATCTGAGTAATAACCACCTGCAAATAGTGCATTAAAAATAGTGACTCAGCATGGTCATTTCCTACATGCAAGGCATAAGAGGATAGAGACAACTAAACAATCAAAACAATTTGGTGCTGTCCACAAATTATCATATTAAATTAATAAAAAAAACATGCATTTTCATAAAGGGACATTCTTTTTTTTTTTTAAGATTTAACTATAACCTGAATATCATTTTCTGATTTAGCAAAAATAATAATTTTATCACAAAAATTTTCTCATTATGCCTTTCACTATATTGTATAAAATATGGAAATTTTCAGAATTAGTGGTAGGATGAGCAGGCAAATACCACAGCCTATCTTTAAATGATATCTGTAAACATTCATAAGCTCATTTGAACTTTCTCTTCTTTTTTATTCTGGCATAACTTAGTAATTGCGTAAAGTGATGCTAGATATTTTTCTTGACACCTTTTTCTGGCCAGAAAAAGATAAGTTCAAAGGTTAAAAGAAGGAGAGCTTTTACTCCAATTTTGATGGGACAAAATTAATTTCCCTATTGTGATTTGCTGGCAATGTTTTAAAAAATTTATCTACTTAGATTGATTCTTTCCAACCAAAGAGAAATTGTTGTACTCACATTGAGAAGAAAACATAAAAAAATCAAGTGGAATATTACAACGAGATTGAAATTAAAAAAATGAAGATAAACTATGGCTTATGAAATAGAAAAAATAGATAAATAAAGACAACATACATGGAATTCAACATCATGTTGCCGGACAAGTGCCTCCACGTAGTTTCCCAAACCAGCAGCTGTTTATCAAACTTGATTAGAATGTTCTCAGAATCTTGACAGCATAAGAGAGCACAATATTTCAAAGAAAATTACTCCACGTTTGTGTAATTTCGACAAGTTTAATCTGATCTATGTATATGTCCAAACTAGTTTCTTTTATATTTTTTTATAAGAAACTTCATATTAAAAGAGAAAATTATGAAAAGTTGAGGGAGAAGAACGCCACCCGAAAAAGAAACAGCTAACGAAAGTAATACCTTTCTGGAAGGAATGAATCATATTAAAATAATAATTTTAAAAAATTTACAGCAATAAAAATTGATTTAGTGATTAAAGAATTAATTTTTTTTTATCTAATAATCACTATTTATAGGCTTTTTCACAAAAATAACTTCATTTCAATGAAGCCAAGTAGCCTAAAAAGTAAAAGATAGCTAAAATTCTCAAGTTTCAAAATTACTATAGTTTTCCTAGTCTTTCATTCCTAATAATGACCTTGTAATTACATCATCATTGATACTTCCAATTTCAGAACAAACTATCATCATTTTAGTTTTACAACCATTTAGCAAACTCAATATGAATAATGTGGTTGCTATTTTCATCGTGTTTCACAGAAGGGACAACAATGAGGAGATAAGGCTTTAAAATGATTCCTTCTTCGGATTTAATCATCAGTACTTAATTTTATTTTAAGCAAATCTAGTTAAAAACTTGGATTTTATGAGAACTGAGCCAACTCATGAACAATGGTAATCATGTCAGACAATTATGAGTCAAAGGAAAACCTGGATCAATGGGACCCGTGGTTGCCAATGTGATTCTCTGGTCTTCTATAATAATATCAACTTGTAAGATTTTGCCTACATCAAATGGCTCTGGAGCATAAACTGATTTAGTAGCTCCTGCATTACAAGAAAATGATCAATATTTACAGATTGACTATTTGAGATCCCATAATATAATGACATTCAGCTGTAACATTGTGTCGCATTTGATGATTATGAAGACAATAAGAATGACCTGATAAGAGACTGCCAATTTCAGTTAAAAAAAACTAACGTATAGGTAAAAAGTTGGTGCATGTTGAATAATGAACATGTTGCACATTGATGATTGTCACAGCGATAAAAAAAGTATTTATAGAAAGGGGCAGAATAAATAAGAAATTCCCTTCAACACAAAAAAGAAAATATACATGCTGATAAAGGTCTTATATATTAAATAATCATCCATCACAAATTCGAAGGAATAATCTGGCAAAAGTTTACAAGGAAAATATCCGTAAGTGACTCAGGTAAATTAACATTTCCTATGAATAAATGTAAATACCCCCACTGAATTAAAATGTATGCTTTTTTAATGAATTTATAGTAGAAATGTGTTTAGAATTGATCCGTTTTGTCCTTTTCTCTGTATTAAGAGGAAAATTGTAGCAAACCAGGCGTTCTCAAATGTTTCTTTTTTAAACTTTTCTCCTGCTTTCTTTTGCTGCTTCTTTTTCTCATTACACGTCAATTCTAATAAACAACCTTTCAAAATATAACTTTATCACTCAAAAAAATTTGGACCCACATCAAAAGCTATAGAAAGCATAAAATGGAATTAGCCATGAAGAATGATTATTTCATATACCTGAAATCGGATCCCTTTTGCCACTTTCAGAAATTACACGATACCACTGAATGAAACACATAGAGATGTCTGGAGCAATATCTGAACAGGGTTGGAGGCGCAGATACGAACCTAATGCTTCAGCACCATCTAATTCATACAAATGTAAACTACTTGCTACACCACTCTTGCTTATTGTAAGCTGGATGAATAAAAATTAAAACGCAAGGAAAAAAGATTAGATGCACAGGAACAAATAACAGAAGCAAGTTCTGATATATTTGCATAGATCCACTAAAATTTTTAAAACTAAAAATTATACCTAGTACCTCAGCATGCAAGCCCTTAGAGCATATAAACAAGAGAATCAAATAAACTAGATATTTTGAAGTGAATTTTCTTTAATCAATTTGTTGCTATTTCTTTTAGGTTGAGGTGAGCGGATTGTAAAATGCCTAAAGATATCGAATACATACATCAATCACAAATTTATCACAGAACAAGTAATCTTAACAGATGAAAATTTGAAAGCCGAAAATAATGCTAGCCACCAAACTGCATCTGCTTTGCATGAAAAAAAAAAACTGAACTTACCGCCTTCTGAAGCTGTATAGAAAGCTTGGATTTCTCAGCGAACTGCATCCTAAGTGCTCGAAGCTCATGCTCCATGTCCATTACCTAGAAAATATGTTAAAGAGAAGTTAAAATATACAATTCCAAAGAACATTTAACAAAGTAACAATAACATAATAATATTAACAATGTCATGACAGTCTAGAAACACAATAACTTCATCATTTTACCATCTCAAGTAAAACTAGAAATAAAAAGCCTCAATAAGGACAGAAAACAACACCTACTGGGTTACACAACATAAAATCTGATAGATTAGCAGACCAAAACAGTTTTAATATGAGGGAAATAAAATAAAGAACAAAGGATAAAAGGTTAACCTTACTAGGCTGGTGGAGCATTTTTATCCGTCTAGCCTCTTGAACCTCCTTCATCAGTTCTTCGAGATCCTAAATACTCCACGGAGAATTATTTATCAAATTTTCAAAACCAACTGTTCATCTCTAGTCCCAGAAAAAATCAAGAAAAGAGTTCATGACATAGATATCAAACAATCAAGATTCTAACAGTAAGAAAACTCCGCATGCAAACCACAATTTTTTGAATTCTGAACTTTGACGAAATAAAAATACTAGAGGTGGGCAATATTAAACAAAAAGCGGCTGTCAGACACATAGTAATCCAAAATAATATAACAAGCAAAAACCTGTTTCCCACAGGCTCGAGACATGTCTTCTTGTTCCAGAAGGGCTTTTTCAACTCTCTGAACTGCAGCACGGGCACTTTCAATTTCGGCTCGAGCAAATGCTCTTTCTTCATCAACAAGCCTCTTCGCATCTTCTGAAGCCTACAAATGGTATAGAAGCTCAATTAAAAGTCAGGTATAGTTTTTCACAAGAAAACATTTTACATTGATAAATGAAAGGAACAAAGGAAGAACTAATGGACCCAGCATAAACAATATACAAGTCTAAGAACAATTACATTTTCACATCGCTATTAATGTTAAATGTAAAGAATTTTTTTATAGTATTCGCAATTAGATTTTCATCCTTCCAAGTTATTGATGGAAGACTTTATATAAAAAGTATGAGACATTTTTATAATAAATCCCCACATTAAATTTTCACATCCTATATATAACCAATTGGATAGCAATGGCCGATACAATGAACAGACTAAAGCATCATTTGAATGATCTCCCATAGATGTGTCACACATTTTATTTCTGTTCTTTGACAATCAAATTTGATTGAGCATTTGATTTCTGCCTCTGAGACACTAATATAAGAAGTCAAAAAGTTTCATAATTTTCTTAGATCACCTGCTTAAGAAAATTTGCCAGCTTCTTCACTTCTGCCTTCTCTTGTATCAGCTCGCATTCTCTTTGAGTCAGTTGGACTGCTAAAGCTTCCACCTATAATTAATACAATTACAAGTTATTTGTTGTTTAAATAAAGTAAGAGATAATATTTGTGCTTATAACAAAACAAAAGTTGCGCATGATTATCATTGCAAAATTTAGATTTGATGTACGAGAACAATGAAAGAAAACATGACACTATTGCATACTTTCCTTAGAAATTTTGATTTCTCAAACAAAAGTACCGTCTAACAGTCACTGTTCCATTTAGTATGCTGATAACTGGCGAATGCTAGAGAGAACTTCTGTAGTTATATTTAAAATTTCTAATTATTTAAAAATTAAAAATGGAAAATTTATATCATTTCCATAATTTAATTTATGTTAATAGAAAAAAAAAATTGACTAATATATCTAACTGATGTACTTCTAGAAACAAGTTTATTTTTCATTTTCAGACATTAATTTATTTCAATATCATTAAATTAGTAATTTTAAAAGCAACCTAATCGAGTAGGAACTGACTTGAGACAAAAATAAAAATTCAACCATAAATTACTTTAATAGAAAAGAAAAAGATAAACAAAATTAGTGACTTAAAATCACATATATGGAATAGCGAACTTGAATTATAAACAGCATGCTCATGAACTAACCATTGCAATGGCTTCATTCACATCATCTTTGTTCCTTCCTACAACACGCCCCTTTAGGGATTCCAATGCATCTCTGAGCTTCTTCAATAGAACATGTTTGTCTAAAGATGCAGCCTCTCTTAGTCTTGCCTGAACATACAAGCAAACATTCCAACAGGGAGCAGGATCAGATAACAGAAGAGGAACAGAAAATGCCTAGAAGTAACAACAGGGTTCGACATAGCTGGGGCAAAGTTTGAGTCACTAGGATTTGCTCTGATTGTGCACAACCACGACCGGAAATATACATTAAGCCAGTTACTTTATAAAATTAACTATTTTAATGCTTCTTCTGGACATAATAACCCGAGATCGACAAACATAAATTTTTTTCAATCAATGCTAATTAAAAAATGGAAAACAAATGTGCAAAAACTTCACCTCTTCAGATAACTTAGCAGCTGCTGCCAAACCTTTCTCAAACTTGCTAGCCAAGTCGCGAACGGAGAGGCGCTTCTGTTGTTCCAACAGTTGAGCAGTCTCACGTGCGACTACCTCTTTCATTGATCGTATTTTTGGATCATCTTTGGACTCAACCACCTGATTGTTAGCTCCAATTTTGTAATTTGGAAACCGGCTAGATGTGAACATTACGTCAGCTGACACAGCTGGAACACCCTCTTTTCTCATCGTGTCAGCAAAATCACGACTTACCCTCGTCATTCTTTGCGATCAAATGTTGTGCAAGATGGAGAGGGCCAGAGTGGCTGAGAGATGAGAGAGATGCAAAATGGTTGTCAGAAATTTGCATACAAGTGAAAAGGTTAATTTTCCGAATTATTCTAGGTGTCTAAACAACCAATCTTAGCACAAGTCTGGAATATAAAAAAACATATGGTAAATGTACGAGGTTCAGATGTGAACCAAAACATAAATCCATCAAATTTCTAACAAAAAATCTGACTACGAAAAAAAGAAATCGTTGAGACTCGTGATCTAGTACGAACACAAGCAAAATCAAGCATCTAAGAAGTGAAAAACCGATAAGAGAAACAACAAGAAGATGAGCAGAAAGAACAAAGCGACAACTCAGTCCACAACAACTAAAGAAAAGCAACAAAACAAAAAATAAACAGTACTCACAGATCATGAAAAACACAGTTCAGGAATTGAGTCTGGAACAAAATAGGATCAAACGAGAGATAGCAGCTCGATTAGACGGTTCGACGACCTCGCAACAAAATGAGCACGAGGGAAGAGAGAGAGAGAGAGATGGTTGTTCCCTTTTGGAAAAGCAAAAGGTAGGCAGGAAGATGAAGATGAAGAGAGAGAGAGGAGGCAGATGATTTCATTGGATGGACTGTTCTTTACTCCATAAATTTCAACGGACTTTGGTGCAGTAAAAAAGCCGGTCGCCATTGCCGAGCCCCGAGACAATGCTCATGCTCCCACAGTTTGAATCGTTTTGCCGGCTCCACTGGCCCTCGTTTGGAATCTTCACCAATTGAAATTGTTAATAATTAAAAATTACAACAATTTTAGTAATTTTCGTTGGTTAAGTTCTTATTATCTTTTGTTCAATTTCAAGATTGAGAAAATAAACTGAAAAAATAGAAAATCATTAATAAATAAATTACACAATTAATAAAATTTTAATGTAGGTTATGATAAAATTAAAAATGTCTTCACAAAAATCTTCATGCATTAATTAATAAAATTAAAAATTTATAATATCATAAAAAAAATATTTTTGATTAAGAGTTGTCACAGACAGTCTAATCCTTTTTATCTCAAAATAGAATTGAAATCAATTTTATTCGATTTTATTTTATATT
Source organism: Begonia fuchsioides (assembly GCA_003255005.1). NCBI lineage: Eukaryota > Viridiplantae > Streptophyta > Magnoliopsida > Cucurbitales > Begoniaceae > Begonia > Begonia fuchsioides. The sequence goes on from QAOC01004335.1 coordinate 215,140, forward strand.
TAAAAAATTAGAGTATAATATAAAATATAAATTTTTATTAGATTTAGGTCGAGTTATAAGTAATTTAGCAATTTTATAACCAATTTTAAGATTTATATAAGATTTTATTTGAATTTTGATATGATTTTACTTGATTTTAAAATTTTTTGACTCACGGTCAAGTTTCGATTTCACGATTTTTCACTCGTAAAGACAGAAATCGACCCATAAATCACGGTTTTTTAAAAATTAGAATCAAGACTTGATTAAAATCGGCGATTGTGATCCGAATTGCAATTCTGATCTGGTTTTGTCGACCTTTATTTTTAATTATATGATAAAATCATACTTGTTGATGAAATAATGAAGATAATCTTACATTAATACATGAATTAGCGCTAGTAGATAATTGACCGTGAAGTCTCACAATACTTCGAGTAAAACATGTACTCCGGACTAACTCCAAGAAAAACACTGACATAAACAAGACAATATTCTACTTGTACCCAAAAGGCGAAATCTCTCGCCCCCAGGACCCCACACCCCACCCTGACAGTTTGTGAATGGTTAAATCACGGTGACTCAGCGGCCTAGAGATATGAGGTATTTAGCTTATATCTCAATGAGCTACCCCAATATTGGGAGTAACAACTCCCACACTATGACAGCGCAGACGTCGAACCTAGACGCTTGTACCCAATCTACCATCTCTAAGCCAACTGAGCTATGTCTGTGCGGGCTAGGACAATATTATACTTGAATTACCGGAAGATGTTGCGCCTTTAAACGGTAAAATTAGAGAGTTTCTTCCCATAAAAAATATGGAATTTTCAAATCAGTATGAAGAAACAGACATTTCCAAACTTGAAAATTGGATGGAAGGACTTATTTTCATCTTAACCAGAAACCAATCAGTCAGCCCAAATACTACCGAGAAACAATGAACTCTGTAAAATCATCGTAAACAATCTAATGGGAGAAAACGGGTTCAGCTTAATCGTTGCGACAGACAGAAAATGAGTAAAACTGAAGTAAACTAACAAGATTAATCCTTCTGCCTTATTCCTAATTACCACTAAATCCCCTTGATATATTGGATTAAAGATGATTCTACAGAGCTCAGGGAGAAAGATGAAGAACAAAGGCAGTAATCATAGAAAAACTGTAGCTTGGAAGATGAAACAATTTAGATTTGAATTGATTTCAGCCCCAAAGGGGTAGGTCTGTCTACCTAATATTTTAAGAGGTGTTTTTGAAAAAAAAGACTGAAAAACAACCATATTTAATATGAACCTGAACTTTGATCCAAAAAAGAAGGTTGTGGGCATCGATAGACTCGAAATTTGGCAAGAAACCAGCAAAAGTTTACACTTTCCGGGCCAAAGTCCGCTGCTTTGTTGCGTGTTGTACGACTTTTTCTTCGACAGGAAGACCTTTTCGCCTTCTGACTGCATCGATGAGCTTCCGGGCCGTATTAGGAAGCACACTCGAACCATCACCAAACTCTTCGATTTCTTCTTCGGTTTTGGGCACAAAGAAAGGATCTTCAGGAAGTGCTTCCCAATGGCTAAGCACAAGGAGAGCACTAGCAGCTCCAGATGTCCATCTTCTTAGCTCGTCTGCAAAGCCAAGGCTCTCAGAAACCGGCACATATGCGTGGACGGTAAACAAAGACGAACCCTCTTGCATTTCTTCCTTCAAAACACGGGCTCTTCTTCGGGCCAGCACAGCATACATGGGTCCAAGATATTCGGTGGGTGTGCTCAATTCGCAGAAGTACATGGCTTCGACTAGCCGAGGCTTCTTTTGAAGTAGAGCACTTCTACAAGCTTCTTTGACAGCTGTCATAACTTGTCCGGTGAAAATTCCTCGCTGATCGGAGTGTATGGACGTTTCAAGTTCATGTGAGTGCTCAGTCGATGGATGAACATAGGCTTCGACAATAAATCCCAAGCCCCACATTGGTTCATCGCATAAAGGTCCGGCCGATGTAGCCAATTGAAATCCAGATACAACGCTGCTCTCGAAACTCTCTGCCTCAATACTTATCGGTTGAGATGCTTTTGGTGATGATGTTGAAGCATCCGGGTCGTGATCTAGTGCTGCATTTGGATCCGAATTTTCATTTCGAGTCTCGTTTATAAAGCCTAATCTTTCGGATACATACGAGGGGCCATGAACAAGCACATAATTTTCAGAATCCTTCCTTTTAAACTCTGGGGTAAATAGGATATTCGGACCGATCTGCCGAGGTCCAAGAGCCCAAATCCTCTCGAGAAGCTTCGACCACATAGCTCTATACTTATCAACTCGGTCTCCATCGTTATCTTTCTCGTTTGTCACCGAAATGTCGGTAAAAACAGCATCCAATATACGCTTTTTAACTGATTCCACCGAACTCTCGTTTTGTTCGATTCTTGATCTCTTACTTTCAGAAACTTTGCTGCTCTGTCCGGCTTTCACTCCAATAATATCCGCGAGTACATCAGAATTTTCATCGAGCACTTTTGTGAGAGCAAGCGGAAGTTTTATAACCTGAACTCGTACAACGCAGCGACCATTTGGCGTCATTTTCTCAACAAAATCCGAGTTTCCACTAAACAATTTCACTATATCCATTATACCAGACACCTCTCCTTCAATTGTCTCTTTATAAGACACAAGAGGTGGAGAGACTTCCAAGCTTACCTTAGCAAATCGCTCTTTCAAATCCTTTATACATCTCTCGAGATGAACTTCTCCGGCCGCAGCAAGAACATGTTCCCCTCTAGCTGAAACAGTGACCTCTACAAAAGGGTCCGCTCGATTTAGAAGTCTTAAGCCTCTTAAAAGTGCAACCATATCTGAAGGATCTGAAGGTTCGATTGCAACTCTAAGCGTTGGAGAAACTTGAAACTCCATACTCGAGAAAGGCCAACAATTTTTAGTCGACGAAAGAGTTGCACTTTTCAAGATATGCTGGCCAAGGCCTCGTATAGCCACAACATTCCCTGCCTTAACCGAGCTCACTGGTTTTAAGCCTTGCCCCATCATTAAATACAAAGAATGCACCTCGGCCTCCTGTACATGCTTCTCCATCGATTCCTTTAGTAATGGATCGTATAAAGCAGAAAGCACATAAATTTTCTGCTCCGAGTAGAGTACACCACTAAATACCCGTGCAAACGCAAGAAAAAACTCGTCTGAGTCACCTGCTCCTCCCTCGTCGGATAAATTGCTCAAAATCTCTCCTTGGGGCCCCCTTTGAGGAATCATTTTCATAGGAACCGCAAACATTTTGGACACAAAAGCGACACATGGAGCTTCGACGTCAGAATTGCATGCCTCTATTGATTTTCTCACAGTCTCGGCCTCTGTAAGTGCAATAATATTGCCCTCATCGTCCAAAATGTCCCGTTTTGGAAGCAATCGTGATATCCGAAATGATTGTGCTGCAATTGGGTCTGGCATACACTTCACAACCATTGATAGTATTGCCTCGGACAAAGGAAGCCACCTACTCATAATAGCTTGAAGAACAACTTTCGGATCCTTGTTAGACAGCTCACGGGCTGGAACGTTCAAATTAAAAGTGCTATTAACTTTTCTAAGAACATCTTTGTCCCCATCAGAGTCCAAAGCTGCCTTGTAAACTTCCCATACCCGCTCCAGCACAAACTGAACAAACATCGGCCGAGCTTTACTTCCACCACTTAATCCCTTCTTCCCCACAATCATCTTAGTTTTTGGGTTGAAATAACGAGCCCCCCACAATGCCTTCTTCAAAGTGGCTACACTTGCCCCGAGTTTCGATGCATAAAACTCGGCAAACTCATTGATTCCAAAACCCCAACCATCTAAAGCACAAACGAAGACGACATTACCTTTCTGAGGTTGAAATGTATCTTCCTCGTCGCCATCGATATACTCGAGGTTTTCATCGCTTACATCACCCAAAGGTCCAGCTAGTAACGAATCCACATCAGACAAATACTTCTGTGATTTATATGCACTCATAATCCCATTAACTTCATGAATGATCCTCAACAGCCGGTTGTAGGCTTCCATGGGGCTCAACTTCAATTCACAAATCAATCTATCGATCTTGTTAAGAACTAAACAAGGTGTTAGCTTCTCAATCCAAGCTTGGCGTAAAACTGCGTGTGTTTGAATGTGAACGCCCTCTACCGAATCAACCAGCACCAAAGCCCCATCGCTGAGCCGAGCAGCAGTTGAAACCTCACTACAGAAGTCCATATGCCCAGGGGAGTCTATAAGGTTTATCGAGTGGTCTCTGTAGTCAAGAGCGATAGAAGAGCTTTTCATTGTTATAGCCCGCCTTTGCTCTTCGTCCAGATAATCCATGAATCGAAGGCGGCCAGCAAGCTTTGGGTGGAGTACGCCGCCGCCCGATGCCGCAATCAGATGATCGGCAAGCGTCGTTTTTCCGTGATCAACATGCGCCAGTATGCATATATTTCGGATTTTCCGAGTATTGGAAGAACCCGTATCGCTCATGGTGTATGATTGAAGAAGAGAAAGACAATCAAAAAGAGAAATTTATGAAACAGAAATACTAAATTGAAAAGCAGGAACTAAACCCAGTATGAAAAATCCGGGATATATTGCGTTGTTGAATGAGGAATCAAGATCGAGAGTGGTTTACAGAGTTGCGAAGAAGAAACAAATCGCAGGAAGCAAGGGAAAATCGCTGGCCTCTCTCTCTCTCTCTCTCTCTCTCGACTCAATAAGGTTGGGCCGCCGGGGAGAGACGAACAATTTAAGCCTTCAAGCTACGGTTTTTTTCACTGGTGATCTGTCCATTTATGTCGTCCACGTAGATATGGTCATATTTTATTTATTTATAATTTATCTTAATTATTATATTCGACGTAAATATAATAAAAAAATATTTTATTGTTATATTTTAATTTTTTAAAATATAAATAAAACCGGGTTAAAACTAGAACGGAACCGGAACCGTTAGTTCCGATGCCATTTTAAAAATCTAGAACCGTGAATTTCAGTTTCAGTTCTATTTCGAGATAAAACCAGTCTGGACCGGCCCGTGCCCATCTTTACAAGAGATGCAGGAAGAGAACAAGTATGGCAGGCAGAGGAAACCGATCTTAGAAAAGTAATGCATGTAACAGGTCGAGATTATACTTATTCAATCTCGACATCAGACCATCATATATGACTGTACTGGTATTCAAAATGAAACATCAAAAATCATTTCACATGAGCATAGTGCTACAGGAGTTCATTTTGCCGAATTTCCCCTGTCATTGTCCCCGATAAAATTCTACGATATTAACGTGGAAATAACCGAAAGTGCAGCGAAGGATTCGATCTTACATATCAGAAGCCGGGGATGAGAAATTACAGATGGTGCTCAAACAATGATGCCATCTCCATCTACAGCACAAAAACAAAATTAATCAACAACATAAGGCACAATCATGAATAGAGCCAAGCAACTCAGAAATCGAATTCTCATAGAGCTATGTTATAAGCCACTAATAGATAGCACGGGAAAGAGAGCATAATAAGCGAGGAATAGAATCCGGGTTTGCAGGCAGTAGGCAAAAAGCGTAAGTGCTTGGAAATCATGCTCCTTAAAGAACACCTTAAGTATCAAACTTACAGCGGTCAATGCAGCCTCAGAGCCTTTGTTACCAACTTTACCGCCAGCTCGATTCATAGCCTGCAACAATGGTTAGAGATCGCGTCATATTTTGAAACCAGGACCATAGTAAAGCTTTTCTCGACTTTTAATTGAAAATAATTTGAATCGAGTTTTACCTGATCCATGTTTTCACAAGTAAGGACGCCAAATATGCAGGGAACTCCTACAAAGGAATACCCGATATTGTAATAACCGTTGATCAGCAAGAAGAATACAGGGCTCTTGAAGAATGTTTTAAAATATGACCATATCTAGATCCCTCATTAGAAAGTTTTCAGCTGAGTTACCTATTAATGCAATCAACTCCTCTAATGCGATTACCATTGCCATTTGATCCAATTTATAAACCAGTCCAACTAAAAAATTAGCAATTATTCAATCAATGAGCTAAAAAACCAACCAGATTTTAAACCAGCGGAAAGCACTCCAGATGCAGATGAATTCGCAACAGCATCATAGTGTGTAGTATCACCTCTTATCTATGGACAGAGAACTAGTCAGCTAGTTCAAAGGCTATAAACTCAAACAACCATTAAAAAGAAAGATGCCATTACCACAGCTCCAATGCATACTATAGCATGGTATTTTCCCGATCTCCCTAACCTCTCAGCAGCAACACCGATTTCAAAGACACCAGGAACCCAGACAATCTGGACACGAAATGCAAGTGGTCAGATTTTCCAGAGTTTGCTAAGGCAATGTTAATCTCCTTGTAAATTGGCATCGATGTCAAGGAAAAACAATGGAGTTTACACCCAAAAGTGGAGTTCACCCAACAAATTTACTGCTTACATCAATGTCCTCTTCTTGAACGGAGTAATTTCTGAAAGTAGCCAAAGCTCCCTCCATCAGCGGTCTCGTTATGAATTCATTAAACCTCGCCACGACCTTCATTACAGCGTTCAACAAAGAAAAATAAATAAAAGAAGAATGGAATTTTAAAGTTGAAATATTCTGCAAAATCTAGGTTGGGTCAGAGAGAGAACCACGGCGAAGCGGAAGCCCTGAGCTTTGGTAACTGAACCAACGAGCTCACGGACGGCGTTTGTTTGAGCGAAAGAAGAACGGTGATCCTTTCCTGAAAGTGGATCAGCATTTCGACCGGATAACGACGACGGAAATGAAGGAGATTTCGGCTGCAGAGAATTGTTCAGGGAGCTCTTTAGAGTAACCCCTCCCGTAACATGAATTCTATAATTTCGCCGATTGGCCATGCAAGAAAGGCCATTTTCGTGGTTTCTACGAACTACGTGAATCAAGGTGGGAGCGGCGCAAGAGGCTGCCATTGTTGACCAAACTTCGCCGGCGAGAAAGACGAGCTTGAGAGAGTACGTGGGTTAACGGACTTTCCCGCCGATCGTCTATTAATATATCCGAAATCTGTGAACCGGTTTGTATTAATCGGTTTAAAATAAGAAAGATGACCAGACGCATGCAGTCGAATCGAGCGGCTGCATGCAATGATGTCACGACGACTATTAATTAAAATATCATTTTATGAGAAAGGGCGGCATTTTTCTTGCCTCTAGCCAAAGGCACTCGTAAGGCCACATTTTAATTTATTTTCTATTAATTAAAAAAATTAAAAACATGAAAATATAACAAAAAAATAGTTCAAAAATGAATTAAATTTATTTAATTAAATCAATTAATTGAATTAAACGGTTTATTACACCGAAATAATTTTATAAGTTTAAACCTTTTTTAGTTTCGCGGGAAAAGAGTCGGAAAATATTTGATCGCAACGGATCAATATCGGTGGTTAATCGAGATTCAACCAAGCCCTAGCTTCCTTTTTCCCGCCGATTTCACCAGCTCGTCTCTTCCTCTCTACCGCCATTCTTCTCCACCATCTACAATGGTTCATTTTCTCTCCTTCTCCTTCCTCTTGTTTTTATCTCCTTTCTCAACGTGCGTGTTTCTTTTCTGTTCTTGTCTGCTCATTCTTGACATTTCATGTGCCTTTCTTTCCCTTTTTGTGTGCTTTGTTCAATTATCTGTTGCTTGGTTTTTTTTTTCATTTCTATGTGAATTTGTGATTGCATAAACTATATGAAAGGGGAGCCACGGAGTTGTTGATAATGGATGCCATCTTTATTAATTTTCAAGTCCTATTGACGTTCTTTTACATCTCTCAGGTAAACGCTTCGTGAGAGTTCTGCCTATTACACCTATTCCTTATGCTACAACGAACAGAGTTGCTAAAATCAGAGATAAGGGATAAAGAGATGAGTGGCAATGAGTAGGCTACCATTCAGACCTCGGCCGCCTGATGTCCACAAGAAGCTTGTCATTGTCAGAGCTCTTAAGGACTTGGAAGATGATGAGACTCCCACTTCTAGCAGTTACACCCGGCTTCTTCATTTTGCTTCTGAGACTGATAAAGAGGTAGTTGAAGTTGACTGGCAGGACTTTAGCGTCATGGACCTTTTGTCCGCTTATTTTGATTGTTCTTCGTAATTATTAAAATTCACCAAACGTAAAATAATATTCATATTTTTTTCATCTTGAACAATGGTGATTTAGTGCGAAAACAGTTTCTTGCTCGTTTTAGTTTTGAGAAAGATATACTATGAACTTATTTCGGCTGTTTTTTTAGAAAAGTTATTTTTTGAATATATTTCAGCGTTGTAACTTTGTTTACGTTTTCTTTTCTAAGTTTCATTGGAAAATTCATTATATTTGACTCATCTGTACTTTCCCTTTCTTAAGGTGCATCAAGTTGTTGGTAAAAAAATGGTTTCTAAAATAGCAACTCCTCAATTTGTTGACATTGATACTTATGAAAGAGACTATCCTTGCACTTTTAGTCGGCCAACATTTCACTTACGAGGAAGAGGAGGTTTGTCAATTTCTGTTCCGAATTGCTTTTAAGAGTAGTGATATATTAGTCACACTTTGTACATTGTAGCACGGGCTGAGATTGGAGAGTTTGTTGAGTATGATCTGGACAATGAGGACGAGGATTGGCTTCAAGAATTTAATAGAGAAAGGAAGATCCTTATGCCTGAAATGTAATAATATACGTTCATCTTTGGGACTAGGTTCTAACTGTGGTTGAGTTTTTTTAATAGCAAGAAGTTAAAATTATTGATTAAATATTGTTTTGGTTATTTTATGAATGAGGGGGTTAATTGAAATATTTATATTCTACTGTGATTCTACCTGTGAGATCTTTTAAGGACTATATGAAAAAACAGTTCAGCTTCTTGGTCTCCTTGTTTTCGACCTTTACCATCCACCTTCCAGTAGTACGTAATGTATATAAACTTAGAGATCTGGAGAGGAGCTCATGGAAGTTGAGAAATGGATGTGCATAAATGGAAGTAGTGGTCTGTATGAATTTTTTTGAAGTTGATGTTTCTATAAATATTTTATATAGTTTTAAATTTATTGCTAATAATATAAATGAGAAAGAAAACTTAGTAAAATGAAGAATCTAGGTTCAGAATGTTTATTGACATAATGTTAGAGATGAAATGAGTATTTCTAGATCTTTGGTTAAATATTTGTTGGATGTCTGAAATTGATGCTACATAGTGTTTTTTTTTGTTTGTAATAACACGGGCTCTTATTTTGATGTAAATTATATATATAAGGTGTATTCTTTAGAGTTTCAGCCATTTATTACTTTAGTCAATGTAAATGGATGCTCCATCATAGGTCATTTTATACTCATTGGGTTGCCCTCCTAATGTAGGTTTGAGAATCTTCTCTTCAAATTAGAGGTTCTAGATCATAAAGCTCGGGAAAGAGCTCGAGTTATAATGCCTACACTTAGTTCACCAATTCCTATTCTTCTTCAACTTGATGCTGCTACTGAGGTGGTAATAAATATCAAATCCATTTACTTTCCAAGTTAATTATCATTATTTTTCTGGAGAGTAAAGTATTTTGATATTTGAAAATTTTTACGGATGTGTTTTTATAGACTGAAGTAGATTCTCTTTATACAAATTTTTACTGAAAAAAGCTCCAAACATATTAGAAAACACGACCAGGCTTCTTATTTACAGTATGCACTAGTATTACTGGATTAATACCTGTTGATTCCATTGACAATGGTAGTGTTTGGAGTAACGGAAAAGAGTGCATTTACTGGCCAATAATGAGCCTGAGTATTAAGCTCAATATGCACATTTGAAATCAATAACCATTGAATTTGCAATTTTAAAGGCATGAACCTTCAAAGCAAGGGAAATTTAGTGCTTAAGGATATAGTGAAGAAAAAGAAGATTATTTTCAAGACTTTTTTTACTTGTGAAACCAATGAATTTACTGATAAAATGAACAAGAGTGGGACTTGTAAAGTATATGCATAAATGAGAGAGTAATGATTTCATAGTTTCACATCATTTTTTGAAAATCAAAATAGTTGCTAGTTTCTTGGCCAAAGAGCTTTATTATATTCATGTGTTTTGATTGGTAATTTTTCTCTGGCTTGTACTTCTTGAGATCTCCGTCTTATTATAATTTGTTGGTTCTAAGAGATACAAATTTAGGGACTAATCATGTATAGTTTTATTTTCCGTTGGCGTCTCTTTCTTGTTGTAATCTTATTGTTTGCTCAACAACCCATTTCTAGGAATAGGAAAGGGATGAAAGTATTAGGTGGATCAAGTTTTAGGCTTTTTTCCCTTGTCTTAGATTTCTTCTATGCAGTGGGAAATTTTTTCCATACTTTCTTTTTGTAGAATTGCACATGGAGCAAACCAGACCTATATTTTTTACCGATCTGCTTATTCGCTACTACTGTTAAATTCCAGACTTCTAGCATATCACGATCAGTTCTGAGTAATGATTTATCATGTTTTTCATTTTCATGTTGGCAGGCTCTACAAATGCAGACCATCAAATATGCTACTGTTCAATCTGTTTTTAGTTATTGGAAGGAAAAGGTGAGTATCATATCTATTTTTATGTCAATTTCTCTAATGCTAATCTAATTATGTTTCTTCCTAAGAAACAAATATCTTGCTTTGGTTTTTGGCTTTGGCAATGGTAAAAAGACTAAAAAGACTACTTACAGAGCAATTTTGAAGGTAACAAATAGATGGAGTTGTCTATCAAACTTCTCAATTAATGTCGATACAAAATATTCATGAAACCACATGCACACATGTATTTATTGTTGTTAATCCTTCCTTTCACATTGGAAAGAATTATGTGTAATTTGGGCTGTTAGGTTATTTCCCATCCAATTAAAAGATGATGTTTTAGATTAGTTCAGCTTAAACTCTTTTTCATTATTTCAGCTGACTTAGATCATCCACTTCCATTTAAGGTGAAAACTGAAATACTTCTTCAATCAATCAGTTCTATGGTTGGTTTGGATCTAATATCCATTTCCTCGATATGGTTAGGATTTTGTGTACAATGTGGTTTTGCGAGAAGTAAACCCTTTTTCCCTCTCTCACCAAACTGAATTGGACTATTGTTCGTCTACACGATCACTTTTCTTCATTAAATGAAACAAGTAATTTAAGAATCTGGTCTTTGATGTCCATCTTTGTCAACTTTACCTTAGGCAATAATCTCATCTTTTGGCCCATTTTTACATTTCCAAGCTCTCACCTATATTCTTTGCCTACCAAAGTGTGAATAGCTGCCATGATAGTAATTTTTAGATTTGCAGGCAAAGTTAGTCTTGACGCTGCTCATATACTTTTCAAAAATCAGGCCGTGATATTGGTTATGTGTGAATAGTAACCAAAGAAATTTCAATAAAAGTGTCAAAATTGTCTAGGGAGGACTTTTTTGTGCAAGACTTGTTGTGTATAGGCAGTTGATTGATTTGTTTGATATGATGTAGTGCAAATCAATAGAAAAGGGCACATGATTAAGTTTGCAAAACTTTTTGAAAATTTAATTTGAACTAACATTTTGTTAGGTTGATTTTGAAGAAGGAAACTAATTTCACAATATTTACCTTATACTTACTCTGTTTCCATCTTTCTATTTTTTATGTCCAGCGTGAACGGTGGCAGAAGCCAATTTTGCGGAGATTGCAGGTTTATACTATTCCATGCTTGTGTCATTTATTGTAACAAAGATTTTTTTTTCTCCTTTTGCTAAGTTAAGAAGAAATGATTTTTTTACTCCTTGCTGTTAGGTGTTGCTGTATAGTTAAATTTTGCACAAACACAATTAATTGGTTGGATTTATGGAGTTGAAGATATACTATATCACTGGCATATATTCTTTTGAACATATTGTCAGCATTTGCATGCATTTATTCTTTCTTCTCAAAATGCTGGTAATAAGTTTCAGTGGAAAAGAAGTATGCTTTACTGGAACTCGTAAAAATTATTCCTCCATAAGGTTTGGCTAAAGAAGTAGCATGCTTAATGTTATGTTTGTAGGGATTTTATGTACTTGAAAAAAGTGGAGATGAATCATGATGTGGTTCAAAAAGGGGTGTTACAACTGGTTTAAAAGCCTAAAAAATTTAATGATACGTTTTATGTTAGGGAAAAATTAAGGGGGAGAATAAGTCTAGGATATCTCGTTTTCATTTTAGAGAGATCATCTGATATGAATGACCTGTGTTTCTGGTTTTCAGCCGCCTCCTCCTGCCAACGATACGAATCCATACAATGTTTTTAGGCCAAGAGAAAAAGCCCAAAGAGTCCACACAAGAAGGGTAGATTTGAAATATATTCTTACTAGATAGTTATTCCAAAGAAAACACTTCATCTTTGTAATTTGTATTTGTAAATACTTAGTTGTCAAGTTTTTTTATAGATGCAACGTGGGGAAAATAATGTGCAGTCATTTGAAAAGCTCCGGCAGGTTAACTCTTGCACTGACTTAAAATACTGATTTTGATACTTTAAGTCATCGTGCAATTAGTGCAATCAGAATACTAGTGCTCATAGTTCTTTATACATTGACTTTTGTGTTTATTTTCTTTTTTTCCTCTATTATATTTTTAAGAATCAAGTTATTTATGCAATTATTTGATTTAGTTATAAGCATAATACTGTATTTTAATGCTATTATCCTTCAGGAGAGGTTGGTGTTTACTTAGAAAGGGTATGCTGGCCAGTGACTTTTTTGTCGTGCTTAGCTCGTCTTGTTGATGAATTGATCATCAGTCATCACACTACTTATATTGTCTCCAATTGAGTTTTTTAGTACAGCTGTCCTGGCTTCTTTGGTGTGGGCAATTCAAGTTCTTGTGGAACTAAACCCATTTTTATTTTAATATTCTCCATTTGAAATCAGATAAGCGGCCGTTCCTGGTGCTCTTAAATGCAATGGCCCTCTAATATCAAACGTTATTTGATTTTAATCGAACTGCTCTTAGGTTAGGCGCAACCTTGATCAAGCAAAGACCTTGCTGGAAGCAATGATTGAGGTTTTCTCTCATTAGACTTTATTATTTGCAGTCTTACCTTACTATTTGTTTTTTTTCTAACTGGTGCGGAGCATTTGATATCACCCAGAGAGAGGAGAAAAAGAGAGATGTCATGGAGAGACAAGTTAACCTTCAGCGTATTCAACTCAAGTGAAAGGTATGTGGACAGTATCATCCATAACTACTCTTCATTGTAGGCTATGCTCAGCCATCTTCTTAAATTGCATCTTTCTTGTTTGTCGTCTGTCAGTATTTAGGCGATCTGATGTAGAGCATGAAAAAGTGGAATCAGCATAGTTTCGGATAGATTTTATTTAGAATAGCTGTTCAATCAAGGACGCGTAGGAAGCTAAACATTTCGGAGATGTTGATAAAGCTAGCTTTCCACCATTTTACAATGGCTCTAAATTACTGGATTCAACGTGAGCGGATGTAGATTTGAGTAATGGCGTTTCGAAAAATAAAACTAGTTTATTTCAGGTGATTAGTATAACATCCTCTTTTTCAATGCTAGATATATGGGTTGAAAATCCTATTTTGTGGCATTTACAGCATTCAACTGCAGCTTTCCATGCATTAAGTTTTGTTCAGAACTAAATATCAGTTCAATGAAGAAATTTATTGCATGTTAGGATGAAACTGAGCCGCTTGAAGATAGCTTGGCGCTACCTGAGGGTGAATATCTGGACTCAGATGATATTGCTTTTAGTCCTGTCCGAACACGCCAGGAATGCAGACTCTACCCTTCGTAGAGTTCATCTTCGTCCGAAAGCATCACACAAGAGTCTAGACAGCGACAGATGGCTCATGGATGGCTTCATAAAATGGTACGGGGTAACTGCTCTATAAGATAATTTGCCTATTCAATCTCACCTCAAAATTATTCAATCCAGGACCCGCACGAGCCTGTTTTGCTGTTTACAAGACCCTTAATTCCAGTGAAATTGGCGGCAGCTGGTATTGTTCCGCCTACAGATTCACCTGCTTTATATGGTGGATCAACGTCAGGAAGAATTGGCCAGGGTGGCCAGATAATATTTGATAGATGGAATCCTGTGTTGCAGAGGCCTATATCGACTGGTAATTCTTTTTATGCATCTTCTAACCTCCAACATCTAGCTCAAAATTGATTGGTTTGCCCATGAAATGAAAAAAAAATAAAAAATTGTTGCAATTTGTAGTATAAGGTAGATTCACTTTTTGGCTTAAAGTTTATAACACCATATGATATTTGAATTGTTCAAAAACCGATCATAATCATTTTACAAGTGAACAAATCATTTATCCCAGTCTAAAATCAAAACAACATGCTATCAATAAATCAAAGATGGGATTTGAGATTACCAAAATGAAGTTTATTTTCATGAACATAGATTATGATACCATGTTTCCTGCATCGTACTTGTTAATGAATGGCTCGGAATCCTGTGTAGCATCAACTCCTGCCATCCCCGAGGCTTCTTGTCGCTCTACGTATGTTGCCCATGTTACCATATAAAGACCGGCAATGATCAAACCCCCTCCAATCACACTGTTTCACCATGTTTAACCAATCATCAGCCACCATCCCTTCACACAAATCGGTCTACTTTATTCAAGTAAGACTCTACTGGGTTTTATCATAGGGGATGAAATTGTTACCTTCCTAAGTAAACCGGACTGCCAAGGAAGAGTCTGGATAGGAAAGCAGAAGCTGCGGGTTGAAGTGGATTGTAGAGAGCCACTAGTGAAGGCCCCAAGATTTTGTTTCCCCAAGTTATGAGTCCGTAGTTTAAGGCAGATGCCACAATACCCTGAAAAGAGGAAGAGAGTTGTATATGCTGAGTAAAATGTCTCTTTCAAGAATCTAAAATACTAATCCCTGTAAATTGGCTAATTAATTGTTCAACAACACTCGTCCACATCGTCAACAGCGATAGAAGAATCATACAATCATCGTTGACGATGAGACTAAAAACACCCACCTCTAGCTCAAACAGGAAATTAATTCATACTTAATTTTGTGTTCATCTCCCGTTTGAAAAAAAAGTCTTAAACCGACACGAAAATTATAAAATAGTTAGAAATCACATCAGTAATTTCACAAATGCTTGGCATCTCAGTAGGTGAAGCGATATTGGTTTCTCATTTTGAATACCTTATAAAATGCTTCAGTTCTCATGAGGCATGAAATTATAAGTATTATGCTAGAAAGAGAGAAAACAAAAAAATGTTACGACAGAGACAGGAATTTATTCATACTCGTAAAACTTACAGCATAGAGAACGGCAAGAACTTCTGATTGTGCCAACCTCCAGTCGGTTGACTCGTTGGCCATTACTAATGATGTTATCACCATCAGTACTGCACCAAAGAAGTATGAATATGCAGTCACTGATAAGTTGGCTGGATACCTTTTCAAAATGGGTGCCTGAAAAGATTTTATAACACTAAGTCCCAAATACAACAATTGGATGGGCAATAATGCATTTTTAAATAATTTCAAATCACTAATTAAATTCCAGAACGAAAATCACTGATTAAATATGAAAATTTGTATAACCTACTACCACACTACGGCCAATCTAAGCATAAGAATGCAGAGCTCAAGCTTCAGCTTTCATAACATGGAAGTTTTCTGAGTTTTGCAGTCAGCCTACTTTAGAAGTTTCCAACTGTCATTAATGCAGTGGATAACAGGAATGTGAGAAGATTTTTTCATAAGGGGAAATAGTAAACTGGCTGCAAATCAGAAAGGATAAGAGGATGCTGGAATCAAGTGTAAATACAGGAAATTATCAGTCATGATACTTGAAAAAATATTACCGGCCTTGAATTATGCATATACGAAGAAGGAAAACTGAAACTGCTCAGATTCTAGACTACCCAAACAACGCTAAATTCCACCTTCCTTAATTTAATAGTTAGCTAGGAATTGGAGTATTAAGCTAAGAAAGTTACCATAAAAGCCAATCTAAAAATTCTAGCGCATTGTCCTATCTGAAAGAATCTAGTACAGCACCTGAATAACCAAAAAAGCAGCCATGCACATGCAGTTCCCTATTAAGCACAGCACTCCAAGGTGAAAATGATCTAGCCCAAATGCCATAAAACTGGTGACAAACCATTTAGGTGGTTCTAGCTGACGCCTCGCAGCTGTTCCACTTTGGAAGGCTATGTCTATCCCTGGATTTCCTATTAAAGACGGACCTCTAAATAAAACCATCAATATGGCTCCAGACACACAGATGAGCGTCCCCCAAATTTTGGACTGGCCTTCCAACTTGAGAAACTTCACTCTTTCTGTTCTGCACAAAAGAGTAAGCATCTAACATAGAACAAGAACATCAATCCAATCTGGACTTAAGATTTGTTAAAAAAGAAGATTAAAAAGAATAATCCAGCTGACCCCATTACAGCCGCAAAGAGAAATGTGAAAACTGGAATTGAAGGCTGTATAGCAGCAGCATAAGTTGGGTTTGTATAGCCAAGACCAATGAGAAACAAAAGCTGGTTGCCAAATATTCTAACAAAACAGATAGAATTGTCTGTAAAACAGTCCCAAAAATAAGTCAAGCAACTAATGAGATGACAAATAACATGGTTAAAGTTACCCTGTCAAACCAAGAAAGAAGAATGATAAGAGGAGGTCTCTCGTCATTGGTAGTCGAGCTCGTCTACAAAATGGAAATAAAAGACCTTGATTATGAAACAATATGGGATTCCAGGGAGCTGAATTACAAAAATAAATGGTTAATCATTGTGAGAAGTTGATAATGTAAAGGTCAAAATTTTATGAACAGCGAAAAAAACAGCAAATATAAACAAAAAGAAAACATGATTCACTGAGGATGTAGATAATCAGATACTGAATTCAGGAGAACTGATGCAACACACCAAAAAAGACATGACGCAGAAGCCGAAATTAAGTTTCTGCAGATCTTAAAGCATGAAAGAAAGGGAAACTTTGAGGGAGGATCAAGCGTACTTCTCACGGGCATAGGCGACGGGGGCGAGGATGGAGAGGGCGAGAAGGTCACGAAAGAGGCAGAACACAAGCTGATTAATACCGACATTGAGAGCAACTTTGGTAATAACGTGGTATCCTCCATTGATTAGCTGAACTAAAGCCATGGCTGCGTGAGCTCTTTGAACCTCCCCTCCCCAGACTGTCATCAAACCACCACCACTGCCGCCTACAGCCAGCGAAGCTTGTGCCATCATTGCTCTCTTGCTTCCCCTATTATCCCTAATCCACGGAAAACCCCATAATGCAAGAGCTGTTCAGTGCTTAGAGACGAAAAAATTGTAAAATAGAATAATATATGGCCACTAACTTTTAATTTTAAAGTAAGACTTACAAGTCAAAAATCAGGATCTCATTGCTCTACAACAATGATTTCTTCTTCTCGTTCGTTTCTCTTCTCGGATTCCTTTTTGAAATCCAAATGCAATGAATCCTTTCTTCGTATAGTTTCTGCAAAATCTTAAATAAAACACAGAAATCGCTCCTCCAATTCACCAAAAAACTTCTCGAAAAGAATTTTAAGTAATCATGAATAGTCTGAGTTGCTGACTTACAACTCACAAATCAAGGGTTGATTGGAGGAAGATTCAGATACATAAAAGGTCCAATCAATGCAGCTCTTGACATCGATTCCATCCCCAACTTTTTACTCTCAATTTAACCTTCAAATTCACGGGTCGATACGCTGTCAGTGGAACTGTATGGCTTCGCAATCAGCGATCTCTTTCATCAAGACCTCCCACCAAACAATTATTCGTCTGACGTACCGTAAATCTAAAGATTCGAAGCTGGCGAGCAGAAGAAAGCACGCAGCGAATCATTTGGCAGGTGAGCTCGAGCATATAAATGAAAACGAGATGGACTATGGAGCCCAGAGGAGGTTGTTTCGTAAATCACAAGTATTGATAAGGTTATTATAGACTTTACTGCCGTCAAAATGACAATTTCCAAAAACAAATCTTAAAAAATAGTATAACACTAAACACGGGATTAAACTTGTGATTTTCGTAATTTAATAAATAAAAAGCTATTTTTTAAAATTAAATAAAAATCATAAATTCTTCCACCCTCTAAGCCTCCATCAAAGTTCGATTAATTCAATTTAAACTTGGAGAATTTAATTTAATTTTACCCGACCCATCAAAAAAATTTAACCCTAAAAAAAGAAAAATACATATTTTCATTAAAAACATGTAAATAAATACTATAAGAATACAAAAAGAAACCATTAATTCACAACCTTAGCATGCACACGTGACAAAAAGAAACCATATGTCCATCAAAATCCCGAGATTGTATCTCTACCGTCGATGACAATGACGATGATAAACTAGAGAGAGCTACACATGAATAAGTGACACCAAAGCGGAAAAAAATGTTCATTAAGTGAAGTAAATTGAAGTCAAACAGGTAATATTCATAAGAAGAGAACAAAACAGGGGATTTTGTAGAAGATTCCAGAATGATCATAATCCTAAAATAGTTCTTATCTGATTGGGAGGATGCCTTGCCAGTGACATAGGATCTGGATACCCATTCTTTGGATCCATTATAGCATCATATATTGCTTCATATACTTGAGCAAGCAATCTAGCTACCTGGATACAAGCTTCGGATCGTAGCTTCGGAACCTGCATTTGTTCAAACTCGGGTAGAGAACTCTCGCTTCCCAAAACAAGCCCAAAAAATGCCTTCAAGCATTCGGAGAGAGAGGCTGGAGATATTTCCTCCGTTTCGGCCAATGGGCGTTCGTTGAGTGGATTGGGGAAGTGGTGCATCTTCTCGGACAACCCGCATCTTCTGAGGATTTCATCGACTTCGGATTCGACGAGGACGTTCACATTGCTGTTTATCATCTCTTCGAGATTCTTTGCGTATTTGCTGGCAATTTCTCGGCCCAAGAGTGGTTGATGGATGGCGCACAGGCAATTGATGAGGAAGATCTTAGATGACGTTTCACTATTCTGCAGAAAGAAAGAAAAAACATTTTATTTTTAGCAATCAGAAAGACACTATGAATATTTCTTTCTTTTTCTTACCTTTATTGCATGGAATTCATTATCTAGGTAAGGAACCAATCGATATGGCTCTTAAAAGCAGTAAATGATAAGCATATGGACAATTGAGTCAAGAACTAAATCAGCAATTGTTTTGCCAAAAAGTGATACAGGTAAAGATTCTCTAAGTAAGACAGCTGTTCCTATCACTAAGCAGCACAAGAGGACAAAGCTTGCGATGACTAGATATATTTTCCATTACAAAAACAAAAATAACATTACTAACTAAATCATATATATATATATATATATATTATACATGATACATTCAATTAGTAGAAGTGAGTGAGTTGTGAATCTATGCAGACCCATCATCCACCAATTCTATTTCTGACGATGGAAAACTTTGCTGCGCTATAAGAAGAGTTAAAAATTAGTCAAAGACAGACTAAATAAGGTGACAGTATACCTGAGATAACTGGGTNGCTTGCGATGACAAGATATATTTTCCATTACAAAAACAAAAATAACATTACTTATTATACATGATACATTCAATTAGTAGAAGTGAGTGAGTTGTGAATCTATGCAGACCCATCATCCACCAATTCTATTTCTGACGATGGAAAACTTTGCTGCGCTATAAGAAGAGTTAAAAATTAGTCAAAGACAGACTAAATAAGGTGACAGTATACCTGAGATAACTGGGTAGAGCTGCTGTAAGACAAGAGTGTATCAACTGATGTTTTATTAAGCTGCCCAGAGTCAGAGCTCATCATATTTCTTCTCAACGAAAGATTGGCTCCCTTAGACTTGTGGGCTTCTGCAGTCTTCTCGCACATCTGCAATAGGAGATGTTGACATACCAAGTTTTCGAAATAGATATTCACATATTTTTCACGTCAGACAAACAGGTCTTCTATCATCAACAATTTTACTTCACAAATTAGAGAAGTATGTTTTTTAAAGCAAGGAACACGCAACTTGTCTGTTCAACCACAAAACATATTCATCGATAAGGTAGCTTCCAAATAATTGACACTTCCACACCTTAGAAAATAAAATTTGTAGATTAAAGGTTTTTTACTGGTCTTCTCCGTCCCTCACGCCAGGCCTTACATATCTGAAGTTGTTAAGTTACTTTGGGAAAATTAAATCAATTTCTAATTTCTTGTTGTCTAGAATATAACGTGATTTTACTTTGTTTTTTTCACTATCTTACATTCCAGTCTAGACTAGATTGAATAGATTACTTCCCTAATCTCTGAAAGTCTTGAAGTTGCCATAAATATACATAGAAGCATTTCAAATGGATTCTCATAATATCTTCTATTACATCAGACTATTACTTCACGAAAACAAAGAATATTTTATATTTTTGCAAGTTCACAAGCATAACCATAGTAGTTATGAAACATAACTTTTAAGGACATGAAATGAGGGATGTTCTTTAATCTAATTTTGAATGCTCTCATCTCTAATCTTGGTTACCGTTTTAGGAGAAACCTTGCATAAAATTTGATCCCATAAAAAGACCAATTTTGATTCTCCTAAGACAAGGGGTTTAGTAAATTTATACTTCCAAATTTTCTCAATTATTAGTAATAATGGAAGACTAGGGGTCCTTCCTAAATGAAAGCCTGCACATTATAAATCTGATCAATTGAATTATGTTACTCCTAGTCAAAGTACTGTCGTGTGATAGGACTAGTAGAGTGAGAGAACATTAAATTAAATGGAAATTGATAAAGTGGAGGATGAGACCCTTGAAGATCTCAATGTGTGCGTTTATCCTTTTCATGAAGAAATTCATCTAGGAAGGCAAATTGATAAAGTTGAGCACGTATTCTTCATCTAATGGTTGCAAGCAAACAAGATCAGGGTGATCCTTACAGCTGCTAGGGATTTGGCAGATAAGTACGTTAGTTAAAACTTCAATGTCTCTTTTTCGGATTAGATCTCCTCCCAGAATAGGAGATTTACTTCAAAGCATAACCCAGTAAGCAAAGAAGAATAAACTGTTTCATCATGAAAAGATAAAAATATAGTGCGCTTTATGATGAAAAAGTCCAAACTACCTGAATAATGGGATCAAGTAAAGCAGCTATAACAGGATCAAAAGCAGGCTTCTCTCCTGAGGCAGAGTGCATCATACTATTATGGGTTTCCATTAGTTCAAGCAGCAAAGAGACTCCTTCTCTTACTGCTTGTGGTGGGGATAGATCGACAGATAATGAAGGCGGATATCGCAAAAGCTTTTCTCCACGTTTTTTGAGAATGTCAAAAAATGTTTTTTGGGCTGCGTCTTTGAGTGCCCATATAACAGTGCATAGAGCAGTATCTCTATCAAGCAAATCTGATATCTAGAAATAAATCAAACAGGTCCTATTACGACATAAAGAAGTGCACATGAATGATTAATAATGAAAAATAAAACTTACAGTATAGCTGTAAAACTCCAAGGTGTTGGTGAGTTTATAAGAAACAATTAGAGATGGTTGAGATTGAAGGACTTGTTCAACTCTAACTTTAAACGGCCTGCAAACTCCTTCAAATACTCTATCAAGAACAAACATCAAATCAGATTCCATTTTAACTGAATCGCCCTCCGCATTCTTGGAGTATTGATTAACATTCTGTCTAGTATCAAGAACTGCATCTGGATCAAGGAGTACAAGTACTAGTTCCCGTTCAGATGCCAAAGCCTGATAGTTCAAAGGATGAACAGTTTTTTTTGTTAACAACAGCCAAACTTGCACATGTTTAAAAATACAAATAAATAAATAAACATGAAAAGTGCAACTATTCTCCAAATACCTAGCCTACAGCACTTGTCAATAAAGTTTCAACTAGGCCTACCTACCGTGCAATTTCAAAGATAATGAACACAAGATAATTACACCGCCAAGACATGCCAAGCCAAGGAACAATATCACTAAGGGATGAAAGATTCTATGTTCTCGATAACTAACAAAAGATGAAATCAACCAAAGGGATTTATTTAGTACTTGATGTAACCAGCCCAGCATGTCACCAACATAACGCAAGGGATCATGAGCATGCACTTCAATTGGCCGAGGAAATCCACCTGGTCCCCCACGAGTGAGAGCACTGATAAACCTTCTGAACAATGCATTATGCCTCATATTTGCAACCTATGCCAGTACATAAAATATAAAAAACTACAGTTATAAGTCTGACATACTAAAATTAAATGAAGCATTGAACAAGTAATGTCGTTGAAGGAAAATAACCTCCTCTGCACAATACTTGAAAAGCACGGGTCTTTCTTTAAGGCAGCGCACGGCAGTTTTAAGAAGTTCATCTACTTCAGGATTATCAGTGTCCCCCAATTTTCTGCATTCTGCCTGAACCCACCTAGAAAGAAGAATAAGAGCAATGCATCCTCGACTTTTAAATATTAAACAAATAAAGATAAAAACAACTGAGGTTGAAACACTAATAAAAAAAAATCCTCCGCAACACCATGTTTCTTAAGGAAATTAGAAGTATAATTGGTGATCAATCTATGTAATTTAAAATTAAACACTATAAGCTGGAGGCAAAAGCATAAACGAAAGCCGTCACAAATCTTATGATCCTGTCGCTTAAAAAAAATCATAATTTATAAATGGCTATTGAATCAAATAACTTAGAACTTTTTATCATAATTCTTTCTTCCTACGGAGTTTCACCTGCACAGGCGCTCATATGCTCCTTCTTGGTATACAGCCATCATATCCATCAGCTCTAACCCAGCACGCTGTAAAGAAGTTCTAAAGTGATGATAATTTAAGACAAACATGGTGTTACAGCGCTGAAAAATCTATCAAATTTTCTTCCTTTATATATGTCCGATACCAGCAAAAAAATACATATTAACAACTAACAAGACAGCCATCCCTAAGAAATCACAATTCCATGATATGGTTATATATAATTTACAAAAACTTCAATGCTTCGGTAAAAGTGTCAGTAGTATTATGAGCTTCGTTAGTTTGTTTGTGAAGGAGAAAGAGTACCTGATGATGTGTCCTTAGAAGTAATTTGCAATTAGCATGAATTTCCTGAACATGAGAAAGAGCCTTGAAAAAATTTTCATTTAGCTCTTCATCTCTCAAAGCATTTATCTGTGAAGATGCAACCATCAGTTTGAATTATAAAAACAATTAATTTATTCCTAAATAGAGAAATTGCTCATAAAAAGGACAAAATAAGGCCAAATTTTAAGAATTAAACATGTACCTCTTCAGTTGAGAGTTGATAATCACGGAGGAAACAAAGCACGATCTCTTGCCTTTGTGTAGTAACTTCAAGTTCTTGCTTAAGCCTCTCTGTTGTACTGGTGATGTCACCAATGCTAGAGCTACAATTACTTAACGCCTTCGCGATTCTGTCATATTTTTTTATCAGTAATGCCATCATAAATTAATCTTGCTTTCTTGTGAAAACAAAAAAAAAACACCTCCATGCAACAATTAAGTATCGAGACTACAAAATAGAGAGGGTGCACAAAACTAGAATTTTGCACGAGCATAGTAAAGATTGATGACAACATACCTACATTAAGACCAATCAAAGTACTTTGAATTTACACACATTTGCAAACATAACTAACTCCCACTATTCACCAAGTAATCTCAAAATATAATCTTAAGATGGTGAAGAAGCTTGCATTAAGAAATGACAAACATTGAATTCACTTTAAAGAAGAAAAACACAATCCATTTGCAGCAGATTTCCCACTGGAGTTTTACGTTTCAAATAGAGAGGCATTGGCATAACACACAGAAAAAATATATTTCCCAATTCAGGATAAAAAATAAAGGAGAACCTAATGGAATTTTTAAGACTACGAAAAGCTGAAAACTATGGGGGAAAAACAGAAACGGTGGGATCAAAGGCGGGAGTTTCACCTTTCACAGCAATCCGAAAGAGCGTTAACCTCCTCCTCGACATGATCTAGTGCCTAAGCAAAGGACAGAAAAAGGGGAAGAAGAAGAAGGCAGAGATTAAGCGTCTAATATCACAAACGTTATCAACCAAATACACGAACAAAGTTGGAACCAAAAGTACAACATGTTGGGCAGCATCAGACGCATGGAGAAAGTCAAAATTGATGGAAAGGGAGCGATTCTCGATGGTAGATCTGAGGTTGCGTCGAGTCTGAGGGGTGTTGTCAGTGTAGAAAGAAGAGAGGGTGTTAAGAGAAGCCAGGAGCTCCGGAGTGTCGGTCCTTGATTCCAAAACCTTTTTGAGCTTTCGAGAGAGTCCCGGAGCAAGTCCCGCCATTGTCGTTCCCATCGCTATCTCTCTCTTCCTCACACGCAGAATGAAACTCAGTTCTTCTACAAATCTTCAGATCGTGCCAACATTTTTCTCTCCCTCGCGACGGAGCACTTCCGTACAGATCTCTCTCTCTCTCTCTCTCTCTCTCTTGCCCTTGACGAAACCGGTTCTTCTACAAAATTTTATATTTACGTAATTTTAGTCCTAATTTATTTACTTTATAACTAATTAATTACTAAAAATAATAATATTAAAAATGGTTAAAATTATTATAAATTCTAAATTCTAAAATACGAGTATTATCGAACTTAATTTCAAAATATATTTATTAATATTTTCGTTAATATTTGTGTTGGTTTAACTTATTTTTAATTTTATTTAAATTTAAATTTTAAGAACTTTTATTCAAACATAATTTCAATTTGTTACATTACCCACGCTTAGTAAAACAAAAGGCATTTCGTAGTCCTTGGCCTACTTCTCAAGTCCTTAGCCTACTTCTCAATGCCCTCCGGCGACGAAGATGACGTGGATTGCCTCTGTGTTTTCGGAAGAATTGTCAACGCCAGCACGGCGCTTATCGCCGCCGCTATTCCGCCCATCACGAACCCCGCCGAGTTTCCGCCACCGAACGCTGCGTCCAGTGGACCGCTCACCATCGACACGATCATCTGTTTATTATGTTTGTTATAGTATGGGATGAAACATGTCAATGTAAGTTCAGGGAACGAGCTTGGAAATCGGAATTCACATGTGGGATAACGGTGGCCAAGTTCAACAGTCCAACAGAAAGCCCTGCAAAGGAAGAAATTGAGCTGAAAATGTCAGTGCAGAAAGAAGAAAAAAAGTGAAGAAAATGACGGCGATCGGACGTTCTGATCTCACCTTGGCCGGTGCCGCAGCTGTCGGAGTAGATCGATGCCAGAGCCCATGGAACACTGTAACTCACCTGTTCGCAGACAGTTTGTTTCAGAGAAGTTATTCGAAGACAGTTTAATCTTACAAGGTTTAGAGAAACTAACCGAAAGAGGAATGCCTAGAATCGCGAAAATGGTGAAAGCTCCGGCTTTAACATGAGACGGAGGAGGGTGGACGCCATTGGAGGACCTCCATTGCTCGGCAGCCCTAGTCACAAACAGCGACATACAAATTGAGATGGCGAGGATTAGGTTTACGATTCCCCACAAATTGTTATGGTAAAAGGGAGGATCTTGAGGAGACCGGCGATTGAACCGGCGCCGTAACCCAAAAAGTTCCCGACCCCCGTGAAGAACGCGAAGAGGCCATTGGAGAGTCTCACTCTCCGGTGGTCGCTACCGGAAAGATCAGCCAGAAAAGCTCGACACGGCCCTTGCAACATATTATTAGCAGCGTCGAGGATCCAGAAACCAATAACGAAAACGGCGACGGCGTGAGGCTTCATGGTCTTGGATAGATCGTCGCCAAGAGCATGACCGATGTCCGCGGCGAACCCAATGAGAAAAACAGAGAGGGCGACGAAGACTGCGCCGCCGATGATGAACGGACGACGGCGACCGTTCCGCGAAGTGCAGCGATCACTGTAGTAGCCGACGACGGGCTGAACTAGAACACCAGAAATCGGACCGCAGAGCCAAATGATGGACGTCCAAATATGGGGAACTCCTAGTTGCTGAACGTATGGAGTTAGCAGCGAGAGCTGGAGAGCCCATCCAAAATGAACGCCGGCGGCGATGGAGGAGACGGCAATAATCTTTCTCAGAGGGGTTGAACGTGGACCATTAGCCACTTCGACTAAACCATTCTCCATGGCAGCAGCAGAGAGAGAGAGCGAGAGAGAGCAGGTTGAAAACTGAAGGGAAGCCAGTGGATTTTATAGCTCTCCTACTCCGAGTCAAAATGCCAGGATTTGGAAGATGGGAATCTTCAGCAAGTATTTCTTATCTGATTGAATCGAGAGAGAAATATTTTCAAATTTCTTATCGATTTACTAAATCTAATAACATTTTCAAATCAACCGAGTTATGGCATACTTGAAATGACTTATTTCTCCTCAACTGTACTATTTATTTTAGAATCAAATATAACTTGTTTCCAAAAGACAAAATCACTCACGTCAGGGCCTCACACCCCGGCCCGACAGACTGTAAGAGGATAAGTTAGGGTGATTCAGCAGCCCAGATATGCGAGACCTTCTTCCTGATGTCCCAAGAAGCTATCCCAACATTGAGGGTAACAACTCTCATACTAGGACAGCGCATGATTCGAACTCCGACACTTGTTAGGATAAATATAACTAATTTGTACGAATGAGCCATCAAGAAGAGCATAAATTAGACATTAAATAAAATATTACGTTTACGTGAACATGCTATCATTCAAAATGGTCTATCACTATACTCATTAACGGTGGACATGGTCCGAGTTAGGTCAATTTTGAAGTAAATTGAAACCTGAATCAAAATGGTGAAATACAAGTCTATTCCTCATTGTCCAAATTCAATTCCATATTTAAAAATATATATTTTTTATTGTATTTAGTTCAGATTTTGAATAATTTAATTGGATTTAGATTCAATTTTTAGTTTGTATCAAATTTTATTTGAATTTGGGTAAAATTTTATCTAATTTCTAATCATTTTTTGACATACGGTTGATATCTAGTTTCTTGATTTTAAGAACTAAGAAGTAACTAGTCCGAAGTCTGCAATTCTAGTTTAAACATGGGTCTCAATCCAGTTTTGCTCACCCCCTGATAAAAGAATTAACAAGCATATTCAAATCCATCTCTCAAATCATTTTATTCGCTCCAAATCCCTTAATTTTCTATAGAAAAGTCAAAACTTTCATAAGTGTATTTAAAATATGGTGGCATGGCACCCTTGAGATTGCTTGCAGCCATGATCAATCCAAGTTTTTCCAGCTTGATGGAGTATGATGTTTGTCCTATACCTCACCACGGAGGATGATCGTCTTTCGGATCTTGGGGCGGGATCGCCTTCCAGCCCGGCTTTTCGTCCCAATACATGTCGTAGTAAATGTGGCCCGGTGTATGATTTTCCACGCAGCACCATATTCCGACGTACCTCTTCATTCGTTGCCGGAATTTCTCTTCCATTTCCTGAAAATGAAGAAGAAATATGTGATTGATGGGGCCGGGAGGCGATATAATTTCGGGTTAAATTGAGTTACTTGCCTTGTTCGAGAAACCTTTGAAGGCGTCTTGCATCGACGAGAATTGGATAACTTTCACGTCTTTGAATGCAGTGAATATCGTCTTGAACTGCATTTATTACACAAAATAACATAGAATTCGAGGTTTCGGAAATTCAGACAACGAAAGAAAATTACTTATCGACAAGTACTAGGCTGATGCTCGAATAGAATTGTTTAGAGAAATCAAAGGATAGTATTTGGGTTACGACTAGCCACGACTTCAACCAAACCCGAACATCTATCTACTTTTTCTACTAATTCTTCCACTGTTTTGAAATTCAGTAGTCTTTCGGAACTGAACAAATATACGACAAATCAGACATATCGAGGATACGCCTTCGGGATTAACCCTCGAAGATGATATTTATACTCGTTAAGTTAAAAGACGAATCAGCAAGCAGCGAAGATCTCGTACCGTCTCTTCGTTGCTATTCTTGGGAAATTTGAGCTTTGATTGGTTAGTATCGTTTGACGCATGGCAATCCGTACTTCCTTCGCGACAAAGCTGAACATCGAGCCAAGACTCTTTCACCTGAAGCAGCAAAGATCTAAGATTGGTGGAGAAAGATCTTGAAAAAAAATCAATATTTTTACTTTGACCTGTTTGGGAAAAGATGGATTATCCAGAAAGGAGTACTCTCTGATTTTAATACCCGGGCCGAATTCGTTTTCTGGCAATTCTTTCAACATTGTCTTCACCTGTGCCGTATAGCGCAAAAAAAAGAGAAGTCTTAGAAATTACACACCAAAATAGATCTCTCCGAATGAATGTGACAATGCTCGGGAACAAGATATACGTTTATTTTATCCGAATCATATGTTTATCGTGCAACTACGGCCTAAACCGAGAAGAAGGGATACCTCAAATACATGATCCAAAGGGCAAAGAAAAGGCTGTCTGGTCATAGAGCCATCAAGAACTCCAGGGTGTCCAAACCATAGCCTATCTAATCTACACCAGAGTGGAGGCATAACCTGGAAATATACAGAAAATAAAACACACCCATGATTTAAAATCTTCATAAGAAGCCTCGAACAAAAGATCCGTTCAATGAAATATTCACATTTCACGTCTTGGGTCGCTCGATTTTTTGAAAAATATTGAAATAATTTTTCTATCGAAAGTGCTTCCTTCTTTTATTATTAAGCTCGGTAAAGCCAACTCGAAAAAGTATCATATATCTAAAAAAATTTACAGCCTCCGATTTATCCTACTTTCTCGCCGTTTCATAACTTACAACGACACTCCACTTCCCAAGCTTTTGATTCTCTGTGATTTCATTAGCATCGAGGAACATAAATTTCACTAATTGATGACTGCATTTTGCTCCATATTAAAATATGAAAGAGGAATTATGAAAAGTATTATTTAAAAGGAGAAAATATTCGACTACTGCAAAAATTATGGAGCATAGCGAAATAAATATACGAAAGTAAATGTTCTCACCAGGGTACGTTTTAAAACTGAAGCAACTGCAAGTGCCGTCCTTATTTGTTTCATCTGTACATTACAACATACAAATTTATCGACACTAGATTTCGCTATATCTTAAAACAAACTAAATGAGATTGAGTAATTGATGCATACTTGGTAATTAACAAGAGAAAAGTGTGACTCAATGCTATGTTTTCCATCTAATAGTAATTTCTTCGGAATAGATGGCTTAAATGACAAGAAACCCCCTGCACAAACTCCAAATAATAACATAATTAAACATAACTCGAAAGCATAGCGATAGATGAAAAACGGAAATCTAAACATCAAATTTAAGTTTTTTCGTCTCATATTCTCAGTAATTTATTTGGCAAATGTTGTCAATGCTACCCAAAAGAAAAGAGAAAACAATAAAGATCAATCAAATAGAATCAAACTAGAAATCAAGTTAATGCATCTCACTAAATGAAAACTATATTATGAGCAAACTAATTTTGAAGAATAAAATTAAAATAACATAGAAATTCCATGGTAATGAAAAACGATACATTATTAGACATTAGTAGGACAGACATGGTAGGTATTCAATTTGAAATATGGTTCAATTGATTCAACACTTACCGGGCTCATCATAGTATTCCGGTGGATCGTAAAAGACCATGGCTTCACGTAGCCGGTGCCGCTTGCCTTCCGTACCTGCATATTGGAATGTCGTATGCACTGCATATGGCTCTAGTCTCAATTGTTGATACATGGCCTGAAAATGTGTAGCATAACATTAAAATGTTATATAGATAAGAAAAATGGAGCTCTCATCATATAAAAGTAGAAAATTACGATCTAAAATAAATAAATATATCATTGTACCTGTACAAAGTAAGTATGTCCGCTGCAAAATATACTTGCAGGTAGAATTCCGAGCTTCAGGTTTCCATCAAAAGCATATACGAGTTCGCTGTCATCGCCAACAGATGGTCCAAGTTGCTTTCGAATGAGCTCGTTAAATCCATTTTGATCCCAGATTTTGTCATCAGATAGCAGCAACTCCTTCCATTCCTTGGCCAATTTTTTCGAAGCATCTGTTGGGCGCCAGTGAAATATTCCAATGTTGTAGGCAGCACCAACTGTGGAGGGAGAAGTAAAATGTTAAATTTATTATCTGGGTTACAAAGTTTGCTTTTTTTATTTTACAACAGTTTAGATCCCAAAAATAGATATGACCACCAAAATGATTTAATCAATCTCAAATGATTGGTAGAAAAATACCACTAACTTTATGCATGAACAAAATAATTTAAATATAAAAGACTCGAGACTGCTATAACGACTTTACGATCTTTCTTTTCTTTTCTTCTTTCTTTTGTTTTAAGACAATTCTATGGTGAGACCTATTAATTTGCCCCTTGTCTTTTGAATCATATAAACGATCACTAAGGCTCTGAGTCTTCATTTCTCACAAAAAACATCATCATCAAACTTTCATAGAGAAGGTGGCGAAGACAACAGGAGAGTTTGACTGAGCTGAGACTAGTTACCGACAATATGAGAGATTCAGTCCCTCCATGTAGGTACTTATAACAGGTTGGTTTATATTATAACCAAAGAATTTACTTTTAAATAGCCTAGGAATATACTGGAGTTACAATATTTTTTAAAAAATTGTGTAATTGGTAGATAGAAGGTGAAAAAAGACAGAAATCGTACCTTGTTGCCAAATATCTAGGCGATCATCGACCACTGTTGGTGAAACCTGATCAGTTGAAGTTAAGACATCTGCGTCCGGATAACGAGCAAGATACGGAAGAGGGTTCTGTTCCAAGACACAGTATATAAAGTCAATAAACGATCAATGATAACAGGAATGACCAAGAGTATACCTACTGGATTGCTGTCGTTTGGTCCACGTTGTTTTTACTTAGTGTACAATAATAACAGAAATAGAAGTTCTAACTTCTAATCTTTATTGATTTGGCATTCATCAGGTTGGGTCCATTATTACTTTTTTATACTAGTAATAAATATAATAAAAAGGGATATAAAATGAAGGCAGCGAAACAAGCATTTCCTTATACCGAACTTCAGAAATAAGTGGAAAATATTTTCCTTCAAATTCGAGAAAAATACATTGAATAGATGAATGCGTATAGATATAAGCTCACTTCAAAGATTTATTCCCAATTAAGACATCATTTGAATAGTCCAAATAGCCTAATAGATAGCTCGAATATCGAAAATCTCAAAGTTAAGTTTTAGGTGGGAACCATGGAATCATCATAAGTAAAACAGCCATAATATTATAAAAAAATGTACCTTTAACCAGACCATATCTGTGTCGCACATCAACAATTCAAAACCAAAAGGAAGAAAGGATTCAATTAGAAACACTTTTTCTCTTCCCATCTTATGAAATGTTGGAGATCCCCACCCCACATCTATAGTGCTCATATGGCTACCCATATCAAAAACCGGAACACCTTTCCAATATAGAGCCTCCAATAATTTGGTGTCCATGGCTCCTGCAATGATAGTTAGAGCTTGCTCAAAGGACTTCCACGGCAATAAAACTTGATAAAAATGTAAAAATTCACATTAAATTCGAAACTTACCAACAAGAAGGTTAGAAATACCAAGATCCGTCAAGTGTTTAACCCAAGTAAGGATGAAATCCATGAATGCATAGTTACCAAAAGTCACAATTATGACATTGTTTTCCACCCTTTGCTGAACTAGTTCCTTGGTCAAGCGAAAAGTATTCAGATGGGGCATTTTATTTGCGGGAATTGTCCAAATCGGAGTTTGCACTGTGCTGGGAACATCTCGTCCAGATTGTTCTATCAACGAATTCGAAGACTTTGGTTCCCGAGAAGGACTGGGAAAATTGCCATCTGAATTGAATGTCGAAGCAAAATAATGATAATAATAAAAATTGAACAAACCAACCCATCAAGTGATCAAGATAATGTGAATGAATTTGCTTATCTACCAATCGATATTTGAGAAATTACAAAATATAGCCTGTAATTGCAGCAAAATATGAAGCAACTTCTCAGAACTAGACAATGCATTAAGCAGCCATAATAGACGCGGAGCAAATTGATTATAAACTCAAATACTGAGCATTGCATAACTAACAGCAGTATTCAGATCATTATATACAGTTCAGCAGTAAAACCGAAGAAGCCCAGAAATTTCTCAAAATCTAAAAGAGAAGATAAAGAAGAAGAGAAGCGTACATGAAGAAGAAGATGAAGATGTAAACCAGGAGGACGAGTAATCAACCGGAGAATCTACCGGCGAATAAAGAGCAGAGAACACGTACAGTGAAGAAAAAATAATGCCGGCGATAACGGCGGCGTAGATCGTCAAGAACAGCGGCCGCGAATTGGCCGCTTCCTGGCAGCCATTTCTCCAACCCATTCAATGCACAACAAAAATCAAAATTCCCCCCAAAAACGTAATCACTCACTCTTCCATGAAAATGGCGATTAAGATCACAGGCATCTTAATTTTCATCTTCTCAGAACATCGTTCTCAGGGGAAGAGAAAATGGAGAGGATTACCAAATCCAGAGTGTGAAAGGGAGCTGGTCAACTCTGCTTGTTCGGTAACTATAGACGAAACTATTTCTTGGCAGCCATTGATTTTCATCTCCGCGGTAAAACCTCTGGATGCAAAAAGGTGAAAATTTTCATAAATTTTTTGATGGAACGGTGAATTCCTCGGCCACCCCCTTCCCAATATAATACTCCCACCACATTCGTCCCACGATCAATATAAAAGGGAGTCAGCATCATCGATTGGGAGGGTAGATCAGATCAGAAAGATTGAAACTTGAAACCCCTGTTTAGGAAGAAATTTTAGGTCTGGCCTGTCATCATTATTACACTAACCAAATTGATTAAATTGATCCAATAATCAACAAACTAATCCAAACATCTATCTTTACCCCAGTTGATTATCATATGTAAGTTTATACGTGAAATTAATTCCGTCGATGGATTACTATTTTTCGTTTGAAATTCATAACGATTGGAAAACGTGATGAAATCTATCTGCAATTGAATTGATTTTGTCGCATCATCTTACAAAAATCAAAACAAGACTAATCTTAACATTTGGCAGATGACATCGACTTAAAACATGTCATGAAACACGTTTTGACAACAGTTTTCAAAAATCATTTTAGTTAACAAATGGAAAATAGTAAATTCATCACAATTGAAGAAGCCCAGTTCAGTTGTGATAACAAGCAAAGCCTGTTTAGCCATTGCACAGGTCATTTATTTAATTTGTTTGTCTTTCTTATTCTATTTATGGTCGGAAAGAGCGACCCCGAGACTCCGAAACGAAAAAGAAGTCATCAAATTGTACTCTAGAGTTCAACCTTGATCTTGAACTCGTGTTTAGAATCGCGGTGTACAATTCAGATTCTCAATTTTTAACCGGGACAAATCGTCAAAATTTGAACTTAATTCGCTTGATTATGACTCCAAACATTTAAACTCGTGCTGGGTTACAACCTAATCCAAACTAAAAAAATGGGTCAAGCCCAGTGTTTACTTTATAGTACGATGAATCTTGAACGAGTCGCATAACAACCTTGCGTCTCGGCTTCAAGAACTAGAGTTGAAAACTCATATGAATTGGTCGTTGCCTGTAGGTATGAGTAGGCAAAACTGAAACAGAATCGTAAATCGAACTGAAATTGTCAGTTTAAATCCAGTATTTGTTCTAATTTTGAAAAAAATCGTGATTTATGGGCCGGTGCCTGTTTTTAAGATAAAAACTGTGAAACCATAACTGAGATCGTGAGCCAAAAAATTTTTAAAATCAAGTAAAACTCGACACAAATCCTAATAAAATATAATATATATCGTAAAATTGATTATAAATTTGCTTAATTACTTAAAACCCGATCAAATATAATAAAAATATATATTTTATTGTTATATTTTAATTTTTTAAAATATAAAATAAAGCCAATTAAAAAAATTCAAAACTTTCGATTTCGGTTCTATTTTAAGATAAAATCAAGCCGGACTGGCTCGTGCTCACCCTACTTATAGGCACTTTATCAATACGTCTGATGCTAACGTTGACCGTGCATGCTTGCTTCGTAAAAAGTCCATTTAACGATCAGTTTGTCTCATCCATCGTTGTAACGTCTTAAAACGACAAACATCTTTAGACGAAAGTCTTAGCCTTAATCATAACTTGTAACACTTGTTAAAATCTATATTTCATGCATTAAAAATACACTCCACAAACCCAAAAACTATATAATATAATATACACATTACATATTATACGAATAAATCCAACTGGCTTTGTCTTTCTCCAATGCATGACGTACAGCATGATCCCCTGCGTTACATTTCTTTAATCACTATTGTTTAGACCACTAGTCACTTAGATTAAACTAACACATGTTTCTTAATTGCTAATTAAAATACTAAGACGATTAACTTAATTATACGTAACACGTCGCTCTTTTTTTTTTTTATCGTAGACATGTAATGCTAAGTTTGGTTTGGTATAATTTATATACTAAAGTTTGATGAGTATGAATCCTTCCAAAAATCACTGCCAAGAAAACTAAAATAATAACGATAATCTTATTATTATTTAATGTCGTATAGTAGACTTATAAACGTAACATGGAAATTAAATGTTATTGGAGATAATTCTTGGACGGTTTCATCATGCTAGCGGTGTTTTTCCTCGTCACTATGAGTTTTTTATTTAGCTCGTAACATGATGCGCGTATCGTTATGTTTTGAGTTAGAGTATCATAGTTTACTCGGATCTTATGCGATATTGTCATCGAAAAGGACTCTTCGCTTCGTAAATTTCATTTACTCTAATGTTTTTTTGTTGTAAAACGATCCAAATTCTATCAAAAACACGGTATTATCCTCTTTCAACATAAAAAAAACGTAACTTTATTCTAGGGTTTTGTCCGGAGAGTTTGTGTAATAGTCGGAGTTGAAGTTCAATATATGGACTATAACTGCAATTAACGATATGAGATTGTATATCATTCTGCCATTTATCCTGATCTCGAGCCCTTCTACCCCAAAATAAGATGGTGCCTAATTTCTCTTCATCAAAAGCCTTGTTATTACAGCTAAACATAGCGAGCTCGTGAGTTAGTCCACGCGCGTATCGTTAATCTTTGACTTATACTTTGCATATTAATTCAATGTTGACAAGAAAGTCACCCAACTTGTTTCGCTTTCGAGACGTTATTAAAAACAATAACATGTTACATACGATTAGCGTTTTTAACGCAAGAAGGTCCGATAGCTCATAAACTACAAGTTGAATTTTGCATCTTAATGACCAAAAAACTATATTTTTACGTAGAATGAGACATACCATGCATTATAAATTAATTAAAATAAATAATGAATGTATTGCACGATTTCTCGGCGTATCCGAGCGACCAACCGGGACGAAACAGGTGGCGAAAACATGGAGGTTGCTTAGAGATTGGTTTATTAAACAAGTGTATGTTTAATGTTAATTGTTGAGGTCAAAACAGAAATAAAATACAAGGGAAGGAGACAAATGACGTTTTTAATATTAAACGACTAAATTTAGTCAAAGGTTGTAGGGACACGTGTCAATACATAAAGGAATATGATCTAATGAGATCTGACTTTGACTTTTGAGCAATCAAAGTCACGTATTGAATCTAGATGAACGTTGAATCAAGTGCTCCAAGACATTTTTGCTTTGGACCGCAAGCTTTCGGGTTCTATATGAGCGATAATTCAGCGAAAAACACGAGTAGAAACTCCTGCTTTTCTAGAGAGGAAGGAGAGAGACAGTGATTTCAAAGTTGTACTATTTCGACGGTAAATAAACAACGTATAGAGTGATGTACAATCTCACGTCGATTAAAGAACGAGCAAGATAATTAGAAAAGTATAATTCTTTTAATAAAACCGAGCAAGCATAGATGGAAGGCGGGGAAGCGTTGACTTTGATTCATCAAATGATCAAAGAGAGAAGATAATGAAATGCCTTTGTTAACGGGGAGCAAAGTCAACGAAGAAACAGAAAAGATGAGAGAGAGAGAGAGAGGGGGGTTGTCTCCTCAATGCTACATTATTAATTCTACGGCAAAATGCTGTCTTCGAAGAGAGGTAGAGAAACAAAAGTTGACTTTAGAGTTTTTATTCCAATGAAAAAAAGAGAAGATAAAGTCAACGGCTAGAAAGAGGTACAAAAACCGAAGAACAAGACGATGAAGCTCGACAAACACAATAACACTCAAAACTCCAATTTGATGAATGAATTCGGATCAATGCCCCCGCCCGTCTTCAAATATTATTATATAATTAACAATACGTTAATACTAAGTTTATCTTATTCGCATATCGTTTTAACTTACATTATAGCGTGTCAAGTTTTGATTAATACAATAATCAAAACTTGACACGTTATAATGTAAGTTAAGATGATATGTTAAAAAAGTAAACTTTGCATTACTCTTTATCATATTGTAAATTTTTTTCTTGACGAATAAACACTGATGTACTAACAATTATCAACTTATCAATCGACATCAATAAAACAAGTGTTTGCACTTCTGCAAGTCTCTCTCGACGAATGTTTGAGGTATCTACTCGAGTCTCTAGGGTTTGAGGTTTTGTAAAATCCACCCAGATGTTCAAAAATTATGACAAGATGATTAGAACAACTCATACGTTAGAATTTAAATTGTCTTCGACTATTGTACCGTGTTATAGCTATTAAAAAAGGGGTAGTCGATATGAATATTAATCGATTAATTTGGTTATTTGTTGTCCAAAAAATATGAAAGAAGAAGTTCAATTATTGGAGTTAAACTAAAGCCGTGTGCAGTTCGCAAAACAAACAAAAGAGAGTGGATTGAAGGAGAGGGAAAGTAGAGAGAGGAATGCCACGTTACAACTAGAAGTTGGCCTTCTCTTCTTGCATTTATTTGTGCTACCAAAGACTCGTAACTAGAAATCGGACCAACGACTTTCCCTCCAGTTCGATATATCCGGCTAATTATACTTCGATCTTTTCAAAAGTGTGTTAGATTCGCGTCTGGATCATGCTCTAAACGGCCGTTAGGCTGATTATACCGTCTTTTGTTTTGGTTTGCCGGGACAACATTTTCGATAATTAAGGTTGTAATTTGACTTGATGTCATGTATGAACTTCAAATATCTCGAATTTGATCTAACAGACTGGTTGTAGTTTGAGTTGCGAAGGCCAAACGATCGCGCTCGAAAAACATTGCTTAATTAAGTGTGTGTCTACTCGATTCAATAACATTTTATCGTGTTTTTTACGGCCCGTTCTCGATAATTGTGGTTAAAATTAGAGAAGATATAATTGTCCTAACTAAGAGCTAGTAGCCCTGATCACCCCTTTCACTAACTCTGGCGAAGATCAAGAGAAAGACTGAGCGGCCGCCGGCGAAGGACATCTGTCGCCGGCGATTTCAGTTTCTGGTCGAATTTATTAGAACTTTTTCATGCTTTGAATTTAAAAATGAATAAAAATAAACAGTAAATTACAGAAACTGATGTTCTCTGAGAATGACTGGCGAAGATTTTCTGGATTGAGTGGAGAATCCAATCAATAATCTCAGAAAGCTCCAAAAGACAGAGGCCTGTAATTTGCCAACTGCCAATGCGCAGTTTGAAACCAGGGTGTCGTAATCGAGCAAGCCATCTTCGAAATTTCAAGAAATGGATCGAAATCATTTGTCTTTCGCAGATCGAGTTGCTGCAATCTGAGGTGGGTTTGAGATAAAAATGGTGGATTTCGGCCATCTTCTCTCTCTTCTAAGAGCCGTGTTGCTGCTTCAGTGTCTCTAAAAGCTCACTCCTTTTTTCTAAGTCTACTGTTTGGGTTTCTCTCTCTCTTTCTCTCTCCTACTTTGTCTCTCATATAATACATGAGGATTGAAGAGACATGAAGCCATGAAAGCAAATATTAAAACTACAATTAGCTGGACGCAGGATCCGTGTGTGGGATTCGAGCTGTAATTGAAAGCTCTGTTTCTTCCTTTCAATTTTTATCTCTCTACTTTCTCTCTCCTGCTCTTACCCCTCCTTTCTTTTCTCTCTCCTCTTCCCTCCTATAAATGTTCAATCTTTCGCTCCTTTTGCTCTTCACACTTCCCACTTCTCTGCAACTTCCTCAGTGCCTCCGCCATGGAACTGGTTTCCGCCGCCGCAGTGTTCTTCTTCGTCTGCTTTCTCGTCTGGTTCATTGGCCGGAGAGGAGGGAGAAGAGCTCCGGCTTTCCCTCTTCCCCCCGGCACCATGGGCCTGCCTTACGTCGGCGAAACCTTCCAGCTCTACTCGCAGAATCCCAACGATTTCTTCGCTGCCAAACAAAAAAGGTCTGTGATTATCAGATTGTTGTCGTCTTGATTTGAATCCTTTACAGATAGTTGATGGCGACTGAAACTGATTGGCTGATTTTTTGTTGGGTCGTTGATCTGATCAGCTATGGCTCAATCTTCAAAACCCACATCTTGGGCTGCCCCTGCGTGATGGTTTCAAGCCCAGAAGCAGCGAGATTCGTCCTGGTCACGAAATCTCACCTCTTCAAGCCGACGTTTCCGTCGAGCAAAGAGAGGATGCTCGGCAAAGAGGCGCTGTTCTTCCACCAAGGGGACTACCATTCCAAGCTGAGGAAGCTCGTTCTCCGAGCTTTCATGCCGGAGGCGATCAAGGCCAATGCCGCCGACATCGATTCCATCGCCACTGTGTCTCTCCGATCATGGGAAAACGCCACTTACATCAACACCTTTCAAGAGATGAAGACGGTAAACCTCCGACATTCGTAATCGGAAACGGAATCGGATTTCTGAATCTCCGTCGCTGAAACTTCAATTTGAAATTTGCAGTTTGCGTTCAACGTCGGACTTCGCGCCATTTTCAGCAAGGACGAGAAACCCTACATCGAGGATATGAAGCGGTGTTATCTCACTCTGGAAAAGGGTTACAATTCGATGCCGATCAATTTGCCGGGAACTCTCTTCTACAAATCGATGAAAGCGAGGGAGGAGCTCTCCCAAATCTTCGCCAAAATCCTCTCGAGCCGGAGAGAAGCGAAGACTGATCGGAACGACTTCTTAGGATCTTTAATGGACGAAAAAGCAGCCCTCAGCGACGAGCAAATCGCCGACAACATAATCGGAGTTATTTTCGCCGCCAGAGACACCACCGCCAGCGTCCTCACGTGGACTCTCAAGTACCTCGCTGAAAACCCGGCCGTCCTCGACGCCGTCACCGTAAGAATCCGATCTTAAAATCGAATCACTCTTCCTCACTCGCCATTTTCCGGCGATTTGACAGAATTCTGCTTTGGATCGACAGGCCGAACAAGAGGCGATAATTAGAAGCAAAGAGGAGAACGGCGAGGAGAAGACGGTGACATGGGCGGACACGAAGAAAATGCCGATCAGTTGCAGAGTGATTCAAGAAACTCTGAGAGTGGCCTCTGTTCTCTCTTTCACCTTCAGAGAAGCCATTGAAGACGTTGTCTACGACGGTAAGAAGACCATAATCCAACCCAGAAAACTTAAGATTCAAAGATTACCCAGAAATCAACATCAGAATCTGAAAAACCATTATTGTTCCCTGTCGCAGGATATCTAATTCCAAAGGGGTGGAAAGTCTTACCGCTATTCAGAAACATTCACCATAGCCCCGACAGCTTTCCAGACCCACAAAAGTTCGATCCGTCCAGATTCGAGGTGGGTGGGAATACTTTTCAATGTCGTAGAGATATTTTTCAAACGCAAGAACAAGAGCAAAACGAAGAAGATCATTCAAACCCAATAATTGATCGGTGAAATGATTTTGACAGGTCGCACAGAAACCCAACACTTACATGCCATTTGGCAACGGAATTCATTCATGTCCAGGCAATGAATTGGCAAAGCTGGAAATGCTGGTGATGCTCCATCACCTAACAACTAAGTACAGGTGGGTGAGCTTGAGCATGACCTCCGATTATTGTTTTATTTTTTGGCCGGATAAATTAAATTAATCAATTTTTTTGCAAATATCTTCAGAAGGGTTTCTTAAAAACATAATTTTTTTATATGGGTGGCTCAAAAAATTCATTTTTTTTTTGCATCCATCTGTGATTGAACGAATGATTGATTGAGTTGTACTTGTGGGTGTACAAACAGGTGGACAATAGTGGGTGCAAAGGAAGGAATCCAGTATGGGCCTTTTGCACTTCCCAAAAACGGATTGCCCATTTCTATTTCTCTCAGAAAATGAAAAGCTACACAGTTGAAAAAGGATGTGCGAGCTCAAGCTCAAATCTACAGAACCTTTTTCCAGATATGGAAAATACTCTTAATTTAGGCAGAAAGGAAGGAGGGAATTTTGGAGCTATGTTATTGAGGATGAGCAAGAAGACAGGCCCTCCAACCGCGGGATTCTGGCCTTGAACAAGGAAGAAAAGAGAAGGGGTGGACAAGGTTGCCAAAGCAGCCACCCACCTGCTGTTTTTTTTTTTTTTTTTAATTTCCAAGATTTGAGGAGAGCCCGGTGGCCATAAGAGCTATTTAGCCACTGAAAGGATGCGATTTTATGCAATTCTTACACAATTTTTAATTAAATGCAAAATCCGTAAGGTCTGAAATTTAAATTTTCTACTCAACGGTTGGCTGTTTGTTTTTCCTGTTTTGATGAGAAGCAAGTGTATGGAAATTTTGGATCTTCTTTGAAACAAGAACAAATGAATGACTGAACGAGATCTAGATCATAAATTTAATATGTACCCATCGGTCGAGAATTGGCCATCTTTACTGAGCAAAGAAAGCGAGATTCAATTCATTAAGCATGCGCGAATTTAGACAGAATTTCCAAGCCAATCCATGAAAATGGGGGAATAAACGTGAAACACAAATCCACCTGGAAAATCAGAGAAAATAAAAGAAAAAGAAAAAGGAAAACTTCCTCTCTCTAAGCATTTTCATTAATTTGTATCAACCAAATAAAAAAGAAAAAAAGTACAATCACATCTTGATTCTCAACAAGTATGGATATGGGATAGAGGCCCAGCTATCGTACATGGGAACTCTGCTTATCATCGGCCAACAAGTAAACACTATTCTCCCAAACAATCATATCTTAATTCTCAAATACAACTCCTCATCCGCCCGTGCAAACTACCTCGGACATGTTCGCAGCCATTCTCGAGACATTCTTGCCGTGCATAAGTCTATTAAACTGTTCCGACCCATAAATCATAAAGCCCTCGGAAGTGGAAGTCTTTGGATTCCTCAGCCAAGCAAATCTTTAAACAGGTTTGGGTTCTGACTCGACGGGTTCACGCCCATCTGTCTAACAAGTGCATCCTTTTCAAGAGAGTTTTGAGGATTTGGACCCTTGCCTAACTGTGTCATGAGCTTGGTGGTAGTTCCTTCCTTAGCGGCCATGGAATTTGGATTTGACCATGAAGATAATGGACCCAAATCATCCATGCTAGATGACAGGACATCAACAGCACTACCACTCTGACTATTCACTGGCAAAGTTGTCTCTGCATCTAGCTCCATAATACTGGGCATTGCCACGGTCGAACTGTGATTCGTAGAGGATGTAACTTGGATAGTATCAAGAAGGCCTTCTAACTCCTTGAACGGATCGAAGGATGGAGCCTTACTTGTCGGCTCACCTAAATCAAGTAAGTCGGGAATAGGTTGGCGATTAACACTCTCAGTAGAGATTCCGACAGATGCAACACGTGCCTTTGATGCAGTGCCAGCTGTCACCTTGGGGACATTTTGGGTGGAAGAAGAGTGTCTCTTCTGAGGCTTCGACGAACCGAACAATGAAGCAGCAAGCTTCTGCTTCTCTGGAGAAATTTCAACTTGGGCTTTCCTTGATTCATAGTTATCCCGCTGTTTTGAGCTTCTAGAAGCTGTACCATCAACTGGTTGTGTAGTTTCAATCCCATTAACTGGTTTCTGAGGAGTAAAACTAGTCGCGGGAGGCTCGGGAGAAGGCTGGGATGGCCTTCCCCACTTCTTTTGAACACCATCAAGCCGTAATTTTACTTGCGATGGACCGGAATCTGTAATAATAGGCATTGAGCTAGCTTGATTACTCTCCCCTGAAAAAAGTGGCTCAGGTACTGAAATAAGCTCAGCTGGGGCTACAACTGTGGCTGGTATAGGGGGCTGTGGATACTCATATGCCTCGAACCTCAGGCCATGAGTTGGGGCTTCACGCTGGTCTAAACTTCTGAAGCTGTTGATATTTTGTGTGTCAGTGCGCCCACTTTCAGAAATGTAAGGCTGAGCGCCATTTTCCAGTGCTTGTTGGACATAATTGTCAAGGAATGACAAATTTCTATCAATCTGCCGAAGACAAGAGTCATTCCTTTGTGAGTTAAAGGTACATTAAAATGATAAATAAATGAAATTATAAGAACTGAGTTTAATCACGCAGCACTTATATAATAATAAAACATTATTAGGCAGAGAAACTTCTCTGTTTTGTGATAGTAAAGAAAAAAAGAAGGAAAATATGTAACATTAAATCAGAAGACCAAAGTTTAATAGCATGTATCAGAGCTACTTTGAAGTAATTTCTGACCTCAATATCTTCACAGCTTGCATCTGCAGGCATTATATATTTAACAGCATCGACATCTAAACCCGCAAGAGCTTGCAACTCATAGGCACGTTGCTGCAAATCAGTTGAGTGGGAGGCTGATAGTTCTTCAATCAAATTTTGACACTGCAAGTAGAGAATAGCGAATTACAAAACTCTTCAAAATAAATACATAGGTAAACATAATTTGAAAGCTCAAATCTATCCTCCATAGTTTCAATACCCAATTTAGTTATCCAAAAAGAAACAAAAAAAAACTATTTGATATTAAGAATAAATGTGCATGGATTCAGGATCTGTAAGCTGACGAGATGACCAAAGCAGAATAGTAAATTATGCATCATAACAGGACAATTTTTGCTCTTCTTAAAATCCAAATGACAGGCACAGTTAAAATTCAGCAATTTTTTTAGAAAAATTAACAAGCATTCAAGAAAGCGAATAAAAAGCAAGAAAAATAATGCAGAGATTAGATAAAGAGTAATAAAAATCAAGGGCCTGCCTCACTTCGAACACGAGACCACATCTTAGGACACCGGAAGTAATTCTACAATTTGAATTGGTTTCCAAATTTTTTTACACCAACACTGATCCATATACAAAGATTGGGATGTTCTAAAGTTTCAAAATCTAATTCAAACATTTGGTCTGCGACCATGCTTTTACAAAAAGCATATGTGGGCGGCTAAACCCTCAGAAACATGTGTCAAACAAGATAACACTGTTTAAGACCAACATTTAAAATGATCTTACCAATCTCCAACAAAACTGGACAAAGAACTCAGAAATGATAAAAATATTTTTCCATAGACCTGGACATAGGATATCTAGCTCCAAAGTTCTTAAAATTAGCTTCTATATTTAGTTTCACCAAATTCTAGCTAATAAATAGTACTCATGGGAACGGTTTCTTCTCTCACGGTTTTGTTTCATTGCCCTATTGAACAGATACAATTATATATTAAATTGGACATTGCAACACAACCTAGTTAGTGTTAAAAAATTTAAAGACGATCAGCCAATCGAAAAGAGTTCAACCTCATCTTCAGCCAATGAAAAAGAGTTCAACCTCATCTTTGTACAAAACTTTAGACAACTAGTGGATTAAAAGCCATGTATA
Source organism: Begonia fuchsioides (assembly GCA_003255005.1). NCBI lineage: Eukaryota > Viridiplantae > Streptophyta > Magnoliopsida > Cucurbitales > Begoniaceae > Begonia > Begonia fuchsioides. The sequence goes on from QAOC01004335.1 coordinate 258,823, forward strand.
GAATAATTTTGAAAATTAAACCTCCAATTAATACAGATGAAATTCAAAACCTAGATTTACAATAGAAGTGGTCTGAAGATAAAGCACAATTTCGAAGCATTCATTTAAGCTACACTAAAAGAACAAAATGTACCTCATGTAACAAATCCACTTTCCTTCCAGCTACTGCTTCAAAAGCATACAATTTCATCAGGGCAGTAATGGCATACGCCTTCAAGAAAATCAAACAACATTCGTTAAGAAAAGAAGATGATAAGTACAAGTGCTACATCAAGTTGTAAACAAACTTGATCAAGTTGAAAGTAGCTAACAGATGACAAAAAGGGAAAAACTTGTAACTAAAACACTGCAAGGCCATCATCTTCCTATACAAACAATCACACACATAAATCAAGATACCTTGACAGCTTCATCATTTGAGCATGCTTCAGCAACATCACACAACTTTTCCGTGATATAGGAGGCAGAATACTTTCCATCAGCAGTTCCATACTCTCCCAAAACCCAACAAATGACCTGTGATCAGAACTACCAATTAACAAACAAAAGAAACAGGGTTGCCAGCAGACTATTCTTTAAAAGCTAAGGCACTCAATGGAACAATGTGAACATTAATTGATTCAAAGATAGTTCAACAAGCAATCTGGCATAAGAGCTTGAGTACTGGTATTGCGTCACTTCATTTAAAAAATTACATTATAGTCATTATGTGGATACAGCATTAGAAACTACCAATTTATAAAACAAAAAATAATAGGGATCTTTTAAAGTACACAAAATCAAACTAGAGACAGAAAAAATCCAACCTTCATAATCATTAAATTATATGAAAGTTTCTTTATAAAAAAACAGAATTTACGCACATATAATGCAATCCATATTATCGAGCTGAATGTTTAAAACAGCTAACTCTGTTTTTTCCTACACGTTAGACACACTTAAAAGTGCTTACATGCATGTTCCAATTACATGCATCAGGGCCCTAAATCAAACAACCAGTGTCTTATAGATTTAAAGAGAATGACATAATTACTGAAACCTAGATATAGAGAGATCCTATGTTCACAATTCACATACAAAAACACACCATCTTAGAAATTTATAGATCCCAGTTTCTTTTTTATTGAAGGAATACAAAATGAGGCATCTAGAGGGAGAAAGCAAGAAATGCATATGGAGTGACGTTGTTTAATTTCATTATGCATATGAGTAAAAGGACGGGAGAGAAGAGAGAGAAGAGAACAAGCATCCAAGGGAAATGCTCGAATATTGTGCAACTCTTACTCAATTTTGTGAAGTTTTATTTGAGTTTCAAATTTCCAAGAAAATACTTTTCCATTAAGGTGCTAAGGAGTAACCAAAAAAAGAGAGGGTACCTGACGAAACAGAGAAGGAAGTTTGGGCTCTTCAATGATGCGCAAATATGACTCTACCTGCAAGAGAAAAACACTAAACCATGTAAAGATAGCTACCAACACCTGAAAAAAAAATCTGTTGGCATAGACATAAAAAATAAACTTCCCTCCCTAAATACCAGTTTCATTTCAAAGATGAAATGTAAAATATGAAATCTTCATTACACAGACAGTAAAAATTTGTATGATATATCCTAAAATTATTCCAACAAACAGTTTTCTATCAATAACAAAACACAATAATGATATTGCATTGAAACTTCTTAATTATACATAAATTCAAGTGAAGGGGTATTTCTTCAGCCCCCCGACACCCTGAATTGTTTTTTCTATAAGGCTATTTAACTTCTCTCTCTCTCATGTGTATTTTTATCTTCCATCGAGGTTTTTAAAAATAGATCAAACTAAAATTTAATGCGAAAAAAAAGAACATAGGCATGAAATCACATCACCGTTTAAAGTTCTTCAGATTTATTTCAAAGAAAAGAACGTTCCAAGAACATAAAACGGTTAATTTTCCCACGTTGCATCAAAATGTGCAATCCCCTAAACTCCACCTCACTATCTTGGGAAATTAAATATATTTGTACCCAAGATCAATAGTGCATAGTAGTCTGTGTCCATTGATTAATGCATTATGCATTCATAAAAGATAATTAAAAAACAAAGAAAAAGGAGCAACTGATCATGTAGCTTACAGCAAAGGATCTAAGTTGACTATCTGTGGTTTCATCATTCTCTCCAAATCCCTCGGCAATCAATCTCATCAAATTATGTGCGACCTTAATGTTCACCAGATCTCCAGCGTGCTCAAAGACTTTATTCATGGTCTAAGAAAAATAAATTTCCAACGTTGGAAGTTAGAAGTGCATAAAATTACTCATTAAGCAAGTAAAAATATACATTTGACATACCTGAATGAACCATTGATTACTAGGGGCAAACTGTTCAGCAAGTTGAACACATCGAGATGCAGTATATGTCTTGAAATGATGGTCATTTATGCTTATCATGTAATCAGTCATACGGTCCACAATCACTTCAACATTGGAGGACTTGGTCATTTTAAACAATAGATCAAACGTTTTTCTTTTAAGAGTGTCATCTGGGTCCTGCGTAACAAACTTAATATTTCAAAAAAGATAAGAGAACCAAAAGAGCTATAAATAGAGTCATGGCTATGCTGATTTGGACTTAGGAATTGGAAGCAGTATTCTGTCTTTTGACAGTACATTTTAAAATATAAGAAAACTCAGCATTATTTAAAATTTGAAAGAGCCTTGGCAACGAAAAATGATATTATAAAAAATCTACAAGTTGATTATAAGAACGGCATGTAAGCTAAAAGAAAACCATTTTCTCAGCACTTTAAGATGGAAAAAGAAAATATTTGTAGTTACACCAAAGACAATTAAACAAATGGACCTCATTCCATCAATATCCAAAACATTTTGTGCATTTGACAGCATAAGAAAATGATGAAACAACTTCTCTCACCTCTAAACAGTCAATTACAGCCAGTTGATGTTGTTCAGCAATATCAGGACTTATCCTTATCAGTTTTCCAAGTGCGTCAATCCCCATATATTTTAAGTTATGATTGTCACTCTGGGGACAATAACATTTTAGTAACAGTATAAAGTAATGAAAATTTCAAAAAAAAAATATTATTTACCTTTAAAAATCTGGAAATCACATCAGCAGCAGCTTCCAACAACTTAGGATTTGGATATATAGAAGAAACACAACATATGCACTCATACAGAACAGCATTTCCGATATTACTTAAGGAGTCGCATTTCCTGAATATGTCACCAATAACTGTGTACATCTGATCACTTGCATGCTTATCACCAGCTCCTAGAAGAGCTAATATTTTAAGCAATCTAACCTGTACGTTTAAATGCCCATATGAACATAGTCTATACTTCGAAGCAGTAAAATTTAAAGCTAATGCGAAAACAATCCATATCCTGAAGTTTATTATTTACATTGCGAAGATGAAAGCTGCCACTAAAAACAAAAGAACAGCAGAAATTTAACCAGCAAGATTCGTTCGAGGATAAGATTGGTTCGAGGATAAGATTTAACCAGCAAAAATTTAAACCTCCTACTCTACAAAGCGTATGCATGAAAAGGAGTGAGGAGATTGAATTAAATTTGATAGACAAGGAAACTATAGGACCACATACCTGAATGAACGGTGCGGGCATTTGATGATAATCGTAGTTCTTAGGCAATCTACGTTCAGTAACTTGCTTGAGGATACTCACAAAGCTGGTAATTAAATCCTTGAATATATTAACATCTACAGTAATAAGATCGAAAATAGGGCAAAGTGTTGCACCCATGACCCCTGGATCTTTATCACATAGACTCTGAAACAAGAAGAGAGAGATACAATACTACAAGTGCATGGGCAAAAAAGTACAGAACAATAAGAATTTGTACTCTACCTTTCGAAAATTGGAGAGGAGATGCGAGACAGAAGAAGGGGACTTCTGATAGAAGCGATGGAGGGCCATGATAGCCTTCTTTCTCACGGCCTCCTTAGGATGCTCCAGAAGCTCCACAACCTGAGGCAACACGGCGGGAATGGTCTCCTCGTTAATGAGTTTACAAACAGCATTAAGAGCAGCACAGATGACAAGGTAATTATCGGATTTGAGGTCTTTCTGAATTGTATTGACAATGAGGATGATTAGGTCGTGATCCTCACTCAGAAAAAGAGTTACAGCCAAGTAACCAGTTCGCTTGAGAGGAAGACTATCGTTGTGAGTCATTTTGACGGCGTGGATGTAAGCGAAGGACGCGTCATGGCCGAGCATCTCAACGTAGAGAAGGCGGATGATGTATTCCTTCATCTTGCGCTTAGGGATATCGGGGTCAGAGAGACGCCGCTTGAGGATTTCAATTTCGTGGAGGATGATTCGCTCCTCCTCCGCCTTGGATCGAGCCTCGCCGATCGACTTGACCAAATCGAGAAATTCCTTTGACTGCCCAAACCCACCCTGAGACCCCATGGCCAGCTCCCTCCCGATCGTCTTCAATTGCTCCATGATTTTCTCGCAATCGCCTTCAAATTTTCAGGCGATTTCCACATGAAATTGAGGAACGTTCCCCGGTGAAGAATCAAATTTAGGGCTTTGGAATCACACTAGTAATTCTCCAGGGTATTCAAGGGGAAAAAGAAGAGAAATACTTAAACTTGAAACTTGTTCATTCGTATCAGATCTGATCTAACCATGTCTCTACGCTCTACGCTCTACGCTCTACGCTGTCGCTCTAGCAGGACTGCAGGAGACTCGAGGCCTGAGGGAGAGAGTTTATTAGTACCACAATTACAACGGCGCCGTTTCAGGGAAGCAGAGTCTCGCATAAGCAATCTAGCGTATAAATAAATCGTGACCGTCCACTCTATATTCTATGAACTATAATTATTTCATCTATTAATCTCCTCTTATACGCTTGCCCATCGTTAACTTTGGATTCTCAAATATCCCGCCATCTGCGCTGAAATCAGGCGACCACACAAACGCCGGCAACCCGGCGCGTAACAGATCGATATTCCCGAGGCTCGCCTAATCACGGCGGCGATATAGAAGGCGATGACGGAGAAGCGGAGAGGAAAATTAAAAGGCGCCATTTTTTATTCGAAAAAAAGAAACGATTTTTGAGATAGTTTTACAGAAGTTTTGTGGTAGAATTACCCACAAACATTTTTTCTCCGCCGGAGAAGTTGAAGAACGGAATGAGCAGTACAAAAAGCAATGGCCTGAACAGTGACCATCGGATTAACTCCCAACGCCGTCGGAAACACGCTGGAATCGGCGACGAAAAGCCGATCCACCTCCCACGTCTCCCCCGTCTCCTTCACCGCCGAAGTCTTCTCCTCCGCCCCCATTCTGCAGCTCCCCATCTGATGCGCCGAGCATATCGGCGTCGACGTGTCCATCAACGATCTTCGGCTTTCCTCCTTCACGAATGTTTCAAGCTCTTTGAAACTCACCTCCTTCGGCCTTATGCTCCTCCCTCCGGCGTGGTGGGTCCCGATTTCCTCCGCTCCGGCCGCCGCCATTATTCTCAGTACCTTCTCAATCCCTGTCTGTAAATTCTCTTCGTCTTTCTTCTCCAATTTATACCCGAGCGAGGTTACTTCTCGGACTGTTCCTGAACCTCTATCTCTCGCCAGAGCGAAAACGTGAGCGGTTCTTGAAAATCTCGACATTCTCTCTTTAATGTCTTTGCCGGAGACCCACGGCATTAGGACTGAAAACATTCCTGGGTGAAGCGCCGGTGTTTGAATTATGGCTCCGTAGCCGGACCCGTCAGGATCGGCGGCGACGGTCGACATCGCCGTCATTATTCCTCCCTCGTAGCTCCTCTTCTCTTTCTCCGGCCAACCTGATTCCGGGAAGTATCCCCACGCCATTACTACTGGATGTAAATGAAGATTTTTCCCTATGTTCGTATTCTTCAACCCGCTTCGTTTTAGTAACGGCGGCGTACTCAGAGCTCCGGCCGCCACTATTGTTACCTGAGATTGAACTACGCATATGTCTTTTGAACTTCCGTATCCGAATCTAAAAGAGACCCCCGTGGCTTCTCTTCTCTCTCGCCCTTCTCTTTTCTCGTGCAGCACTTCAATGGCGTCGCAGCCGGGAAGTATAGCGCCGTTACCGGATTTCACTAAATCCACAAGCCATGTCTCCGCCGTGCCCTTCTTCTTTCCGTCTTTGCAGCCCATACAGCACCACCCACAGTAATGGTCCGCCACAGAATTCCGGGGAATAGTGTTCACCGGATAACCCAATTCCTCGCACCCCCTTCTCAAAACAGCGTTGTTAAACCCTTCTTCATCGATCTCCGACTGAACTCCCATTTTTTCGCAGACCGCATCCATGGCATCTCTGTATAATCTACTCTCGAAAAGCTCCAGGCCGTAGGTCTCGGACCATTCCTTTCTCACGCATTTCGGAGTCTGAATTGAGCTGGACCAGTTCACCGTAGAGCCACCGCCTACGGTGGATCCGGCGAGGATGAGTACTTTCATGTCATCCGTCGCCAGTAGTCCACTCGAAAGGTACATTTCTTCCATCGCCTGCCCTTCCAAAAGAGAGAGATTTGATCTCGCGCAGTAACTTCCCTTTTCCAACACAAGAACCTTGTAACCAGCGTTTGAGAGAACTCCGGCGACAACTCCACCGCCGGAGCCCGACCCAACAACAACCGCGTCGCATTTGATGACCATGCATGGATTCGATTTAGGAAGTGAGACAGCAAACCCACGTTTTCTGAGCTCACTTGCGGCCCTCTCTCTTGGGTAGCTACTAAGATCTAATATTCCTCTATGGAGCGGGCCAAAAAGAGTTTCCTTTTCACTCTGATCGTCTTCTTCCTCAGTTTTCGATATCTCGTAATTCTCAGCGAGACTGTCGGTTTTTCGAACGGTTCTGTTCTTGGGTGTTCTAAAGTCAGGATCGGGCCCCACATAGCCAATAGCATTCCATGAATGGTTGTCGTCTTCCTCGTTCACCTGCAAAAAATCTTGCAGTAAAATTAATCACTTCTTCGAAGTTTTTACCAGTTCTGAAGCAGCAGAAAATGAAATCACGCGAAAGACCAAACAATCGTTAAAAACAGAATGGTGGCAGTCTCCGCTCCTTAGAAATCTATAACAGATAAATCTAAATTCATGGTTAGGATCCACTCTACAGTAGAAGCAGAAAGGAGAGGGCTAGAGAGAGATAGAGAGAGGGAGGACCTGAGTGAAAAAGACAAGAAGAGTGAGAAGCTTCATTGATCTAAAGAAGATTCTTTGCAGATTGAAATAACTCAGAGACCAAGATCGGACTATCCCTTCCCTTTTGGACAGAGGCAGTTTACTGAATCTATGGAAGTAAGGAAACTCGCCGAATAGGCTGGCGAAGCCACAGAGAATTAGGGTTCCAAACCAGGTTGACAACAGCCACAGAGCCACCCTCAACAGCCACTTCTTTGGGTGCCTCAGCCTCTCTCTTATCACCCCTTCAAGCTGCATGGTACTCTTTGTTAAAACTTTCTTGTCGTCTGCCATAAAAAATGGCATGCATGGAAATGGAAATTTGTGGGTTCTTACGCGTTGAGGAGTGGCGCCCAGGGAAGCCGACGTGAGGAAGTATCTGGCCGTAGAGTCATCTTCCTCCGCCGTGGTGTGGCGGCGATCGAAATCAGAGATGGAAGGTAAGAAGGTTTCGCAAATGGAAACAAGAGACTCCATTTCTCGGCGAGAAAGGTAGTGATTATAAGCTTGGTTTTGGTCGTCATCTGATTTTCCCACCTCAATCACTGAATGAAAAAGGCTTCTCCCGCTGTTCACGGCTGCGCCACCTGCCTTCTCCGCCTCCATCGTCTTCCTCCTCTTCTCGCTTCTGAGCAAAATCAACGACCCAGTACAGAGGAATTTTAGTTTAATCGAAACTCTTTAAAACTTAGCAATGCATGTTAGAGAGAGAGAGAGAGATCACGTGGCTGAATTTGAGGATCGGGCCCCAGAACACAGACAATGACTAAAGATGGTAGATAGAGAGAACCGATCTCCCTTTCTCTCTCTAGTTTCTCCCATCTTTATCTCTCTTCTCTCTATCTCATCTGTCTAAACATTCATCTTCAACCCCGAAAGAAGTTCAATTTACCGGCGATGGGCAATTTTAGAGACAGAAATGTACAGTGGGTCAACCCGGATATGAATTATGCTCGCAAAATTGCAAACAATAATAAATGCAGGCAACTCAGAGTGGACCAAATTGGTCCACGAATAAACCAATCACAGACCCAATTCAGCAGCTGTCATCAACATTAAACTATGGTTTATCTCGCCAACTTGTCTGTCGCGTCTTCTCCTTCATCCTCATCCAAGTTCTATCTCGATCTAACCAGGGTCACTCAACCATGGTTAGTTCCATTGAAGATGGTTACATCTACCAGCTAGTAAACGTCAACTTATTACTTAACTCAGCTGCCAACAAATACAGCTTTCGCGCAATAGTGTATCAGAAAACAACCCATTGATTCTCACATGATATTTGGATGGTGTAGAGGAGAGAGAGAGAGAGAGAGAGAGAGTCTAGAGACTTGAAATCCGGGTTGTTGTTACTTTGATTGTTGGAATGAAAGCATTGAAGAGACTGGACCCAACAAATACTCAATTCTGCAGGTTCAACGGGCGTGGCTTTAACCCTCATACAAGTTCGATGGATAAAAGTTGTCTGCAGGAACAAGAGCTTAACCTCTCTTTCATTCAGTAACAGTGGGAGGTATCGAAGAGTTCAACAGCACGTGTATCGAACAAATGCTGATATTTGAACATTCAGAGGATAGATAAACTGTAAAACCCCGGTCGTTATCGCTTCCGGAATCCAAAGCCGACAAGATAATTGATCTCATTATGTAACATTTGACTTTTCACTTGCAAGTGTAATTATTAGGGTTAAACATTTGACTTTTTATCCTCTTGTAATCACCATGCTCGATAAATGAACAATGCACGTGGATTTTAGGTTAAACATTTCGTTTTCATACCATTTTAATCTGTCTATCTTCCTTTAATCATGTCATCGCATTTTTTTACTAATACCATAGCAATTTAGTTACAATTATTATCGTCATCTTAACCCTCGGCCGGAAACACAAAATGGTCGATAAAGTTCGTTAAATGGACGAGTCCTACCGAACACACTCATCTCGGAAAAGAAACAAAACGATCACATTTTATACCTAAATTATCGATTTTGCACTGCTACAGACAAACCGAGAGTTATCGGGACCTTTCGGGTCAACTTAGTCGATGAGCTAGCATTGATAATCGTCGCCCAATGTTAGGTTATTTAGAGCAATGCTATTAATGTTGATAATGCACGTTGGAGTGGTGGCAGATTCTGAAGCGTTGAGCCTATGGAGGTTGGCTACCAATTCATATGCCTCTCACTCTCTCTAGAATTTGATAATTTGAGGCGTGCAGTTGCATGTTTAAGCGTCGATTTTATGGCTTTCATAAATTGTGTACTCGAACATTTTTAATGCAACGAAGGAAATGTTGTTTTCTCGATATATTTTCTCTGATTTTTCGTACAATACACGTTATGTTAAGTGTGAAAGAGATGTCTACAGGTAAACATCGCATATTCATTTTTCTCTATAAAGTGAGATTGTGAACTCTACTAGTACGTGTATAATCTCAAAATCACAAGATTACGAGGTCGTCTTTTGTTTTCACAAGACAAATCATCAAAACTCAAATCTAGCCCCTCAGTTAAGAGGGTCTGACGTCTTTGTCGACATGATCCGTACAACTCCATTGATACAAGACTATCATATTAATTAGGAAGTTATTGGGTACTCCAAATATATTTTATTTTTCAAGTATAATAAAATATTTGATTTGCTATTGAGTTTATTGAGTATTCTACTTATAAGTTACATAAATTTACCTCAATGTCATCAAAAGTAATATATTTTTGGGTAAAAAATAAAAAAAAATTATAAAATTTAAAAAAATAGGTTGAAAAACTCCAAATTTACTATCTATGTCATCATAAGCAACATATTATCTTTCAAACATTAAAAATTTATAATAAAGTACGTATTTTCAATAAATTATTTCATTATTTTCAATAAATAAATTATAGTAAATCGTACAAATGTTAAAAAAACTTGAAAATTTATGTACTATTGTCTTATATTATTGTGAATGTGTGATGAAAATTTTAAGTTATTCGAATAACATAGGAATGAATGATAAGTAAAAACATTTTATTTAAAAATTGTTAAATTAAAATTAAAATTTATTACGAATTATTCTTCTTCTCGTTCGAAAGCCCATATACGTAATTGGCCCAGTTATTGTACCATAATTGTTGTTTGCCCGCGTCAGCAGCACTAATTGAGATGTCTTTTTTCAGAATTGTGAAGACGAAGCTACGCTAATATTACTCTATGAATAACATCAACCAGGTTTGACCTAAAACCAGCAAAACCAAAATAAAAAATCCAAACATCAAGCGACAACCTTAAACGCAGGAGACTAAAACTCTGGTCGAAGAGAGTGGGCTACTTACTGCGACGCCGCGACTACGATGGGACTTCTGACGTAGTGCTTGCCGTCCGACCAAGTCAGCCTTCCGAACGCGTACTCGTTCGCCATTGGACCCCCTTTCGCCACCATTGTTACCTCGAACCTTTGCTCTTCACCTTCGCTCTCAAATTTCAGCACTTTTGGCTCTACGCTAACTTCCACCCCTGCCGGCGCATGAACCTGAGCTTTGTAAACTCCGGGACCCCCCACGTTCTTCACTTTTCTCGCCACCGTCACCTTCCCGGCCAGCTCCGGCACCGTTATGGAAGGGTAGTTGAAGTCGAGAAGGGTGGCGTTTTCAGGGCACTGGTATTTGGTATTGGAGAACAGCTGAATGAGGGTCTGGTTGTACCCAGAGGCGCAGAGAAAGTCGAGGTAGTCGTCGGTGGTCAAATCGTAGACCAGCCCCGGATCGGCGGCGCGGTTGGGCCGTATATGGCCGGCGCCGTAGGCGAAGGGCGTTCCCTTGGTTAGCGACCCATCTTGCATTGGATGGGCTGTGTTGTCCCTTGTCCTGGCCGTAGTCATGATCGCCGATCTGATAGCTGACGGAGACCAGTGAGGGTACAAGGTTTTTAAGAGGCCGACAACGCCGGAAACATGGGGACAGGACATGGAAGTTCCGGATTCTGTGATAAAAGGAACCCGGCGTTTGTCGAAGGGTTCATCTGTTGGGCTCGTTGCTTCTGTGTAAGCGGCGATTATGTTCACTCCGGGGGCGGTCACGTCAGGCTTGAGAATCTCCGGCGTGATAGTGTTTGGTCCTCTGGACGAGAAAGAGGCCATGAACGGAGCTGGCTCTGTTTGTAGCCGAGCTTTCGGGGGTGCAATGTACCCCATTGGATTGCTGTTCATACATTTCAAATCCAAGACGATGCCATTAGTTACCAGGCAAAAAAAAATTTAAAATTATGGAACTTGGGTAATTAAAAATTATGGAACTTGATGAATTCTGAGTATCATATTCTTTTTCTATCAAAATCGAATCCGAATTCATGTCCTGCCCCTACCTGGAACTAGTCTTTCAATAGAAGTATTGAAGAGTTACCTGGTTGAATTGATGTAAGAAAACACGGCGAGACCGGCGGTGTAATTGATCTGCGACGCCGGTAATATATGGGCATCAGCGATCAGCTCGTTGCCACTAAGCTTGTCGTTGCAGAGAATCATCCCGACAGCGCCGGCCAGGGAGGCCTGCAGCCCCTTGTCGACTCTAGCAGTTTCGCCTCTGAGGCAGGCCAATATCTTCCCCTCCACCTTCGTCTGGTCCAGACTTCCAGGTTTGCATAGCATCCTGAGTCCAGTCAAATCCTACGAATCATTTCCATGCAAATTGTTTCTGAAAGAATGAAAAAAAAGAAGAATTTTCAATTTCTTACGCGTCTTCCTCGGACGCATTAGCTGCTTTAGCTTCTGCGCCGCTGATTAGACGGTAGAGCTTCTTCTCCGGCAGCGGTTTAGTAAGGCTCGTACCCTGCGCGCAACAGAGATAGAATCAGGAAACTGAGATTATATCCATGGTGCCAGATGAAAATCAGTGAAAACGAAAGAGGATTCCAGGCTACCTTGAAACGGAGGCCGTTTTCGAGCTCTACATAGGCTTCGAACTCGCGGTCCAAAGTGCTGGCTCCAACAGTCAACATCCATGGAGAAACGTTTGACACAGTTCCGGCGGTGGGTCCAGAGTTTCCGGCGGAGCATACAAAAGCGACGCCGTTTTTGACAGCGTGAAACGCCCCAATGGAAAGCCCGTCGTTGAAGTAATCGGTGGGATCGCCGCCGAGCGACACAGAGAGAACGTCGACGCCGTCGCGTATGGCGACGTCTATGGCCTCCATTATATCAGCGTCGAAGCATTCGCTGCCATTGACGGGGGGCCAACAAACCTTGTAAGCAGCGACTCTGGCTCTTGGAGAACCACCTTTGGCTGTCCCATTGCCCAAACCGAACACACTCGCACTAGCCACGAAGTTTCCTCCGGCCGTGGAGAGCGTGTGGGAACCATGGCCTTCGTTGTCCCTCGCGCTGAGCAGAGACGAGTTCAGAGCGCCGGCGTAGGCCTCGTATCCCTTGTAAAAGTACTTCGCTCCGATCAGTTTCCTTGATCCAAACACCAACTTCAGCAACTAATTCACAGACATTAATCGAAAAAAAAAACAAGAGATTACAAAAACAAGACCTGTTACATGGCACTCCTTCCTCGGTGTCGTTCTGACAGAATCCCTTCCACCTGGTCGGAACGGCTCCGATCCCATCTTCGTTAAAGCTCTCCGACTCCGGCCACACCCCTGCAAATTTACACAAAGTGGGTTTCAAAAACCGAAGCAAAGATATAATTTTTAAACCCACTTTTCAAAGGTAGTGAAATATGCGGGCACCAGTGTCTAGATTGGCTATGATTGTGTCTTCTCCGAATCTGGCTTTCGCCCAGATAGAGCTGCGAGGGACTACCCCGTCCTTCTCCAGCATCATGAAATCCCATGAATGCGTTGTATGAAGCTTTCTCCCTTTGTTCAAGAACACCGAAACAACCTTTGGGTCCTCTGCAACAATGTCAATATCGAAAATATTTATACACGGAGGAACGAAAGAGATGAAGCTTTGAGAATGAACGCTCACTTGCAATCGCTGCTGCCTCGTCCTCCTCGAGGATTGCAGCGAACCCATTTATATGTCTTTTGTACGAATAAAAAGTGGCATTTTTTGCCTTCTCCTCGCTGCAGATTATGGACGGCGAGTCAGATACCGAAAAGCGCAGCAGAAAAACAGCAAAATCCGTACCTCCCCAAGAACGATCCGAGGAATTGATGGTGAGAATCAGTGACTCTGTCGAGATCAGCGTCTGAAACTCGAGGTCCATGCGAATGGGATCCCAAGTACACTATGTAAGACTTTAAGAGATGAAAAAAATGGTTAATTTAAAACGAAAAAGCAAAAGAAAAAAGAGACGCATGGAAATGATTCAGTGGAGCGCCAAACCTTTTTCAATGCGGAAGAAGAGGATAGCAGGAGAGAAAAGAGAATGCACGATAGAAGCATAATTGAAAGCTTTGAGATCCGCATCTCGCTTTTCTCAGACCTGAATTACAGTGACGATGGTGAGAGAGAGAGAGAAGGAAAAGAGCTTTAAAGATCGAGGGATGATGATAACAGAAACTTTATTTTGAAACCAGTTTGGATTATTTTCATATAATCTGTTGAGATTTGGAGCTGAAAATACGCAATCCTCGACTTCTCCGAGATTTCCAACATCGCTGGAGTCCATGCATGCAGACGCTGGCGATGAAGTTACGAGCAATTTTTGTGGATGTTAATGATAATTCAGCATCACGTAAATGTATAAATATATAATTTGGATTTTTTTAAATAAACCTGGTCTTGGATTGTTGAGAGAAAGACGGGAGCTCCACCGAGGGACCGCCGCCGCCCACCGTCCGCCGGTTGGCTCACACCCAAGATTTACTTAGGAGTCATCGCTCCCCGCCCTGTTCGTAGAGCCGAACAACGCTCCTCGCTACGTGACTGGGATCGTCGTCGCCAGCATTGGGATCGGAGCCAAGAAATTATCAAATTTGGGAAACATAGGATCGGAAATCATAATTCTCAATTTGGGGGTTTTCCTCGGCAAGAAAATCTCACCGTTTTCCTCAAGGTTTCGATTGAAATGTAGGATCATTATTGAACTTTGGACAGACCGGGAAAACCCTGTCTGAAATTCAAACCAGGAGAAATCCTAGATTTTTCCGTCCGTAAATGTGCGACGGATTAGGGTTTTTTTTTATCCCGACTTTAGAGAACCTGAACAGAGGTATCGAGACGATGAAGCCACTGATTTCTGAGCTTAACGACTTCATGTACGGGTTGGGTTTTCATGAACCGGACTTCATATACGGGTCGGGTTGGATCAATTTCTAAATTTGGAAATAGAATTGGTCGCATTTCAGGGACGATGGGATTGAAATCATTTGTGTATAATTCGGCTTTTATAATCGGCCCGTTTAGCCTACGCTTTATATGGACTCATCCACCGCCCACCGGCATATAGTTGACGATTTTAAGATAATGGGTCGGACAGTCCAGTTCAGTTTGGCCCGACTTGTTTTACGTTCTGTTTCATGTCCTCTTGGGTTGTAACACGACCAACAATAGTAAAAGGCCGTAACCCTGTAATTAAGGCATATCATATACAAATTCAAAGACCGAAACCGGTGGTTTTTGTTTGGTTCCGATTGTAAAAAACCATAATTTATCATTCAGTTATGGTCTTTAATGGTAAAAAACTTAAACCATAACTGGGTTGCGAAAGAAAAACACTAAAAAACAAATAAAACATTGCCCAAAATTAAATGAAATCTGATATAAACCTTAAAATTAGTCTAATAGCTCAAACTCTGACATAAATATGATAAAAAAGTATACTTTTTAAATATGGAACGAAACCACATCAAACCGAAAACATACGATATTCACAGTTCACGTTCCGATTATAAAATTGTAAAACCATGATAAGTAGTTCTGGTTTAATTTCAAGATAAACCGAATCATGAACTATACTATATCATCCCTAGGCAGAACATACCATATTAATATATATAGTAAAATAACTCAATCACAACGCATCAATCGAAGTTCATGCCACTGAATCTGCGGACTGCGGTTAAGCTGGTCTTGGTAGAAGTTGCAGAGCACAGATGGAGGTTGCCGCCGCTGGAGGCTAGCCTGCACTCGCTGGGTTTGTCTCATTCACTGGTTTCAAACAGCTTGTCCGTGTATGCATATCAACTGGGCGTCGGCTTATTGTATTACACAAAGCGGGCCTCGAGAGCTGTAACGCTTTTATCGAGGCCACAAAATCCAAAGGACGATGCCGATCGTCTGGAAATCCCAGCCTGTTTTGGCTCTCCTTCTGGACCCAATCCATGGCTGCCGTCTTACTACCCCCAGCCTCCTCGCCCATGCATATATGCTGCTCTGATGCACAAGGGCTTCGTCTTAGCCTGCTCTTATGGCCGCCCAAGTGAGCACGATGATGGTCCTTCTTTCTTGCCGCACGCTCTGCATGGCCGCGTGGGTAAATGTGTCTTGAGAAGCCTGCCTGGCTCCCTGAATGCCATGTAGGAAGGGTTATGTCGAGAGGGGCAAGCTTCGTATTTGGCGTGAAGGGAGTCATGCAGGCTCATCTGGGTCCTCTGCATTTCTGATTTCTTCGCTGTTTCTTGTATTTCGAAGCAAATAAGGTCGTCTTTTACGCAGAGCAAATAATTTAATAGTACTTTAGACTTTTGAAGTGCAGCACTGCCGGGACCGGGCGAGGTACGTGGCTTTGTTCTTTTTATTATTATTTTTTTCACTCTCGCTCTCGGCTCTTGCCTCTCCCTCCTCGCGTATGCAATTCTTTGCTGCTTTTGAGCTCGGTTTTCATGACGGAGTCGGGGATTGGAGTGAATTGGGGGACGATTCTTCTCCACGGAAGTCCGTCTCTAAAAGGACAAGAGAATACAGAAGGTGAAGTTGTTCGACGCCGATCCAAATGTCCTTGGGTTCTGCGATATGAGCATGGTTGGAATACCTAACGAGATGTTTCCCTCGTTAAGCTCTTCGCCGGACCTTTCTGGCGTACTGATTAAAGGCGGCACTGATATAAGGTATCTTCTTCTTCCTATGCTTTGAAGTGCTGTTCTTCATCTTTCCTCTGTTTCTTATCAACGTCTGAACTTTCTTAATCTGCTCCGTCTCTCTTTTTAGTCTCTGCTTCGTCGCTAATTCCATTTGTAGGAGTTGAAGAACTGAAATCTCTAACTTTCCTGACAAAAATCTTGTTGTCTTGCACTGCCTTTCCTGTTGAAGCCATCGGAGCCAATCTCACAGCTGCAAGGGTTTTCAACCAAGGCCTCATAGATCATGTTCTTAGCAACGTCGAGACTCCACTGAGGCCAGGAGTGCCTCCGGCGGACATCTATCTTTTTTCCCTTCTCGACGAAGAGTGAAAGAATATTTTACCAGTGAACTTCGAGAGACACTGAGGTATATTCTCCTTTGATGGGCAGGCTAAATACCCGTTGAACCTCGGGTTGGGAAACAAGGCACTGAGGAATGCAAGAAAGGTTGACTATCTACCATCGAGATGGTGCGAGGCAAACCCAACTAGGGATTTATCAGGAGTTGGAAACCAAATCGGACTCGCTTGTAGGAGTTGCAGATTGCACGAGGCTCAGCTACTGGGTATCGTGCAATGGGATTGGAGCAACAGAAAACATCTCATATGCCTTCAATATTTACTATCAACTGCAAATGCAGGAGGAGCTGTGATTTTGATGGGCTTGGCATGGTCACTTTTCTGGACCCTTCAATTGGCAAATTAGGTTCCTGGTTGGTGTTACTGGTGCTGCTTCATCATCTACCTCAATTTTTTTTCGTGGATGGAGGGCCCTCGTTAGATCTGTGATTCCATGGCTTCTCTGGCGTCTTAGGGATGCGAGAAACATCTGTCTTTGAAGTTTTTCTATCCCATTGTAGGCCTAAAAGGAAGAATATTTGTTGTTAGTATACAATATTTACAGTGTCGTCCACAGAATGATCAAAAGGAGAAGTACTTGACATAGTTGAAGAACAATGCCCTCCAAAAGGATCGACTAAACTATCAAACTAAATTCGACAGAGAAAATTCTGAATCTTCCAGCGTCCAATTGGAAGCGAATACAATGAAATCTCATCGAAGAATAATAAGTAATTTATACGATGATGATCTCAAGTTTGCAAAAATAAAACATCCATACCGCCCCAATCAATTCGATTGTAAACTACACAATTTCAACTATCCTCAGCAGCTGCTCTCATGTATCATTAACTTGTGAGTGAAATATGAAACTTGGAAATGCGGTCGTTATGTCTCTGTCCAACAAACAAGTCACAGCATAAGATTATGACCAATAATTATACCATTAAACTGTGATGTGTGATAAATTAGGACATTGCAACAAAAAACTCACTGGAGATATGGTAGAGTCATGTTCTTGAGAAGCGATGGATGTCTCTGTACAAGGTTTTGCCACTCTTCTTTGTCAATTTTGCCATCGTGTTTAGTATCAGCTTCCTCGAATGTCTATTAATTTGTTATTTGTTAGTACAAAAATTTCTATCAGAGTCCCCTCTGATAAAGACAGGCATCACATCAATATGCAAATTATTCTCCTAGTAAACGACAAATCAAATATGCAATAGTAATGCCAAAGAATGAGAAAAAGAAAGCACCTTGTCTATAATGCTTTCTATCACATCATCAGCAAGATTCATACCAGATTCAGCAAGTGTCGCCACAACCATTTGCTTCACCTTCGCACACACATTTCCAATAAAGAAAATCCAATGCAACATTAGGGAATCAGACAGTAGATAAGAAAATCAAAACATCCAACTAATGATGATATTGAATTTTAGGACTGCAGAGGAAAATAGTAGTATGGGGATTTCCTTAATAAAATCAGTTAGGATCTTCTGATTGTGCATTTTTTATGCAAGTATAGGTGGTAACCTTCGGATATGTTTTGGTATCTACTTATCTAACATTGGTATCAGGATAGTAGTTGATTGAAATGAAAGGCACGAGATTCACGTGGAAATCAATGTTGGACGACAAACTGAATGAAGTGGACTGAAATCTGGAGTTGCGGAGTTGAAAGAGGGTATGGGATAGATACCTCCCCGAAAAAGAGAGTTGATATAGAGCTATCCATTTAATAAAACAAAAAAAAAATGACGATAGAAATGGCAGTGGAGGATTGTTGCACAGACAGTTCAAGAGTGCTGTGATCTTCATGGTGTTTCTATTTCACTAATATCCATAATCTGTCCCTCACCTTGAAAATCCTAGAGAAAGCTAAATAACTAAAAATAAGACCCTCTAAATTGCCATCCAGCCCATTTGACACAGGTGTGATATTTTTCTCCTCTTTTGGTTGCTAGTGGAGTCAAATGAGAGACAGGAAGTCCTTTTATATTGAATTAAAAACTCATTAACATACTTTGGTTCCATCCATCAATTCTTTGTCGGGCAAGAAAACTGTTTTGCTTCCATAATGAACTTGGGTGGGATGAGGAAAAATGAAGTGAAACTTGAGTTGCCCAGTTTGTCAAGGAGGAGCCCAAGTCCACCCCAAGCCAGAATTTGGCGTTGGCTTGGACAAAAGTCAAGGCCTAAGCCCAAGTCCATGCCGCGATGCCAATGTTTCACCACTTTCTTTTTGGAAAAGCAATCATTGGAGACTTCCAACAAAGAATTATATCAGGAGTGGCGGTGCTAATGTTGTTAGAGCAGCATCAGCCATTAAAAAATCATGAAAAAAGGCCCCCAAATTTTTTTTCAGACTCACGCGTAAGAAGTGTTTAGGCCAAACCAGGTAAAGGCCACTTTTCTATTGACAAACCAGCCGAAGGTCGAGCCAAGCCAGAACCATACTGCCGACCATGGAACATTTGTTGGCGCCAAAGACATGGAAAACAAAGTTTATGGCTGACCTGATTGGAAGAGTTAGGTGGTAAGCGGTCAAACCAATCTTGTCCATTATTGAGTGCAGTCCTAGTTCCTTTTAGAGACTGTTGTATGGCAGTAACTTCAAGTAAATAAGATCACAGACTTTCAAGTAAATAAGATCATTGTGGATGAAGTAGAAATGATGGAAATAAAAGAAATTATACCATGGATCGCAACCAACCGCTCCGGCAAACACCATGGGTTTGTGTCCGGAAGAGAAAAACTCTTCTAAAGAGATTTTCATTTCATATTCAGTATTCAAAGATGGTTCATTACAAATCTATTGACCTCTATATATAGAAAACAGCTCTGATTTAAAAGACTAAATTAACCCTACATAATATAACTAATAATAATTAATAAAACCCTAAAAATATTTGCATCAGATTCATGGCCTTCAAGAGAGCATGAGCACGCACCAACTACGTTTGACTTAACATGGCATCCCACACCAGAAAAAAATTCTCCACCAGGGAGGGATGTGATGCTAAACCAGCTACTGATGACTCCAACATTACACTTCATGATCCTCCCTCTACCCATCCTCTACTCTATTTATTATCTTCCTAATCTTTAATTAGGTTAAGGACTTAAGTCCTCGTAATGCATTTATCGAGAAATATTATTCTCGTCGAGTCTAATTATTTTTTTTTATTTTTTATTTTTTACTTATTTCTTTAATCGTTATTTTAGTTAAGTTATAGAATCAGTTTAATCTTTTTGTATTCCATTAGTTCACAGTGTCAGTTTGGTCTTTTTGTATTCAATTAGGTCACACGGTCAGTTTGGTTTTTTTATATTCAATTAGGTCAATGATTAAATCAATGAAATTTATTTAAAATGTATTAACCCTAAGTAATAATCAGTAAAAATCAAGTCTTTCATTTTTTTAGTTAATTTTTTATTCTTCTATTTACCTCAATTGCTTCTTTAATAAAATGAAAAGAAGTGGTTACTCGTTTTAAGAATAAACTTCCTGATGAGAATCCTAACAACATTACACTTCATGATCCTCCCTCTACTCATCCTCTACTCTATTTATTATCTTCCTAATCTTTAACCTCGCTTAACTACCATCAACTCTCTTAAACTTCTACTAACTAATTCTTATTTACAATTACAAATGAGTTCAAATAATGTAATGGAGGATGGCCCGAAGTTGGAGTAGCTTCTCAGGAGACATTGTCATAAATTTACTTCGTTGACAGATTTCACAAAAACACAACAAAAGGCATAAACAGAAGACAATTTAACTATCTAATATCTAAATCCTTAAATTCTTCACCAATCAGCTGACTTGGCATCTGCTGTTTCTTGTATAAGTGAACTAGATTGGAGGTTTAAAATCAAAACGAAAAATAGTCAAAAACTACAGCACAATATTTGTTACTCAACCCCTTCTGTAGACCTACCCATTGCAAGCCATAATGACTAATCTAATTATTCTATTAAGCATTTATCAAATCGCCAAAATATTTTCTAACCTTTCAACATTTTATGCTAAACTAGAAGAAGTTACCTCTTGTCTTTCAATAAATCCTAGCTGTTTAACGTCATATAACTTGAATGAAACTGAAAAAGAAAATGAATGTTAAAAAAATAAGAACACACAAAAGAAAGACTGTCGTGAACAGAAAATATCAAGAAAAAGGAGGTGAAAACAGAAAGAGAGCAGATATAGGTCATAAATCCAATAACCGGCGGATTATCATTGTTTGTGCATGGACTCTTACACTCAATCTTATCTTCCACAAGTGCATTGGGGTGAAAAACAGAAAGCGCGCGAGCAAACTCTTCAAAATCCAGAATTCCATTATGCTTGGTATCAAACAAGTAAAAAACCTAAGAAAAATGAACATTTGCTCATAAAATTACCAGCAGTACACATTTAATGAGCGAGATTCAGAAAATTTTTCACAAACAGACAGTTCAATAACACAGCCATAAGCTAATAGATCAAGATGAACAGCTCAACAAGAATCCATTCTGTTTGCAAAATGCAAACCAGAAATCCAAGTCAACACATCATCAAATATCTTTAATTCTATGACTACCAACTTTTACAAAAGGGTGATATTAGATCCAACATAAATATTAAGATAAACAGTCACTGTAAGCACATATGAGATTAGAATGTAAGGAAAAGAAATGATACAAAAATCTTACTCGATCTGCGAATAAACTCTTCTTCTTGTTTGTCTTGAATAATGCTAATTGGAACTCTTCCTACATAGTAAATACAATAATTGGCAGTTTGAGACAAACATAGAATTTGACTTTATACATACACAGTCGTTCTAGATGTGTGAGTGTGTGTGTAATACATAGATGAAATTCATGGTAAAGTTACAATCTGTTGTAGCAAAAAAGTGCCAAGAATACCACAATAAAGTCTACCTTATGGATTAGCCCGTCATCAACCACTGCACTACTGATTTTCTTAAATAGCTCATATAATGCTTCAATTTCACTTACATTAACTGCATTTAGTGACTAGAAAATCAGAGAAAGTCCAATACATAACAAAAGACAAGGGGAAAAGACACAGAAAACAGAGTTCATATGATTAAATTTTTAGGATAAAAATTATAGTTCAAGAAATTGCAACATACAAACTGTCTCCCTAGCGAGAACCTCAGGATCTTCTAGCCCTTTGGGTTTCTTATATGAATGAGCATCACAAAAATTAACCACGGCTGCACACAAATGCTTTATTCCCTCTATGCACTGAACCATGATCTTCTCCTGAAGTCAAAACACTCCATACCTGTCCGCAGGAAATTCAAATTTTAGCACTATCAACTTCACACTACCTAAGTCCAGTGAATCGAGATAATAATCCTTTATTTTTTATTTTTTTATTCATGAAACACTAGCAAAAATTTAATACAAGAGCCAATGATAAGTAGCCAATACACGGACGACAGAATGAAATGAGGGAAGCCTGACATCATAAAAGAATGTCCAAATTGGGACGAGAAAATCTGATCCTAAGTCACAGATAGATCTCCCACTGAATATAAGAAGCAAGAATAATGATTTGGTAAAACTTATAGACAAAGGGCACGATATTGTAATGATTGATTGTTGGTACAGTTAAATTAATTACATTTTACATTATGCCAGAATCTCTCCCTCTCGACTATATTATTCTTCCGGCTAGAAGTGACATACATACAAAAACCAATAGCTAATCACAAAAAAGATGCTAGATGAAGAAGCGTATGCTAAAAAACATGAATTATGTACTCATGTAGCTAGCAACATTCAAGAAATTACACAACGGGGGTAAAAAAATTATATTGGATCATAGATAGAAAAAGGAAAAGGATACTATTGTACAGAAATTGGTTGAAGCTTTAACGTTCCCAATTAATCGATTGGAGAAATTTCTCAAAAAGTAACTCCCTAACAGCCCTAAACGTCTAAATTGTTATTGCGAGCATCAAATCGATATTTTGGGCAACTTAAATTTCACGATTACTAAAAGAGCTTATAATTCTAAGTATTTTAGGATTGGTTTCTTCACATTTAATTCCAAATTTTTGGACTTATTCTTCTAGTTCGGCTGTCTATGGTTGGATAGAAATTGGTTTTAACAGAGAATAATTTTTGCCAATTTTAAATTGGTTTTTATTCTATTTCTTCCTCTAAAAAATACAAGCGTAAAATGCAGGGTACGAATTGAATTTCGAAATAAAGTTATATGGAATTCCATTGAATCATCAATATCAATTTGGGATGATCTCCCAATCTAAAATACAGCACTGATTTGAAAAAATATCAGCAGAGGCAACCAAATTCTGTAACCAGGCTAAATCAAAAACAAATTCAGAAGCTAAATGTTGGAGCAAAAAGCTATCGCAGAAGAAAACGTGGATTCAGGGTCCTTTGATAGGGCAGAGAAAAATCTAAAAGAAAAATCTAAAAGAAGAATGCTGGGAGAAACGGAAAACGGCAAAGAGAGCATTACATGAAACAAAAAGGCAATCCTTGGTAGATGCGAGTGAAAATAGAGAAAATGAAAGGGGAAATAGAGGAAGAAACAAGGGAAATAGAGTAGAGTATTATACCTCAGGGAAGATCCGGGCAAGGCGTAGAGGAAGAAGAAGACCTACTCTGACATTTTAGTTCGGAATATACTATTAAAAAAACTCCCATTAACTCATCTTAAGTAAATATATGACCTACAGAACCAATGTCTTATGAAGTAAATACGAGTTGGTTTGGTTCGGCCAATTTTACCTCGATTTCAGAACCAATGTCACGGTTCCCATTTATGAATTCGGGTGGGAATTGAGCCGGTTCCAAAATTGAATCAAATTTTTACCGATATTGGGTTTGGTTTTTTGACCTACGGGTTTAATTCTCGACTTAAAAGCATACGGAAATTACAGAAAAGGTATAAACGAAGAGTAGCCCAAATAATATTTATTCAACGAGATAATGCTTCCACAACCAGAGTCAACCCTCGGTGCGACTTTTTATGTGACGTGGCATCATCACAAACCAATTTACAGTTTGAAATAAATGGATCGTCATCTTCCCCCCTCTCCCTGCTGTGCTCTGCTTCTTCCTCTCTCTCTCCTCTCCAACGCCGCCTCTTCCTCTATCTCTCCTCCGCCGTATTCCGCCCTCATTCCGCCTCTCGCCCCTCTCCGGCGCTCATTTTGGTCCCTCTTTTGCGTGTTTTCGGAAAATGACAGCGTCGACACCATTTTTGTACCGGAGCTCACCTTGCTACTCGCCGCCTCCTCGTTCTCTACGCCGGCGGACGCTTCCCACTTTTCCGGCGAATGGGTTGGTGGCTTGTACGACGTAGATCTCTCCTGCTCGAAGAACAGGACTTGCACCACCGTTCGCAGCGGAAGCCTCTCGTTTTTCACCGCGTGTGCTCGTACTCCGGCGGACAGCTTCTGGCAGTCCAGAATCCGGCAAACCCGCTTTTTCTCGGCTTTGCTTAGCTCCGGATGCTCCTGTTCATTTTCCCCATGCGTACATGTATAAATCTTTTCAGAATCTTAGTGAAATGCAGATGTTCTAGCTAAGCTTACCTTGAGAAATATGTTTATTGCTTTGTAAAGGTCGTCGTGCTGTGTCCTGGCAACTTCCGGCAGCGCCTCCGCCAAGCTTACCAGTTTCGCGGTGGTTAACATGGCGTCTCTGGCCACTACTTGAAGATAGGAGTCGATTAGCTTCCCCACTTTTTCCATTGCCCTGATCAATGCCTGCCGATTGTTTCCCACAGGCACAGATTGCCGCCGCGATACCGTCAAGAAGCTTTCCAAAACAGCACCGACTAAGTCCACGTCGTACAGTAGCCCCTCCTCCGATGTTGACTGCCGGGGAAGCAGCAAGTCGCTCACCGTTGCCTCGTCGAACTGCAGACTCGATCGCCGGAGTAGTTCATTCTTCGTCACCGACGACACGTTTCCGATTCGGTTGGCAGTGCTTAGGAGATTGAGTAAGAAACCCACAGACACGGAGCCGCGATCGGAGGGAATTAAGGCGACGATGGTTTCAAGAACTCGGCGACTGGTTTCTGAATGTGGGTACTGAGAAGTGGTTTTGGAGGAGAAAGAATTAGAAGAAGTTGTCATATTAGACATGGGTAAGCTACGACAGGCGTAGACGTGCAAAGCTTCGCCGATGAGCTGAGGCTGGAGCACGTAAGTCGAGCGAACCGCCGTGATTACGCAGCGAAACAAGTCGACGTCGAGGTCGGCAATGTCCTCCGTCCACCAGTCCTTGGGAGCAGAATTCGGGTGCTTTTTACTATACCCTGGTCTGGTGTAAGTGTAAGACCAATTCACCTAAATCCAACGAAACAACACTCAATGAACTGAATCTCGAAACGAGTGAATTGATCGATTACCTTCGGAGGAGGGGTGAGGATTTTCTCGACGATTGAATCCACGCATTTTCTGGTGATCCCGAGATTCTCAGACGAGTCGGGGAGCTTGAGGGTGGACTGTAGAGCAGCAATGGAGTCTTTCCAGCCCACGAGAATGCACGAGTGGAAGAACGCGTCGAGCTTGGCAACCAGGTTTCCTTTCTCCACAGACTCCACCATTCCGAGGAACACGGCGGCGCAGAAGGCGGAGAGGAAGTTATGGGCGCTGAGATTAATGGTGATTCCATAACAAAACTTGGCGCAAAGCTCGAAGCCAGCTTCACCGCCGGGAATGTCATCGAGCTCCACCTCCACTTTCTCAGAATCCGACGACCTCCCCGAGCACAGGCGCTGCAGGAGCCCACATTTGGGAACCAGGGGAAACTGCACCCGCCATTAAACCCCCATGAATCCCTTGATTTTCTCAAAAACATAACTAGAATCATACCTTGTGGAGGACATATCTGATGTTCTCTATTCTAATCACAAGGTCAGCGGGGATATCTGAAACGACTGTCCTGCAATATGATTATATTTCTCCATGATCAAACTCAAACATTATAACATCACCCAACAAGCGCTTCTCCGAAAATATTACCTGGTAGCTTCGTGGGTGTGGAAGGTGTCCGGTTTGGTCCCTAATTTCATAAACTTCATTATGTTCCGGCAACAACTAGATCGGAGATTAATGTAACGACAGCAACCTCTTCAACATGTCAAAGCTCCAGCTGCTAATTTCAGGAGATAGATCAGCTCTGAATGCAATGAAATGAGCTAAGTTTTAAGAAAAACACGACACGCATGCATGCATGAATGAAAACCCTTCCACGATTGCTATTTGCAGAAGACCAAGACGAACGGGCGCGAGGTCTGGTCTGGTCAGATGTGGGAACCGGGGGAGACCTGGGTCTTTCCATTCCAACCCAGCTTGAAAAAGATGACAGTATTTTAAAGTCAGAGAGATAGGGTGGGCTTGGTGGTGGCGGCTTTAACTACCATTATCGATAGATTAGGCTGGAAAAGGATAAAAAAAAGCCCAAAATAAAAAAGAAACTCTTTTAGCCATTGAAGAGCTCTACAAGCCTAGTCTAGATGCATCAGAATTCAGACACAAAGCCTCCATCCATCCGACCGTAACACAGCTAATCGGAGGCATTTCAGCAAAGAAATAGCGATGTTTTCGATGAAAACAGGAGATTAACGAAAGCTGGGAGTAGAAGAAGGCGTCGACTTACTTTATAAAAGCTCTGAACCGGGGAGAGGAAGAAGAACAGTTCCTCGTATGGACGCTGAGAATCAGAAGAAGGCAGTACAGGGGGCAGAGGAGGAAAAGCTATAACAGGCGCAATGATCGGAGCTATGGAGGTTGTTGGGTGTGGGGAAGAGGAGAGAGAGAAAGAGAGGATGTTGGGTTGTGCGTTAGAATCAATTTGGTAGACACACACCCACTAAAGTAGAAAGGAAGAAGAAGAAGATGGAGAAGAAGAAGAAGAAGCTGGAGAAGAGAGAGAAAGAGTGGTTGGGCTGGGATTGGGATTAGTCAACATGGTAAAGCATATTATGATAAGCCGCTTGAACAGAATATCAAATAATACTCCAAACAGGAAAGCAGAGAAAAGGAGCAGTCCCTTCCACCCTCTCTTTCTCTCTCTCTCTCCCCCTAGAGAGAGAGAGAGGTTCTTGTGACTGAAATTACATGCCTTTTCTGCAAATACAAAAAAGAGGAAGCAAAGCATGCAATGGAAACGCAAGTGGGTAACTCATTTGCAAGTGCTCCAATCCTAAAAAAGAGGCTTAGAGAGAGAGAGGGGGTGGGGCAATCCACAATTCCACATCCATGATCCATCTCTCATCTCAGCTCTCAACATCATTCCTCGTCGCCCCCACAAGGCACTAGCTAGCCCAAGACTGATGCGTCTGAGGTAGATTCTTCTCCCGACGGTGCCTCGCACTCCGACGTCGGCCACGTGTCGACTCCACTGCCTGCTCGGTTACATCATTCTGATGTGATCCCTCAACCTCACCGTCCCCAGGCCCCCTCGGCTGCTCCCTTGACTCGCCAGCCTCGGACCCAACTTCCAACTCGAGCACGCGTGTGGGTTGTGTTTCCAGTCAGACTCCACGTGTGCGTGTCTGTGTCGCACTCGTTTGGGTAGGAGCGTGGTGGGACAGGATAGGATGCTCTAGATACTCGCCCATGGAACCCCACCCATCTTTTGGCCAACGTAAATTACTCCAAATCAATGATGATCACCACATTACACTCATGCTCATCATCAGGCTCGCTAAACCTCATCCTAATCATGATTTTCTTACTTTCCATGTATTCCCTTTGAAGATTTGTACAACCAACTCACTATAAACAACGTTACAGGTTGATTCCCGGCCGGAGTTCGGCCGGACAAAAACTCTCCGGCAGATTACCGATCAGAAACCAAAAAAAACTAAAAAAAGATCAAAGCTCACGTCTTCGACTTCTCGTGTTCGTTCTCGACTATACTGAACACCACCTTAAGTCTGTGATTTAAGTTTTTCAAGATGTTCTTTGTAATCCTTTTCTGATGCTTTGTGCTTTTAAGCCAGGCTACTCCAAATAGCACCTGGACTTTGCACCCATCGGACGTTGATGGCAAGTCCTCAATTTGGTACTTTAGGTGAAGCTGAAAACAAGAACAAATAAAACCCATCAACATTCAAATTTCTCGTTAATTCAAGACGCGGGCACGCATTCCATACGTTAAAAAAGTCGCCGAGCGGAACTCCGTGCAGAGTCATGACCTCTTCGACGAGCCAGCCTCTTTTGTTATCGGGCATGGGAGATTTTTGTTGGGAGCTCGTCACCTCGCCTCTGTAGAGCGAAACATTCTTGTCAAATCGGTAATACAACTGTCGCTCGTAGACATCACTCTTCTCCGATTGCCATGGCGTGGGAGAGTAGCTCAAACAACCAGCCTTCTCCATAACTTTGCGGTCCAAGTCATTTCCGTTGAACAGCTCCATCACGAAATCCATCTATCGTTTCGGCCCGAATATAACGATGGTAAATAATCAATGGACGAAGGGTAAACAAAGATGCATAATTTCACGGGAGATCGAACGAAAACGAAAACTTACAGGGGCAGCTATGGCAGAGGTATAAACTTCTGACATGGTAACCTCATCAAGCTCCAAAATTGAGCCACTTTCCTCGGATTGAAGGATTTTAGCTTCTGTGTCTTCCACGACCATCTGCACCTTCTGCTCTGGACTCAAGGATCTCGACTTCCATAAAGTCATGATCGTCCTAGAAAGTTATTCGATATTTAACGATTCGAAAAACAGAAAAAAATCTACAAGATAACATCGACATTATAGGTTACGGATCGTTTCAAATATCTACCTCTGCGCAATGTTAAAAGACACGAAGGATTGGAAATGAAACTTGAGCCTGCCTTCATCATCCTGCGTTTTCGCACCGTGCTTTGCATCCAAACCTCTGCCTTTTCGAAGAGCAACGACCATAACCGGGCTGCCCATAGACGACAGAGTTGGAGCAACGACTTTAACGTCATCGATGTCCTCCCAGAGGAAAAAGAAAGTCGTCTTGTGCCCAAACAAATTCGTGTGAAATCCGATGATTCTTGCAGACAAAAAAAGCCTCCCCTGAAAAAATAAAAAGAATCACAAACCGAATTTACACGCATTACGTGAAGGTCGAGAGCGCGTACCTGCCGTGGCATTTTTCTTTTCAAATGACAGGTGAAGTCGTTGATGAGAAATTCCTCGGGAGGAAGCCCGAACAGTTTCTGAAACGAGGAATTCGTCTGAGGAGACCTCAACGAAATCTAGCCAAGTTCAAACAAAAAGAGTTTCATTGAAATACAAATGCTGAACTATGAACATGCTGCAGAATGGATGGCCAACACACCTTCTTGCCGACCTCTTTTTCCATTTTACTTAGAAAGTCTTTGACAACATTTCCATCCCTCGTATCATCCAAGAATATTCTCAAATGCAATTTAGATTGACAGGCCTGAGCCAATTTTCCCTGGAGAGTCACCCATATGTCAGCCAAGTCTGCAACGTTCGTTCGTACAAAATTTATTTCAGCGTATCCCAATGATGTCGCTTCATCGAATGGCCCGTCAAAATCAAATACTTCAACATCCAGCACCGAAGGAGGTTCGTCCATCGCATCAAATTCGAATATTTCTGAAGAAACAACACAGATTTGATAAGGACATCGATCAAATTAGAACTCACTTTAATAATTTGTCTACCGTTCCATTGAGGATCGGATTTCTGGAATTTGATCGAGCTAGTTCTCTTTTTCCCGTTACAAGCAAACACGACGTATGGATCCGAGAATCCACTTGCATCAACGGCAGCTAAATTGTCTCCTTCAATCAATGCAACAGTCAGAAGCCATCCAACTCCTTGTGCTTTAACTCCATGATCACTAGCTATTGAAAACAAAGACAAACATAATGCAAAATAAGGAACTGTGAGTCAAGAACTGAGGATGAACTGAAGATAAGCAATTGAATTTTACTCGTTTCTGATCTAGCCTGCATGAAACGTGAAATCAACCCGAGAACTCGTTCTCCTTGGAGAACCAGAACACCACAGACAATAAATTCACCAATTGAATCAGGCAAGTCAAGTCCCACAAACTCGAGCCCTTGAATCGTGCTAGAGCTGGACAACCAGATGTGAACAACAACGTAGAAAGCCATGAAAACAGTGGATACAACAGTAAAATTAGCAAAATATTGAACAGCCAGCTTCCAACCAGACTGAGGCTCTGCATGCAGGGAGGCTAAAACTTGTTCTTTGTTCGACCCAATATCTGTTGAATCGACTGGTTCTACGGTCTTAGATAAGAATCTTGCATATTGCTCAAAACTATCCTTCAAACCCTGACGGGCCCCATTCTCGATTATTCCCTTCATCATGGTGTTTTGAAGAAAATTCATTCGCCAAGAAATGACGAGACGAGAAGATTGTTTTCCCGACGGTAACTCCGGGCCAGGTGTAATGCAGTAAAGCAATTCTGTCCTGAAGGTACTCCCATACATAATATCCGGAGTGCTTACACAAGCTAAAATTGCAAAAACCTTCCCATCGGCTTTCACGTACGTTTGTTCTTCGGTTCCTTTGACTGCTTTGATCAATTTCGATGCAGCCTTAATATAAGTGACCACTCTTTTCAAGCTCTCACCGCCATTTTCGAGTTTCCAAGTTCCCAAGTTCAATTCTGTAGTTCCCTGTAACTCTAATACTGCTTTTGGAAAACACGAGTCTGGAGAAAATAGAAGTGAATTCAGTTCTGAGGGTGGTGTGGCATAAAGCTGATCAAGCAACACTCCCCCGGGTAAATTAATGGGAATTTCGATTCCTTCATCTTTGGACTCGAAAATTGTCAAGATTTCGTCAAAATTTAGATTGGATGACTCATCTTCATGACTGATGTCATCATTTTCAAGTGCAGATGATACAGAAACATCAGACAAATCAATGTCCCTGTTGGAAGTGGACGAAGCATTATCTTGGTTTTTGTGAAAAATGTGTGCAATGAATCCAGACAAGGTTCTCTGAGCACCAGGCTTGTCTTCCTTTTGTCTCGACGGGGAAGGTGAGTTTGATGGGTCAATAAACGACCTCTGTGGTGATCCAAATGATGCATCAGACTGTCTCCTCGAATGCGAGGAGCTATCGCCAGCAGAATTGCAGTCAAAATTTGAGGATTTCTGTGAGAAATAAATAGCAAGAAGAATTTCACCTGCATCAATCATTCATAACAGGCAGAAATCAGAATATTAAATATTTACAGCACAAGATCAAGCAGTTGAATCAAAACTTTGGCATTGGATAAGATCTTGACGGAGTTGAAAATATAACAGAGTGAAAACATACCGCATTCCTTGTTCTTGGACTTTTTAGCTTTAGGTTGCAGAGGATACCAAGAAGTGGGAAGAGAGTCATTATTGGCATCAAAAACCATGGAGACTGGAACCTTGAGTTGGCCGACGAAATCATCGGCGAAATACCTATCTCCGACGAGGACAGAGATGACTAGCTCCTCCCCAAGGTCGCCGACTCGGAAACTGAAATCTTCGCCCCAAGTTGGGTTTGAGCTCTTCTTCACAATCTTGGTCTTGAACCTCTGCCTCCCCAACTGCAACCGAACGTAAGAATCACTCAACCCATTCGCATCCATGGTGGGTAAATTCCGCGCCTCAATCACCCGAACGATCAGCCTCATTGTCGCAGATGCACGAAAATCAATCTCGACAACGCTTGCGCAGAAGAAAGATCTTGAAATCGCGGATAATCATGAAACCAACATATCAATGCGCGCGGCTCCGCAAGGCGACAAAGATTGAGAATGCGAAGACCCGCATTGAATGGCGAGACGAGGAAAACAGAGCAGAGGAAGGCGAAATCGGGAATGGAAAAGAGAATAAAAAAAGGGGGTGATCCGGAATGGAAGGAGAGGGAGTGAAAAAGGGGAAGGAAGAACAAGGGAGACGATGAAATGCAGAGAGTGAGAGAAAATCTGGTATTTGGATTTTCGAAGAAACCAAAAGAAGAAGGTTTGGAGAGCGGTTGAGGGGAGAGAGAGAGAGAGAGGCAGAGGAAAGACACAGGGTTGGATAAAAATCAAAACTTGTTTAAAAATACATAAACTTCCACGACGACGACTATGTCTGCTTCAGCAAATCTGTCCCTCCATTGCCATCCTTCATCGTTTTCAGTACAATGAAAGGCTTATCTTCTAAATGGTCGGATTATACAAGTAATTACGATAATTAATGATTGATTAAATTAGTATTAGTAGGTTCTATTGGACTCAATTGGAGGGGCCTGAATGTCATTTCTGCCCTAAAGGTGCTACTTTTCTAAAACGATATGCTAGCTACTTATCTACGCTTGTCTGGCTCCGCTCTTTCATCGGAGATGAATTACAGTTACGGCATGAAACGCCGCGCCAGACGCTGCTTCTCCGGCTCCTCTTCCCCTAGTCTCACTTCCACTATCCTTCTCCGTAATTCTCATCATCCTGTCCCCACTCCCTCCGCCGTCGATCCTCTCCTCACTCTCACCCTCCCTCAACGGCTCCAGACCGACGCCGCCGTCAAGATCCAATCCTCTTACCGAGCGCACTTGATCCGCTCCCTTTTCAAGAAAATTTCAGCCGTTAACTCCCAGGCCAACGCCGTTGAAACTTTGATTCAAACTCAGGAGACCGTCGACGCCATCAGAAGCAGCGATGTTGAGAAGCTCAAGATGAATGAGACCTTGATGAGCCTGCTTCTGAAGCTCGATTCGGTGCCTGGGGTTGATCCGACGCTGAGAGAAGCGAGAAGGAAAGTAAGCCGTCGGATCGTGGGGCTTCAAGAGGTCTTGGACGCCATTTCCGGCTTCAATTTGGAAGCTAACAACTGGAGTTTTAACAAGGTATCGTGGAATTGGGACGAAGAAATGGCGCAAATGGAGAAGCAAATTTGTGAGGAGAGAGGCGGCCATGAATTGGAAAGATATTGTGCTAACTATCTAGGGTTTCGTTGCTTGCAAAGGTTCCTCCGGGAGCCCTAATCCCCTCTGCTCCAATCTATGATACGCAGGACCGAGTCGAGTGTGAAGAATTCAATATAATTACATTACTTTTTTCTTACTTTTTATGAGATTAATTGGGATACACGAGGCAACAATTAGCAGATCGAAGGGAGATCGAAGCCAGAGTAGAGCAATCGACAGTCAATCATCGGGTAAATTTGAGTCAGCTCGTTTTAAGAAGATCTGCGGCAAGTTGTTTCTCTTAGATCGGATTTCTGGAACTCCTTATTAAATTAGTAAATTCAACTGCTCCTTGATTATCCAAAACAAGTTTTGATTGAATACATCCATGGCCGTGATAACGAAGAGCATCAGAAAAAACAAGGAAGTCGAAACAGAGGAGATCTACGAACGAGCATACGCAGATGAAGCTGTGCAGCTGCACTTGCACCTAGACATGCATTTTCTGCACTGTGCGAGGGTCGGAGTTCCGACGCCGTCACAGTCACAGGCCTTGACGCAGCTGGACTTGGATCGGCCCCGCCACAAGCAGCGACCCATGCACAGCAGAATCGGGCGGCAAGATGGGCAATCGTACTTCATTCTCTCGACGATGCAATCCTTGCACACTCTCCCATCCGCCGGGCAAGCAACCGCCACCTCCATGCTGCTCATCCACCACCCTGCCACCACCAGAATTACCGACGCTAAAGCCACCGTCGACGGTCGTTTCTCCATCTCTGTCTCTCCTCACCCCTCAAATGGAAACTCATACATATATGCGCAAAACAGTGTGTTATCTGCTCTAATGGCTCGGTTATGCAAGCAATAAACCATCAGATTAAAATCTAAATCTGGAGTTGAAGACAGTGCTTGATTGTTCTTCAGCAAAGTCATTTAATTGCATGTATTGGTTTGTGTACAACTCCATCTGTTCCAATGTCTTCGTGAAACGGGCCTTATCTTCCTACAGGTACGCGGCTGGCTTTCCTTCTTCATTTATCACTCTGATTCGCAAAGCTAACAAATTCAAACGACTTGACGTTTCCAGTTTTTTACTCAATCTTGAATCTTGATAATTCTAACTGGGTAGATATTTTTCTGCATGATATATGAGGAGGAGGGGGAATTCATGGAGGAATCTGTGTGATTTGGCCCGGTTCTAATTGTATTAGAACCGAAGCCGGTTCGATTTTTGGGTGAAGAAACCAAAACCAACAAAACTTCTCTTTTCGGTTCAGTTTTTATCCTTTTCAGTTCGGTTTTGGTTCTTTGTGGGTTTGAGTCTGTTTTTTCCGTTCTTTATCTTGGTTTTTGTTTGATTTTGGTTTGTGCTGGTTTTTGCTAGTTTTAATCGGTTTAAGGATAAAATTTTAAATTTATATAGAGTTTATTAATTCAATTGGGTTCGATTTGCTCGTTTTGGTTTGATTCTATAGATGTTTTTTTTTTCAAAATTGAAATCGATACCCCAAGACTTTCGGTTCGGTTTTCTGCTAAAATTAAATCAATTTCAATCCCTTGGGCCAAATCTCATATTTAAAGTGGTCCAACGGGATTCTCAAATTACAAGCCCAGAGAGCTTGGATTGGTTAACAAGAGACGTAAAAGAACAAACTTTTTCTACTTTTATTTAATGTTTTAATAAATAATATATTTTCACGAACGATGATAGAATGTCACGGTTGCCCAACTGACACCGCCACCACCACCACTATTTCTCCCTCCTCCTCCATTAAAGACCAGACCTTTCTCATCCTCTCTCTCTCTCTCTCTCTCAGCTGCCATGGTTTCAGTCGAGGATCCCAATTCCAGTCTTTCCAAACCTATCGGCCGTTCCAAGCGAACCATTCGCTCCATTCTCGCTGATTCTCTCGTCGACCTGACCCATGGTGGCCTCGCCTTCGCCGACATTGCTCCGCCCAACTCCGCCCATAAACTGAACGACGACTGTCTTCATCTCTCCCAGTCTTTCAGTGATTTCTCCGCTTGCAGCAGCGATATCTCCGGCGAACTCCAAAGACTGGCCTGCTTACCCTCCTTCGACCATCTTCTACCCAATCCCGACGACCCTGAAGTCGAGCCCTGTTTTGGGTTTCTCCAGCGGGACAATTTCTCCGGCGAGGTAATTGAGAATATTTCGCCGGAGGATCTTCTGCCGACGGTGAAGATCTGCATCGAAGGTCTCCAGTCTTCTTCGATTTCTGTGAAGCGATCTGCTGCGGCAAAGCTCCGGCTTCTGGCCAAAAACAGGTCCGACAACCGGGTTTTGATTGGAGAGTCCGGCGCCGTTCCGGCTCTAATTCCTCTGCTTCGCTCTGCCGATCCATGGACTCAAGAACACGCAGTGACAGCCCTGTTGAATCTCTCCCTTCACGAATCCAACAAGGCCCCGATAACCGAAGCTGGGGCAGTAAAATCACTAGTATACGTGCTCAAAACAGGAACAGAAACTTCAAAGCAAAACGCAGCCTGTGCGCTGTTGAACCTAGCCTTGGTGGAGGAAAATAGAAGCTCCATTGGAGCTTGCGGAGCTATTCCCCCTCTGGTTTCTCTCTTACTGACTGGATCCAATCGAGGGAAGAAGGACGCCATGACCACTCTTTACAAGCTATGCTCAATCAAGCTCAACAAGGAACGGGCAGTGACGGCCGGAGCGGTGAGGCCTCTGGTGGCCCTGGTGGCGGAGCAGGGGTCCGGTTTGTCAGAGAAAGCGATGGTCGTGCTGAGCAGCCTGGCCGGAATAGCCGAGGGAAAGGAAGCCATTGTGGAGGAGGGTGGCATTCCGGTGCTCGTCGAAACCATAGAAGATGGTTCAGTGAAAGAGAAGGAGTTCTCAGTGTTGACCCTCGTGCAACTATGTATGGATAGTGTCCAGAACAGAGGGCTGCTCGTCAGAGAGGGCGCCATTCCGCCTCTGGTTGCTCTTTCTCAGACCGGAAGTTTGCAGGCTAAGCACAAGGTCAGTTCAAATCTCAACGTCGTTGTTTTGAATTCTATCATTTCTGTTCTTCGTTATTACATTCTGAAAAAACGAGAAACGTTTACGGTGATTCGAATAAATTTGATGGTTTTCTTTTGCAGGCCGAAACGCTTCTCGGATATTTGAGGGAACCCAGACGGGGAGCAGCTCCGGCGAGCCCTTGAGCGGAATCCGTCATCTTCTCCGATCATAAGCTCGTAAATGATCATTTTGCTTGAAATTCTTTCCTTTGTTTGAACGAAACAGTGTCCGATTTTGTGGGAGTAGTTGATCGATGAACACAAAATGGACGCAGAGTAATGGCGGAGGAAGAGGAGTGGGTGGTGGTTTATTATGCGGGGACCTGCTCTTAAGGTTGGTTACTGGAAATCAAACAAGCTGTCCCAGCATTTCCTATTATATTTGCCTTCTTCTCTCGCTTTTTGTTGTAGCTTTTATTGCCATGAGCTGTCGCCGGAGCAACCGTGTCTTGTCGGCTGCCTCCGTTCAGGTTCATATTTTACTCACTTAAAACACGCCGGATTCTGTAGTCGACCATGTTTGGACCGACGAAGATGTTTCTATGAACACGGAATAGCCCCCTCTTGGTTGAGAAAGAAAATATAGAAGTTGGGTTTCAGAATTTTCCAAAACATCAATTTTTCCTTCCCGAAACGTGTTTTTTGAATTCCGTAGATCTGCGTAATTGTTCCAAGTAAATTAGATCCCAAGTGTAAATTCGTAATCCTACCGTTAGATCTGAAACCAATTTAGAATTTGCATGTGAAAGAGGCCTTCTTCTTCGTCATTTCTTTCTTTAGTCTTCATCTTCTTCACCGTCTCTGAAAGCACAGTTGCTGCTGACTGTCTGACTGTGTTTTCAGAGATTCCATAGCTCAGTTGGCTTAAACTAAGCACCCGTTTACAGCCCAGAGTGGAAAACCATGACCCATTTCATAAGATTTCTGGTACTTCTAAGCCTGCAAACAAGTTCCAAAATGAAACAAAAAAAAAACAGTCTCAGACAGCACTAACCACAATTCTTGCCTCCACAAACATGTTCATGCTCAAGCATGAATCCCAGACTCGGCCTCCTTGGACTCTACCACGTTTCTAGCCGCCTCGATCACCGCTTGCCCACCCACATAGTGCTGCCTACAAACCGGCATGTAAACATTGGCCCCACCGATCACTTCCGTTTCTGTCTCGTGTGTCTTCCTCAGCGTGAACCTTGCCTCGCCCCCGCAAATCTCACATTTCGCTGATAATTTTGTCACCGAATCTGCCAGAGGAATTATGTCTAGAACATAACCAAATCTCCTCCTGTTCCAATGAGCACATTTCCAGGTTAGCTACAATTTTCGTTCCCCGAGTTCACGGATTAGAGTTTAATAGATTCACCTCAAGTAGTCACCATCCAATCCGGCAACTATGACGGTTTTGCCATCAATATCTGCGGCTTCACAGCAGAAATCATAGAGGTCCTCAAAGAATTGAGCTTCGTCGATTCCAATTACTTCTAGCTATGCAAGGTCCAACAATCGTAAATGTTAAGAAATAATCTAAATATTTGTCTCGATTATCTTATATTTCTGGTGGTACATTGAGATGAGGTATAAGACCATCAACGTACCTGATCATATGCATGGGGACCTAAATTTTGCTTGAAAGATGACAAATTTGATAATGCATAGCAGGGTAGTTTCAAGCCATCATGCGTCACAATAGAATCCAATCCATATCTTGTGTCCTTATTAGACTTTATAATAGCAACACTTCTGCAGAAAACATATTTAAGAAACATAACTACCAAATGTAAAATCTAAATGACAGATTATGCAATTCGTCTGAAGTCAGATCCAATTACAGTTAGCATGAAAGGAAAATCTTGATATTCAAATATGTATATCGATGTTGCTTCATGGTTATATTTGTCCACCGGTTCTTATAAATTTCTTTCATTTTTTTTCCTTTTTTGGCGTTCAATCGCTCATGTTACTGGCGTGTTTTGCTAAAGTGTTTGTCAAGGATAAGACAATCACAAGCCTAGTTAACAGATTTTGACCTTCATGCTGGTCGGATTTAACTTCCCACATTTCTAAAGCAGCAGCATCTGCAAACTTAGTTAAGGAACTGAAATCCAATGTGAACCAAGGAACCATGCTTTCAACATTGATTATTCTTAAGATTAACTCTCAAGTGAACAAAAGGCCAGGGCCAACTTTCAAATAACTGAAATAAAAAACTTTGTCCAAGTTACTCATTCGAACACAGGTTCTTGTACTCACAGGCGAACTAAAGTGATAATAAATTACACCCAAAAAGAAAGAAATATTCTTTAATAAAGTTTCAGGTGAAATCAACAAAAAGCTGAGAAACCATTGAAAATCTGATATTGAGACTATTAAAGCTTAAAGTTCTTTCTTCCCAGAAGTATTAGTTGCTAATTTATAACAAGAACATTATTTAAATACTGGACATTATTCTTTCAAGTGAGCAGAAGTTTAGTTCTTGGCATGAAACTGGAATGATTTTTTTATCGAAATTCAGCAGATTCAACACCTTTGGCTAAAAGGAGAAGCCTAAAAGTACATATCATTAAGCCAATAGTAAGCCACCTAAGATGACAGTTACATTTTTATCTTTTGCTTTTAGGAAGATGGAATTTCAGTGCATGAAAGTGCTGAGCCAGTCATGTAGAGCTTTAATGGATAAGAATTTTAAGATAATCTATTAGCTTCACTTTTTGAGAATCGAACAATATTATTGCAATTAGCTGTGGCTCAGTTCAGGAACATAGCCCGCATTTTTTATCATGAAAATGATTTCTTTAAGAATCTTATAGATCTCGAAAGATCGTTTGTGCGATCTATCACCTCAAAGAAAAAAATGGACCTCATTATGAACCTCAATTCTGCTATATCCAGGCTCCTTAATCATTCCTAATTCATTCAACACTGCCCTAATCTCTGCAGCTCTGTCCCACAACCCAGAAGAGGCATATGCATTCGATACTACAACATACTTTCTAATATTTCGAGGTTCCAACTCAAAGAATTTTTTCAGCTGCATAATTCATCAAATCTATGTTTCCATGAATCCTACAAGCTCCAATCAAAGCATCCCATGTAACAGGGTGTGTTCTAAATGGTGCATTCATAACAACTTCAAAAGCCTCTCTTAATTGCCCGGCACGCCCTAGAAGATGCACCATTGCAGCATAATGTTGCTTACTAGGCTGAATGCCATAATCTCGAGCCATTGATGAAAAATAATCATTACCTTCTTTCACCAAACCTCCATAGCTACAAGCTTATAGCACAGCTAGAAATGTAACATTATTTGGTCTGACACCTTCATTTTTCATACGTTCAAAAAGTATCAGAACTTCAAATTTTTGGTGCAGGCCATACCCGGATATTAAGGAAGTTCATTATATAACATTCATATAGAAAGATTCATCGAATACTCTATGTCCATCGCATAAAATACTACATTTAAAGCACATGTCAACCAGGGCACTATTGACAACTACATTTTCTCCAACTTGACACTTTATCCAAGCACAATGAGCTTGTTCCCATGCTCAAGCAATGCTAAAGCAGCATGTATTGGTCCGGTATAAAACCATTTTCTCTTAATCCAAAATAAATACTCAATCCCACATTTACTAAACCCTTTTAAACATATACTGCAATCATTGCATTCCATGAGATCAAGCTCTTTTATTGAAATTTATCGAAAAGAAATTGGGCAGTTTCT
Source organism: Begonia fuchsioides (assembly GCA_003255005.1). Lineage (NCBI taxonomy): Eukaryota > Viridiplantae > Streptophyta > Magnoliopsida > Cucurbitales > Begoniaceae > Begonia > Begonia fuchsioides. The sequence continues at coordinate 298,036 of QAOC01004335.1, forward strand.
AGATCCCCTAATTTGGCATACAATATAAATAGTTTGGTCTTCAAATACTCAGTGGGATCATATCCCACACTAATCATTTGTGCATGAATTCTTTTCACTTTCATGTACTTTTTGCTGAATATGCATTCTTGCAAAAGAAGGGCATACGTTCCTGCATCAACTTGAACATGTGCTAACCATAAATGTTCAATGGCTTCTGTCAATCTCCCAGAAAAAAAAAAAGATTTTTTGATGTTTTATCCAAAGGGTAGAACAGCATTTTGGACCTCACCTGAAATCTGGGAATATCTAGCTCATTATCACTTCAAACAACTGAACCGGGTAACAGGGTAAAAGCCAACAATAACGAAAATAGAAAAGGAAATATTTATTCAACGTTCTTTGATTCTCCCCTGTTGAATTGGAAAAGCATGGAGTTTGAGCCTTGAAGCACCTCTTCCCAAAATCAGAGCGGTTGAAAATGAACAATCACGAGCATCAAATAAATATAAAACCACCCAAAAACTAGTCAAAATCTTAGCTTTGGCACCAATGGAGATGTGCAGAAACAAATAAAAGATCCTACAACACGAAAATATTCAGATACTGCATGGTAGGTTTTGGCTCCACGGGGAGAACCTCTTGTATCTCAAGATGTACAAGAATTTTATTTATGTTAATCAGAACTTGATAAGATGCCAAAGTCTTCGACAAATCCTAGAACAACTATCAACCAATTAAAAGTTCAACAGTGCAATGAAAAACAAAAATAGGGAGCCCCTCACCTGCCACTGCCACTCTCGGATTGAATCCGGCGAATAAGGGTAGTGGTTTTACCGGCAAACATGGGTCCAACTATGACATGAATCTCCCCGGAAAGGGGTGGCCGACAAGCACCCATTTGTAGCGTTTGATTATGAATAGAACCAATCGAAGTTTTGAGCAAAGAAAATTTGGGCTTTTGGGGGGAGAGAAAGCGCAGACTGAGAAATGGGTTGAACTCGAAAAGCGTGGATTTGGAGGGCGAAGAAAAGACGAGGAAAGTGGTAGGTTTACTTGGGTGAATAGAGAAAGTAGAGAAAGTCAGAGACGTAAAAAACTTCATCTTTGAAACAACTGCCATCCGAGTGAGGACTAATCGTTTATCATATTCCACTGCGAGATCGCTCTTGGGGTTTTACTATTCCAAGGACTTGGCTTTTGTGGGTGGAGGGAGGGAGATAGAGCGAGACGAGGAAGAAAGAGGAAAGGAACTGGAATTGCTTGTTTTCCTCTTATAAATAAAAAATGAATAAATTGACTTGACTACGTTGTCTTAATTTATGATTTAGTAATAGTTTTTAAAAATAAAACATCTTAACCGAAATTATAGATTAAAAAAAATTTAAAATTATGTAAAATTTAATATAAATCTGAATTATTAATTATAAACTCGTTGAATTACTTAAAATTATATTTAAATATAATAAAAAATATATTTTATTAATATATTTTAATTTTTTTAAATATAATAATAATTTTTAAATTAATTTTATTTTAAAATAAAGTAAAGTTGGATTATAAAATGAACTCATAAATAATTAGTGTTTAGATTCGCTAATCAAGTACCCAAATTTCAGAATTTCTTAAACGTAATTTCATAATGTTAATATCACCAAAAAGAAAACACTGATCCGATGGAAGGAAGGAATTTACCAAAGCTGACTCTTTGAGGCTTCGTCCTCGTAGAACTAGGGTTTTTCCCGTCTCTCGAGCTCTTGAAACGTCATCACTTTGCGACTCTCCAAGCGAGTTTAATAGAACAGTAACTGTAATTTCTGGTCTGGTTATTGGTATGATCTTGAAACTAATATTCTGTTGTACTTGAAACAAATTGTTAATGATTACTGAGTAAATTTAATGGAAAGTTCCTTCTTTTAAAAAACAATGGTGACTGTCGTTCTGAAAAATCCTCGAACCGTACTTAACGTCACACTGGAAATTTCCTAGAATCATCCAATCCAAGAAACGACTTCAATTTTCAGAAGAAAACGTCCCGTCAAAACACTAGTTATTTTAGACAAGAAGAACGCTGTAAACCGTGTGGTCATCCTCGCCGGGAGCTTTTCGCCGGAGAAAATGGTACCCTTCTCTGAACTAATGATGGTTCCCCCCGCCGGTAATTTCATTCTATTTTTATTCATCTAATAACCCTAATTTCACTGCCTATCTTTACTTTTTTTATATGTTCTTTCAGAGCACGTTGTAGATGTTCCTGATCCTCTCAAACCAGCCCCAGACGATGTTCACGATGAATCCCCACCTCAACTCGCCGTTGATAAAGTCGGAGAAATCGAGGACCTCTGCGTAAAATTGATCCGCGACGCAAAATCTCAGTTTGAAAATGTTAGGAAAATGGTGAAGCAAAGAAATTCAGATTCTCTGAGAGACTTCGGAGGTGCCAAAGGAATTGCAGACGCTCTATACACAGACGTAGAAAATGGGATACCAGAAGAAGAGATTGTTTCCAGGTGTTTCGGCACCGGCAATTCTATTTCCCAGGATCCACACAAGCAATTAACCACCATTGTTTTCGAGTCTTGCTGCGATTGGACCATAATTCTCATGCTCTTGTATGCGTTTTTGGTTGGTGGCTTTGGAATGGTGATGATAGGTCCGTACACTGGATGGGTCGAAAGCCTGGTTGTTTTCATCACCGTTGTCTTCCTCGTCTCTTTTCGTTCTGTACGCGAGCTCTGGAAAGTGAAGAAACTGCAAGAGATGGAGAAGAAGAAAGACGAAAACGTGAAGGTTAGAGTTATTAGAGGAGGCTTGGAGATGAAGATATCCATCTCAGGGCTCGTCCCAGGCGACTTGGTTTTGTTGAAGAGAGGAGATCTTATCCCAGCAGATGGATTGTTCGTATTAGGTCCGTTCTTAGCCTTGGAGAATGAAGAGCTTTTGATCGACAAAGAAAGAAACCCTTTTCTTCTCTACGGCGGAAAGGTCAGAAATGGACAAGGAAGAATGATGGTAGTATCCGTAGGCGTCGACGCAGAGTTTAGAGATCTGACGAGGGAGACCATGTCTGCAACTACAATCACTGATATACATTCGCCATTTCAGCACCAGTTGAATCGAGCCATCAAATTCACTCAAATTTTGGGTTTTTTGATGTGTTTCCTCCTCGTCTGTGTGTTGTTTCTTCATTTTAAGATAACAAAGGAGCAAACCAGATTTGGAAGTCCGAATCTGAAGAACAAACCCACCTCCATTGAAGTTCTTTTCAAGATTTTGAAGAGATTTCTAGAGGGGCCGAAAGAAAAGATTAGTGTTTTGGCAATCGTCCCACTCGCCATGCTTGGAATTGCTGATGGTTTGCCATTCTTCATCTCTTTCGCCATTTATTACTGGAATCAGAAGTTGTCTGACAACCCTTTGATTCGAGATTTAACAGCTCTTGTTACCATGGGAACAGCCAATACCATCTGCATCGACAAAACTGGACTGGAGATGTACCCATGGCTAGTTGAGAGGTTCTTCGTCGGAGACGAAGCCATCAACGACGATACTGAGGTTGCTTCCAATGTCCTTGACTGCATTGCCGATGGAATCATGACGACCCAGATTGCTAATTCGTCGGCTGAGGAAGATCCAGTTCTTGTTTTTTGGGTCAAATCGAAGTTTAGTGTGGATATGGAGAAAGTGCAGCAAGGGTTCATCTTTCTCAAGGCCAAAGAACTGGAATGGAGCGACGAAGGTAGGGCGGTGTTGATCCAAAAGAAAGAATCAGATAATAGTGGTCAGATTGATGAAATCTGGCATTACAGAGCGGGAGCAAGAGAAATACTGGAGAAAAGCTCTTACTTCTACGACACGTCCAGTGGAGAAAGGAAGCAATTGGACGAACAAAAAAGAAAATATTTCAAGCAATCCATGGATGATATGGAATCCAGAGGTCTCAAAACGCTTGCGTTTGCAAACAAGCAAGACGAAGGAGAAAAAGATCTAGCAATGGTAGGGTTTCTAGGTCTAAAAAAGACTTGCTACAAGCAAACCAAGGAAGCCATCAAAGAATGCAAAGATATGGGTATTAAGATCGTATTGCTTACCCAGGACAGTTTATCCCAAGCGAAGGAGACAGCTCTCAGACATGGAATCATCGACGAAGATTCCATTGATCAACTGGTCGTCGAAGCTGACACATTTGGCGACTTCAACTCCGAACAAAGAATGACAACAGTGGATACAATTTCTGTGTTGGCGAAGTGTCTCCCAAAAGACAAACGTCTTTTGCTCAAGAGCCTGAATGAAACCAAGCAAACAACAGCAATGGTGATTTACAATTCAGACGACATTCCAGCAATGAGAGAAGCAAACGTGGGGATTGCGTTGGAGAATCACAGCACCAGTCTGGCTAGGGACAGCGCTGATATAGTCATAAAAGATTGCTATTTAAGCTGCTTGGTGACCATTATCAGCTATGGCGGAAGCATTTTCTTCAACACCCAGAAGCAGATTCAAGCTGAGATCACAATGTTGGTTTCAGGAATGCTAATTCCTCTGGTAGCTTCCGCAATTTCAAGCCGTAGCCCAATGTCAGGGATTCAATTTGCATGGATTTGCTCCCTTGTCGCCGTCGTCGCCGGCGTGGGTCATTTGACGGACTTCTCCGGCGGAAAACCGATGAACCAAAGAAAACGGCGAGTTTCACTGATAACGAAGGGGATGATTTTGAACATAGCCCTTCATGTTACATATCAGGTCGCCGTTCTCCTCGCCGTCAGATTCAAACTACAAAAGGAAATGGGAATGGACAGTGCTGGTACAACCTTCATCTTCAACAGCTTCTTTTTCTGCCAAATCTTCAACGTTTTGGCGAGAGAGATGGAGAAGATGAAAGTGGACAAAGACATAATTCATAAACAAAAACTTCTATGGCTGGCTGTCTTTGCTGCTACTGTTCTTCAATCGATTTTCATCAATATTTCCGTCCTTTTAAGCAGTCCACCGTTGAGTTTGTCGGAATGGATGGTCTGTTTCGTTGTTGGTCTTGTGCCGTTTTTGATTGATTGCGGGATCATGCTAGTGAAAAGGAAGCTCAACGACTCAACTGCTGCTCAGTCTAACCTGGAAACGCCATTGATAAGATGACATTTCTGTCCTGTACTATCCAGAAGAAGGTAAATCGAGATGAAGGATAATAAGAGGATCTACGAAGAGAAGACCTCCCTCTCTGATTAAAGTAATACCAGCTAGATTTTGATCTGTAATATATTGGTGGGTCGGCATTAGAAAGTTCTGAACGATCCACCATGCGTAGATCTAGCTTTTTTAGGGTTTCGGAAAATTAGGGTTTTATAAGCAGATCTCGCAAGCTAACGAAAACAGCTTTTCAGGTTGGCCTATCCCTCAATGTGATCAGCCAGACATGGATAAGAATGTAGTGCCTTAATTACATGCAGCATGAACTATGCAATTACTCATTTCGGTTGAGAAAACCCTAGAATATTTGACAAACCTAATGAAGTGACCTAATTTTAGGGTGCAAAATGAGGTGTTATCCAATCTAGACCCGCTGAAGGAGAGGGAGAGGGAGAGCGTTGGAGTGTATTTTGAAAGTATTTCACGAATTTTAATATATTATTTTACTGTAATTAGAAAAATCATATTTACTAATTAAGTGCAAGAAGATATAGTAAAGAAAGTTAACCTAAATTATTCATTTCACGAACCACAAGACAGATAATAGAGAGATGTTCTTTGAAGAACCTCTCCCTGGTCATGTGTAAATTCGATCTAAGCAGAACGGAAGCCAGGTCTTGACAATCTCCCCGCCCTCAATCTCGGTGATGTGGAGGTTAAGGGACTGACATTAGAGATTGGGGCCAGCTAGTTGGAAGGTAGAACCGTATTGACATCATAGTCTAAATGTCACTGGTTATCCGTCCTTATTTTGAAAACAGTGAAAATACCAGACCATGGATTAATAAATAAACTAAAATAGGATAAAGCTCGACCTAAAATCAAATAAAACTCGACATAAATTCAAAATTCAACTCTAAAGTCGATACAATCACTCAAAACTCGATCAAAATATATATTTTATTTTACAGTTTTGTTTCTAATTCTGATTCACTATGAAACTAGCCCGACTTGGATTTGCACGGGAACAAACTTTGAGGACAATTTTGTAAATGAAAATACTTGAAATTCCAAGTTGTTAATTATCTCTAACTTTGGGGGCAGTTTCAAGGATTACCCTAAATTCATGAAGAATGAAATTGAATACCATATGAGTTCGGGCTATTGGTAAGTGGTAACTCACCTCGGCAGACACAGTTTAACGTGTCAGCAACTGTCAAATATGATGGTCAAAGCGGAGATGAAAGCCAGTACGCCTGAAATGTATATCTTCCATCGTCCCTGTCATATTGTTCTCTGCTCTTTATTAGCGACTTCACAGATGAAGCTCATTTGCAGAGAGAGAGAGAGAGATAGAGAGAGAGAGAGAGAGCTAACCTCAACCAGTCGGGATCATGGAAATGGAGAAAGGGTAATCGTCAGACGAAAGATGGACGAGGTCTGATGCATAAGATTCTAAGTTATAGTTGACATTTTCCTCTAATGAAGACAAACCCAATTCAGTCTTCTAATTTTTCAATATTTTACAGACACCTCCAAAACAGATTCAGATTCCACGTAGGGTTGTTCTTCAATTAACTATTTCAATTGTCTCGTAGACCTTTCTACTTGCTCGACGATCCTTGTTTTTAATGGAGACATTCCCACTAAGAAACCAGTACGAGGCAATATGTTGTCCTTATCTAGAAACATTTCACAAGAATGACTGCAGATTCTACATAATCCCTCGTTTTAATTTCAAAAGTCAGATTGGATGTCCAAATCATGACGTTTTTTTTTGTGTTTTGAATTTCAACCGAACAGATCTGAGTAGTTTTTTAAGAAACGAGGTCAATAATTGCCTCCTTCTGTTCGCCGTCCAACCACCGCTGGCAACGGAAGAGTTGATTCGACTTCTTCGTTACTTCGTTTTTTTGTCAAAACATGACGTTTTCTTAAATTTAATGAAATATTTGCTGTAAACATTTTTTCCGGGAATTCTTAAAACGCAAAAATGAATTCATGCTAAAATTTTCTTTCATCTGAAACTACAAATGTTATCTAATCAGCTAAACTCCGAGGAGAACCTTTCAGGATCTGGATTTCCCTCTCTTTCTTCAGATAGTAACTTCCTCGAGGGAGAAGAAGCCTTGTCATACTCAAGCACAGCATCGATTCCATGGCATTTGATCGAAGAACTGACGCAGAGGTTCGGCGAGTTGACTTGAGCGTTGTTCACGAAGAACTCGGACCGGCCGTGGTTCCGAATTCTTATGAGCCGGCCACGTACGCCGGATGGAACGAGAGTCCCGGTAGGGAAATGAATAATGTCGTTGAACTGAAGGGGCATGGGGATCGAGTGGCTGAGCACGAACTCCTCCAAATGATCGGCAGAAATGGAGGATTTCGACAGATCTTCATCGCCGGGGACGAAAAAAGTCATCGCCTCGCTCACTTGGATCGAGTTGTTCAGCATATGCAGCAACATCACAAACCCGTAACACGAATTCCTTCGCAAATCGGCCATTGCTGCCTCCAAATCAGAGCCATTGAAGGCGCGTGCTGGAGGTGGAGCTGATTCGCAGAAACGCAAGAGAAATAGAAGAATCAACAAAGAAGAACAGAACCCCATCAAATATATCAGAGACAGATAGAGTTAGGTTCTTGATTGAGCAGAAAATTGCCAGAAAGGGATCTTAAAAGTACATGTTTTGCATGGAGAAGAAGGAAGGGTTGTCGTGCATGAGGGTTTCAAGATGGTTTTTTTATTAGGGTTAGTTGCAAAGTAGGTTTTTCATGTAAAAAATGTTTCCATCCACATTGCTTGACGATGCAATGGATAAGAGCAGCTCTGGGGTTTGCTCTTCTGTAATTATGACCCAAATTTCTGCGAAGAGCATGGAAATCAAGAAAAACTGTAGTTATTTCCTTAGACCTGTCAATTTTTAGTAAGAAGAGAGCAAGAATAAGAGAGATCGAAGCAACAAACCCTAAACTTTCTCAAAGTACGTAAGAATTTTAGTTCTTGGGTTCATTTCTAGAGATTGTAATTGAAGATATTGCAGAAACAAAACATGGCACCCAGAGTTTCTAAGCCTATATCTATGTTCGTTGTCGTGACAAGTTTGCCACGAGACAAGTGTAGTGGAGTAGGTGAATGGGGAATTTGATTGACGACAGCAATCGATCATGTTTACGTTTGAATGCACTTGAAACACAAACCCACGAGTCCACCATTAGAGCTACACTAAGAATAAATTAAGTGGAGTTCTACGCTTTTCGTTAGCTTTTTATGATAGGCATCCCAGTTCCATGAATCATCGTGGGTCACCATTAATGGAGGATTTAAATTCTTTTCTGACCAGTTTCTCGGGGTGACGAATGTGGTCACATGAGGGTAATTTAACAAATCCAATTTAGTTTACCATCTTGTAAAGGCAGCGTCTTTGTTATAATTCAGACCCGAACCCACCATTAATGCAATCGTTGTTATATTCAAGGTGAGCTTCAATCTTTCTCCCATCTCGGGCGTTTCAAGAAGCCCCAGATTCTCCACTTGGCAGGCCTGCATTTTTTCTATTCTCTTGTTTAACTGGACAATTTGGGCTGAAAAAATTAAACCTGTTGTGTGGTTTCTCTCCTTGCTTCTTCTCGTCTCCGTTTGGTTGATCGGAAAGTGAGTATCCCGGTGAAATGAGTTATTTGGGTGTCGGGGTTAGCCCCAGCATTGTTCCAGTTCATCACAACGCTGTAAATTCAAAGGTTTTTGATCGGAGGATTAGAATAGCCGAACTGATTCTTAGATGGGTGATTTGTGGTCTTGGGGTTGTTTCAGCTATTCTCGTCGGCACTGACACTGAGGTCAAAGAAATTTTCACCATTCGAAAGAGGGCCAAATTTACAGACATGAAAACTCTAGTGTAAGCTCTCTCTCTCTCTCTCTCTAAAAATTTGAAAATTGAACGAAGGTTTAAACTGTGCAGGTTTTTGGTGATTTCAAATGGGATAGTAGCTGCGTACTCGTTCATGCAAGGACTGAGATGCGCGGTGAGCTTGAAAAGACCACATTTTCTCTTCAGCAAGGCCATGTCCTGGGCTACTTTCTCTTGTGATCAGGTGATGGCGTACGTGACCGTGGCGGCGGTGGCGGCGGCGGCCCAGTCGGCGGTGATCGCAAAGGTGGGGCAGAGGGAGCTGGAGTGGATGAAGATATGTGGGCTGTACGAGAAATTCTGCAATCAAATAGGAGAGGGAATAGCAAGTGGTTTCATAGTTAGCCTCAGCATGGTTCTCACTTCTTCGATCTCTGCGTTTACTCTCTTTCGCTTGTATGGCCATCCCAACAGGCCTAGGACGAGCTTTAGATGGTAGCCTTTAGCCTTCCCCTGTAACTCTCTCTCTCTCTCTCTCCTCTCTCTCTCCTCCTCTTGGATGTACTTTTCTGTCGCTTGAAATTGTCCAATAAAATGGATGGCTTGCTTCAATTCTTCAGTTGTTTGGACAGATTCCGAAAAAAAAACAGAGAGAAACCAGCAATCTGAAACCCAATATTTCGTGTTGATAATTTCTCGTATTTTGTCTTCGATCGTCTGCAATTTCGCCGAGGGTTTCCGGAGGTTTACGGAGATGCCGGAGAAGTTCTCTGCAACGTTGAGAATAGGGGATCTGAACGATTACATCCCTCCATCTCAGGCTTGCATTGTCTCTCTTAAGGGTTTCAAATCCACCTCCACTGACCCTAAAAAATCAGAGGTGTTTAACTGATCCCCGCTTTCTCTTTTCTTTGTTCGTCACGCAAAAGTTTTGGGATTTAGCAAAACCTTCCTTCTTTTTTCGATTTCAACCCCTGTTTGTGTGTCCGAGTTAACATTGTTTTTTCTTGATCTCGGAGTAGGTTTCAACTTCAGCTTTAACTTATATGAAGCAGTTGAAAACAGAGACAGAGACAGAGCCAGTTAAGATATCACTAAAAGATTACTTAGCATGCAGGTGCTTAAGATTGTCGTTGAATGTTGTTCTATTATTAGTATGATTAACATTCTTTTTAAAGACTTGTATAGCTGGTGTTCTTCTCCTGTTCATTCAGTAATTCATTACCTTAAACTTCAACCTGCAACTCTGTTGTTTTCTCACATTATACTACGCTGCACATACTTCTAGTTTATTCATTCTTTGCAAGATCGAGATAGAAAAAGATTGAATCAGTTGGGAATGTATCTCAACGGTCAATATATAATTCATCTCAATGTGTTCAGTTCCAATTCCTCTACTCAGTTGGCAGTGCTCCTCATGCTAAGTCAACTTCCATGTCAAAGTTCTATGATTCTTATTAAATTGCCGTTGGTGTGAAACGTCAGCAGAGACAGTAATGCTGGAGAAGCAAAGCTTGGATGAGTTTTTTGTCAAAGATTGGCAAGGGAAAGGCTGTAATTGTCTTTTTATCTCCTCAATCCAGAGCCTCACTCGCTGTTCATTTCGGCATCTCGCCTATTAAGGTGGATTAAAAAGTCTCTATTGCCATTTGTTTACCCTTTCTTTGATTGTTTCCTTTCGAAATTTGTTGACCTTTGTTGAATCGTAGTCATTGCTTCTTACAAACATGGTGCATCGAATTAATTTTAGAGAAAATACAGTATCTATATTCCTTTAGAATTTTCAGCTATTTAGGAAATTATCGATATTCTTCAAGTCATTGGGAGTAGAAGCTTTAGCTCTAATCGAAGCTTGCGACGAGTTCATAACACGATATAGACAAGGCCAGTCTAGTGATGACGAAAAAAGTAAACTTTCACTACCCATGATCTCATCTGCGTGCCCAGGTAATCATTTCAAACCATTGAATCTAAATTCTCATTTGCCGTTGGGGAGAGTTGAAATTATGGCCTTCTATTTATAGCTCTCTTAAGTTGATCTAATTTGTAGGGTGGATATGCTATGCCGAGAAGCAACATGGATCGTACATTTTGCCGTATATTTCTTCGGTGAAGAGTCCCCAGCAAACAATGGGAACCATTATTATACATCAGATATGCCAAATGATGGGTCTAAGGTATAAATGGTCAAGCTGTGTTTTTCAATATTGATCTTTGTTCTACCCTGTGAAACTTAAGAATCAGTAACGATTTCTTTGGCCCATGTGACCATCATGCCATGTTATGATAAAAAGCTCGAAGCTGCGCGGGATGATCTTGCTTTTCATTTAGAATCTGAAAAAGAAACCGACAAAACCGAGGATTTAAAAGTTGCAGAGGTAGATTCCGTAATGACATCTGGAGAAGTCTTGGAATTGATAGAGGTAAGACTACAGCTTTCAATCAGATATAGCATTTAGAAATATGATGATGATTTGATTTTCTAATTTGTAGTTGAAAGGTGTAGACTTTCAGAACCTCGACGAATCTCCTCTTGATCGATTGTAAGAAAATATTTCACTTTTTAGGCTTCATCTACTTGCAGACTCACCGGCATACATGAAGAAGGATATCTCTATGGAGTTCATGGAAGTTCAGGAGGCTACGCAGAAACAGTTTTTCGTCGTGCAGCTAAAATACTTTTTGGAAAAGAAATTGCAGGCCCATTCTCAAACTTATCTCAATGAAGCTTGGATTGTTATGATTTTCCAATTATTTGCTGATAAACGCCGGAGAGTTTACTGTGCTAGTTTTGGAGAGGGATCCACTCGAGCATGCTCATGCGCGTAAGTTATACGAGGAGCGGCTGAATGGATCTGAGGAAGCTAAGAGACATTTGCATACACAATAATGTTAGGTTTTATTGAGTCTAATGTAACTCTAGATTCTTTTGGGCGGTTCCCATGTTTCTCTGTTTCTTTTATGCTTATGTCCGTAACCCTAATTCTGTAAATCCTAATATATTTGCTGATGATACCGTCGTGGAGGTGCACTGATTGATGTTATCACGAAAATTCTACATGTATCTTTATCTTATTTCGTCTTCTTAATCGTTGTCGGTATTCGAGATCCTAACAAATATCACCCGGTGCTCAAAAGCATTACCGCTCAATTGCACAACTGGTAAAGATTCCGGGTCTTTGCTTGAATTTTCGGGTCGGTTGGAGATTCAAATCTTGAAATTTTGATAGGTATATAATGTAAACTTGCTAGATTTGTTTTTTCATTTGTCGCTAGATCCTTGTTTTTCTACCAATAATGGAGTTGTCGGATCTACTTCTGAAACACTTTTCATGGCTTAACCATCATATATATCAGCCCATCTGGGTGTGGAAGAAAAGGGGGGAGAAAGGATTTAGTACATTATGTGGTGAATTTGTTTCCCACTGGAATTTCTGGATCCGTCGGAACTACGAGTCGCCTTCCCACTTCCGGCGTTCTTTGTGCTCCATTTTTTGTTGCTCTCGGAGCTCTACGTAAATGTGTTGATTGATTAAAACATGGGGACAGAATAAAAGAACAAACGAGGTTCTTACAACTTGGTCGTCGTGCGTGGGTGGTGGTGTGGTGTTCCAATAAAGCAGAGGGGGTGAGTTTGGTTGAAAAGGAGTGGAAACTCGTTGACTTGATGTCCGTCTTCGTACTCCTGTCGTATTATTATCTCATACTTTTTTTATAATAAATATATCATAAATTATTTATATTTCAATGTATTAAACTATATTGTAAATCTAATCCACGTGGACGGTGCATGGCTAGTCTGACTGGAGTCAACGTCTGCCGTCTCTGGGATTTGACCTATGGACCCCACTCCGCATTATACTAATGTCTTGCTTTATCATGATTGGCCTTCCAAAGTCTTACGTGGGCGCCACCCCTCAAGAGCGGACGATAGTTTTCAACGCCATCTCAGCTCATGTGCTTCAATGATCAGCTTCAAAAAAAGAAGAATTCCGGTGGGACCCGTGTAATAAATGATTTAACCATCCAATAATGATTTAAACCATGTAATAACTGATTAAAGTCTAAGTTTTCATTAAGTGGCATTACAAGGTGATGAAGTACGGGTGATAACCGTGGGTTTGTGTAAAATTTTGATGGAAAAATTAAAGTGTTTTATAAAATTTGATCTGATCTTATATTTGATCTGATTTAAATCTAATTAAAAATTTTAGGTTAACTTTTGTTCTGATTGATATTCAGTTTCATAAAATTCAAACTCGCAGATTATAATCTTAAATTAATTAAAATTCAATAATTCTTTATTAATTTTGAATTTCAGTTTCATAAAATTCAAATTCGCAGATTATAGACTTAAATTAATTAAAATTCAATAATTCTTTATTAATTTTGAATTTTATTATTTGAGCGACCAGGTTTGATTGTCCAGGTCCTGATAAATTAGATTCAAAATCAATCTAATTATATATTAGATTAAATCTAAATTTGACATAAAATTTTAGATTAATTTTGATTTAGATTCACATTAAATTTTTTTACATTAAAAATTAATATAATATAATAAAATTTAAATAATTAATTTAAATCGAGTTAGCATGGATCAGATCCAATTATAATACTTATTAGAAAGAAGAAGGATTAGTTGCTTTTATGGCTAGTCTCTTAGTTATCTAATTCCTAGGGCACTGATTATCCAAAACGAATATTTTGGAAACATAAAAAAGGTGTCAAAAATAAAAAAAAATAAAAAAATAAAAAAAGTTAAGAGGCATTGACCTGAATCGCATGAGTGGGTACATCGGCTTCTTTCATCCACGCTGATTCTCATCACATCCCACCTTTCCATCTCAGTTGGCAGCCCATTGAAGTGCTCTCCTCCTCCACACTCCCACCCCCTCCTCCCCAAACCATCCTCCGCCACAATTAGGGCTAATCCTCGGTGATTAGCTTCGCCCTTCATTCCACTCCTGCCACGTGGACTCCACTTCCTCTCTTTTGCTGCCGTGGCAGTCCACGTGTACCGTTTTCAACTCCTGAACCGTGCGTGGCTTTGTTGAGGAGCGAGAGGCCTGCGTGGGGGAGTGTTCCTGCCACGTGTCTAACCTTTTTGGTTAATTGTATTAGTTATTAATTTCGTTGCGTTGAATGTTGATTACGTGTGCGTAGAGGTGAGTGGAATAAACGAGTAGCGTGAAATAATAAGACTTCAAATAATGTCTTATATTCTCTTTCTTGTTTCGTTACATCAACTATCACACTTGACTGAATAATCTACTCACTATAATGCGATTTGTATTAAATTCAAGAATATATATACGTGAGGTCTATATTTATAAACCCTTGGAGTACGATCAATCGGAATTTCATTACAGTTGCGGCAATTAGGGTTTAGCTGCAGGGCAGGTTAGAAACCTACTTGAAACGACCAAATTGTGCCTAATCAAACGCTCTCGTTAGTAGGGCATGATAAAATCAGACCGGAACTATAAACTAGACTGGAGCTATCAATATATAATCCGGTATTCATTTTAATTTTAATTTTTTATTTATTTATGAGCCTGTACCGATTTTTAGCAATAAAAAATCGTGAAATCGAAATTAGAACCGTTGCTCAAAATTTTTTTAAAATCGAGTAAAACTCGACCAAAACCCTAATAAAATTCAAAATAAATATTAAAATTAGTTACAAACTTATCTAATTACTTAAAACTCGACCTAAATATAAAAAAAAAAAAATATTTATTTTTATACCCTACTTATTAACGCGAGGTTTGAAGAAAATCGAGCGGCATTACAGTCATTTCACATTTCAAGACAAAATAAAAAACCAATTCTTTCAATTCATATCATAATCAACCGGACCCAACCGATGGGCTTACTTGAAGGATAATTGAGGGGTATTACGGTCATTATTGCCCTTATGTCTTCTAGTTCTGTATATATACCCAGTGCCCACCACCTTTCCTCTCACATCCCAATCCAAACCCGCTTTTTCTCATCTCCGTTTATTCGAAATCTGCAGCACACAGTAAGGGAAACAGACCATCCAATCCACAGCCATTGCTCACCTTCTGCGCCTCTGAACCCTGCCTCCAATGGCGGCCAAAAACGGACTGGAAACCTTCGTCGACATGGACAAGCTAAACGGTGTGGAAGCGCCGGACAGATGTCCGGTGGAGGAAGTCGCCCTCGTGGTTCCCGAAACCGACGACCCATCTCTTCCCGTCATGACTTTCCGGGCATGGTTTCTGGGTTTGCTTTGTTGTACCCTCCTCATCTTCCTCAACACTTTCTTCACTTACCGTACGCAGCCTCTTATAATCTCCGCTATTCTTATGCAAATCGCCGTCTTGCCGATCGGAAGGTTCATGGCGGCGACGCTTCCGGTGAAACAGTACAGGGTTTTTGGGTGGAGCTTTAGTCTTAACCCTGGGACGTTTAACATGAAGGAGCACGTTATAATTACCATATTTGCCAACTGCGGTGTGTCGTACGGCGGTGGAGATGCGTATTCGATCGGCGCCATTACTGTTATGAGAGCTTATTACAAGCAGAGTTTGAATTTTCTTTTGGCTCTCCTTATCGTCTTGACGACCCAGGTCATCATTCTCTTTGTGTGTACAGTATATAATTTCTTTTTATGTGGATGCATGTGTCATTTGATTTCATAATCAGGCCAAAGTAGTCCAAAATTGATTCGTCAGGCTTTGTTTTTCTATTTGGGATGTAAATTACAGACATGCAACCAAAAAGACGAGGGAATTTGAGTCTCAAATCTGTAGTTTTCTGCATGTTATGAGCAGATTCTGGGCTATGGATGGGCGGGGATGCTGAGGAGATATCTGGTCGACCCGGCTGAAATGTGGTGGCCGTCGAATCTTGCTCAAGTTTCTCTCTTCAGGTTCTTCTTCTGATCAAAATACTTTGATTTCTTTTTTTTTTTGTTCTTAAAGGTATGTCTGGATGGGTTGCTTCTTTTAAATTTGAAATTGAATTTTGGCGAAGAAAATGAGATGACGACGTTAATGGAGTTTTCTGTACAGAGCCCTGCACGAGAAAGATGTGAAGAGTAAAGGCCTGACGAGGATGAAATTCTTCCTAATCGCCATGGGCGCAAGCTTCGCCTACTACGCATTACCTGGCTACCTCTTCCCCATCCTCACCTTCTTTTCCTGGGTCTGCTGGGCATGGCCGCAGAGCATCACCGCCCAGCAGATCGGCTCCGGCTACCACGGCCTCGGCGTCGGCGCTTTCACTCTCGACTGGGCCGGAATCTCCGCCTACCACGGCAGCCCTCTGGTTTCCCCTTGGTCTTCGATTTTAAACGTCGGCGTCGGATTCGTGATGTTCATCTACATCATCGTTCCTCTCTGTTACTGGAAATTCGACACCTTCGATGCGAGAAAATTCCCAATTTTTTCGAATCAGCTCTTCTTGTCGAATGGGCACAAGTACGATACTACCAAGATATTGACGCCTCAGTTTGATCTGAACGTCGCTGCTTACGAGAGCTATGGGAAGCTGTACTTAAGCCCTCTTTTCGCCCTCTCCATCGGCTCTGGTTTCGCTAGGTTTACTGCTACGCTCACCCACGTAGCTCTCTTCCATGGCGGGTATCACCTCTCATCTCCTCTGTTTCTTTCTTTCTTCGTGATTGTCGAATTTTCTAAAGCTTTTTAAACTGGGTGGTCACTGGTCAGTGAGATATGGACGCAAAGCAGATCAGCGATGAAGAATGCGAAGCTGGACATCCATGGCAGGCTGATGAAGAGGTACAAACAAGTTCCTCAATGGTGGTTCATGGCGTTGTTGGTCGGCAGCATTGCTCTGTCTCTGTTAATGTCTTTTGTGTGGAAAGATGATGTTCAATTGCCATGGTGGGGCATGCTCTTCGCATTTGCTTTGGCTTGGATCGTCACTCTCCCGATAGGCGTCATTCAAGCCACGACGAACCAAGTACGCAACTTTCTCTGCGATAATTGATGAATTATTGGTTGGATTTTGCTGATTTTCCTGTTTTTTGGTGGCATGCAGCAACCAGGATACGACATAATTGCACAGTTCATGATCGGATATGTCCTGCCTGGAAAACCCATTGCTAATTTGCTGTTTAAGATCTATGGCAGGATCAGCACTGTCCATGCTCTCTCGTTCTTATCCGATCTCAAACTCGGCCACTACATGAAAATTCCACCGAGATGCATGTACACAGCTCAGGTACTTGTTTCTCTCTCAAGATTCTGTGTTGCTTTCTGGTTTGGTCTCGAATTCGAGCTAAATCTGACATACCCTTTTGGCGTCTTTGCCCATTCTTCGAATTCGAGCAGCTCGTCGGGACTCTGGTCGCCGGAACGGTGAATCTTTCGGTGGCGTGGTGGATGTTAGGGAGCATAGAAAACATATGTGATGTGGAAGGGCTTCATCCCGACAGTCCCTGGACATGTCCTAAATACAGAGTAACCTTTGATGCTTCTGTGATATGGGGATTGATCGGACCGAAGAGGCTGTTTGGACCGGGAGGCTTGTACAGAAACTTAGTCTGGCTATTTCTCATTGGTGCCGTTCTTCCGGTCCCGGTTTGGTTGCTCAGTAAAATGTTCCCGGAGAAGAAATGGATTCCGCTCATAAACGTACCGGTTATTTCGTACGGGTTTGCCGGAATGCCTCCGGCGACCCCGACCAACATAGCAAGCTGGCTCGTCACCGGAGCCATCTTCAACTACTTTGTCTTCAGATATCACAAGGGGTGGTGGCAGAAATATAACTACGTTCTCTCCGCTGCTTTGGATGCCGGGACTGCTTTCATGGGCGTCTTGCTGTTCTTCGCGTTCCAAAACGAAGGTCGGAATTTGAAGTGGTGGGGAACGGAGCTCGATCATTGCCCGTTGGCCACTTGCCCCACGGCTCCTGGAATCTCTGTCAAAGGATGCCCTGTTTTCTAATAACGAGAATCAAAGATTTCGAAGACATTCATCCAACAATGGGTACATAAAAAATATTACCCCGATGAATGCGCGACTTGTTAGAGCATCGCTCGTAGAACATAAAATTAAAGTATCTACTTAGCATTAGTCTTTTGCATGTTTGTCCGACCATATGCGCTCTTGAGATTCGGTTTAAAATTTCCTAGTTTTGCTCTTCAAACACAATCAATACTCTCTGTAATCTTTCAACCATTGTAACAAAAGAACGAGGACAACGAAACAATTCCTGATTGTCATCGAGTAATTGCACAGTGAAAATCATCGAGCACATGATGGATTAACGATACATTCGAAAACACTACTCGAATTATAAAAGGTTGTCACTAAGCGTTTGAAAATATACGAACATTTACCTCTGCAACGACTTGTAAAGAACGACGGTAACATACTTGGCTTGGAAACGCTGCGTAGATCCAAGTGCCACGAAAGACGGACCGCTATTACTCTTCCCTTTCTGCATGTACAGGTGATTAAGAACTACATGCTGAGGTCTCGAGAGTGGAGGAGGAACATCCATGGAAGAGGAGGGCACGTTGAGAAGCGTAGTTTGCAGGTGCGGAGGAACCAATGGAGGTTCCTTTGTGTAATCATCAGATCCGAGGAGAAGGTTGTTATAGCTCGAGTCTGGGGACTGGGGAGGTTCGAACCCAGAAATGCTCTCGATGTCCTCGGGAACATAGTCCTACAAAATTCATCGACCAATTATATCGGATATTAAGTATGCATGCAAATTCTCGACCGGGGATCAGTAACATGAACAAAACATCGTTTATTTTCACGCATCAACCATCACAAACCCGAGTCAGCTATATCATCATTTCTCGCAGTTTTAGATTCTAATGAAATTAATACGATAAAGGTACTCAAATAAATCAGCAATAGAATTCCTCATAGTGCAGATTCCCAACTAAGAACCTCAATTAAGATGCCAAACAAAAGCCTCATTTTCAAGCTATGAGGAATACTGATAAAGAAGATGCAACTATAGTAACACACAAGGAAATGTCTAATGGATAGAAAAAATGATAAAGCTTTCATCAAGGAGATGCCCTAAAGCATCTCGAGAGACGAGATTGCCAAGGGCATTTGACAGTGAAAACAGAGAGACTTTGCTTATTTTGGACCGAATCAAAGGCCGAGGACGATTTTGCCTCTTCTGCTGGATAGAACATGTTTTTATTAGCTTTCTTCCAATTTATGCCACGACTTTCTAACTATTCAATTATTCACCAATCATTAACTGATCTATTGTGGGTGTGTCCATAGAAGCTGGACAACATGAATTAGCCCGTGAAATAAAAACAGGAGAAGAACACTGACTATTCTCCAGAGATATTTTGCTAAAAATAAATTCACCAAATTAGAAAAAAGAGACATGAATGTATAAGACGGAAAGACATGAGGATAAAAATGTTTCTGAGTAGAAATTGACAAGCAGTTTGACGAAATTAAAAAAAAAACACGAAATAATAGCATGCGAAGCCGGTATAAATTACGTTGACAAACAGATATCATTTTATCATTTCTAATCTAGATCAAATTCAGAATGTGTGTTTATGATATATACGATAACTCACTTGTAAGTCCAAGATGTTGTATGCATTGCCTGCATCATCATGAGCCCAGGGAAACTCGGGGGCATACCTCCATTGCCCATCAACAACAAACCTATAATGGTAAACACCAGAAGCCAGCACCTTCATAATAGTGAAGTCTTTTCCCGATCGCTGCAAGACGGTTCTGATCAATTTGCACGAGAAAAACAGGAAAAAGAGCATCAGTTACATGGCATAATCCAAAGTTTTCAGTGAAAAAAAAAACTAACCTTGATTTCCAGCCGTCCCACGATCCCTCCACAGCTACATCCTTGCCGCCATAACTCCAAGTAATCATCGTCGGGATCCCTTGCTCGTCAAATTGTTCATCATATCCTGAAGTATTTTGCATCCACGAATAATTGGGTATGTGCAAATCGTCAGGTCTCATTAGTGGAACTATCGGAACCTGAAAGATGAAACTTGGCTTAAAAAATGTCTCAAGGAGAACTATATGTAAGCCCATTCGATGATCAGCAATGAGCATTGCACGAACAATTCAGAAACCTCAGTCACAAAATACAAAGAGTATGGAACATCTGAAGAACGAGAATAAACAAAAAAAAAACTATATTAAAATTGTCCAGCTGAGCAAAATCAGCTGTGCACCTCGACGATAAGCTTCTCTTCCCCAAAAATCAAAGAAGCAAGTGAAAAAGTAGAAATTATGATGCTCTGGAGCATAAGATTGAAAACCATAAACCGTGTGGAAGTATATTCCTAATGGTTAACACAAACTGTTTAGATCTCGTCCTCCAGTGCAATCTAAAGCCAAGATATCTTATCACAAAAAGCACAAATTTTTTACTCCATGAAAGATCCATATAGCACCAAAAAAATCAGCAATCTGCGAATAGGTAGATAGATAGGTGGGTGGCAAGAGAGGGGACTCACTTGTGGAGTGAACATCAATGGAGACTGGGTGGCTCTGGGGCTATGAGGAGGAGATTGCCCCATTAATTCAGAGGCAGCACCGGGCGCATGATAGCCAGCTTGAGCCCTATTTGGGGCAGCCATACCGTCCTGCGCACTGTTATCATCGATCCCAATTTCTTCTTCTGCCCCGGATACACTCCCATTCACGTTGCCCATTTCTAGTCGAATCGAATCCGACCCCTCTCTCTCTCTCTCACCAAAAAGCAAAAAAGAAGAGAACAAACAGAATAAAACCCAGTTGCAGATTCAGAAATTCGATTCTACCCAGAAAAGAAAATCAAGTGATGAAGGGGAAAGTCATGAGAAAGAGAAACCCAGCAAGGAAAAGCCCTCAAGGAAGAAGCCGGAGCAGGACATTGATCGGCAAAGGAAGAGGTGAGCTTCAAGATTGAAAATTTACATAATCAGAGAAGTAAAAGGGAATTTGAGGAAAAAAAGGTTAGACGTTGAATCTCGTTATCCGGCGATTTAGGAGGAAGGAATGGTGTACATCGACGTTTAGCAGCTCGGGGGGCTAGTGCGGATAGTCGTCACGTTATCATTGACGAAGTCATGTCCTACTCCGTTTTACAAAACTAACCTTTCTCTACTTCCTATGCCCATGGCCATTTGGAAAAACCTTAGTGCAAGAAAGTTGAGGTTTGTCAATGACATCTAGACAACTTAGACATATATATTGACCTGTAATGATCGTATACTACATTTATACGTGACCAATATATTTCAAAAGTTTTCTTAAAATTCTATCGCATACGAGAAGCAAGCTCGGAAACTCGACTCCGTGACTTGTTCCTCATCTACACGAGCACGAAACCATCGAATCAAACATCTCTCGTTAATGTTTTGGGGACCCTGCTCGTCGTATACGCGGATGCCGTTCATATTGGACGATAACCGGAGTAGATTAGCGGGATGGACGGGGAAGTTTTATGAAACAAGATTTTTCCAAGGCCGGGGTGGAATGGAGATGGAAAGGGAGATCAATGGTGAAATCTCCAAATTTGTTTGTGATTGCATGTGTACCGTTTGATTTCATCTTCTTGCCAATGAAAAAGCATGGAATGGAGACTGAAACTCCAGGTTGTGGCAATGGAGGAAGGTGCTTATCTGCATGGTAAAAGAGAATCAGAGATCAAAACAGTGGAGAATTTATCTTCTCCATATCCGGCTATTTCCACCATTTCTTCCCGGATGAAGGTCTTCATCGATGACCCTTTACTCGTCGAAGCAAGGAGTGAAATACAAGCGAAGAAGAAGAAAGAGAGGCTCATTTTCTCTGTGCTTGTTAGATAGATATAATATATATATATTCATTTTCTCTGTGCTTGTTAGATAGATATAATATATATATATATATATATAGAGAGAGAGAGAGAGAGAGAGAGAGAGAGAGAGAGAGAGAGAGAGAGAGATTGGGGTTGATGCTCAGCCAGGAAAAGATTATGAACATAAAGTTGGAGCAATCTAGGATGTTGGAGGATTATACATTACAATGAAGTGATTAGGGTTAATTGCTGTAATTAACACTCAATTAATTACACAGGACAGTAGAAAGAAAATAGAAATCATACAATGGTCAAAACTCAAGACTGATGGCATTAGCGTAAATATTAAACAATCAACGACCAAAAGAGTAATTGCACGTTTCCCATTTACTATTTTTTACTAGCCCCTTTCACCATCTTCTCTACCTCCCCGGCGATAATTTACCTTTCCCGCCGCGTCGACGATGGACTTTCCCACCGCCGCCCCTCAAATTCCAATCGCCGACGACTTTCCTCACCAAATCTTACCTTGTCCGGACCCTTCACGCGTCCTCTATTCTAACACTTTGCCGCCGATTCCGCCGCAAGACGTAATCTCCGACCGTCCAATCCCTCCTCGTCAACCCCAAAAGCTCCGACCTATCAGATCGGGTGTGAGGTCTCCCGCCGCCTTTTACCCTAAAAATAGAGGCCTTGCCAAGCTCCGTGGCGGCGGTTCTCCGCCGGCGGGACGAGAAGGTCGGAGTGAGTATTTTGATTCTTTGGTGGAAGTTACTGCTGCTGACATGACAGAAAATGGTTATTTTCCGGCGAATGATGAAAAGAAGGTGGATGCAGTTGCAGGAAGTTCGATTCCTAACTATGGAGATTTTACATTGGAAGAAGAGTTAAGGTAAGTATGATTTTGATTTAACAATTCATTATTTTTTTTTGTTTTTGAGTACGAGATCATTCTGCGTTGATGAAATGGACGGTAGAAAGCAGCGACGATGAAAGATAATCCTTTTGTAAAGTAATCCCTGTCTGATTCGGTTGTTTTTCTTAGCACGCCTTCATTTTTCATGTCGTTAATTTGCTAGAAACAGTAAAGTAGTTGCTTTCGATTCCCAAGCAGCCTTAATGTGCTAGTGCTTTCGCAGATTGTTCAGTGGTGGCTATAATGATTTTTCTGAAAGTTTCTTGTCTCTTCCTTATCTGTATTTTTTTACTTGCTATGTAAACATCATGAAGTTGATCTTATTTGTAGAGTCTGCCATGTTTTCAGCTCATCTTCAGGCTGCAGCAGCGATGATTCTGTTGCAGACATGGATGATCATCGTAAGAGAAAGAAAAGAAGGAAGCGAAAAAGGGAGCATTTTCTGCAAAAAATGGTGATGAAGGTGATGGAGAATCAAGAGCAGATGCACAGGCAGTTAATAGAGGTGATAGAGAAGATGGAAGCCGAAAAACAAGCAAGAGAAGAAGCGTGGAAGCAGAGAGAGACGGAAAGAATGAAAAAAGATGAAAAAATTAGATCCCAAGAGACTGCTCGAAGCCTACACCTCATCTCCATGATCGAGAACTTATCCGGCCACGAGATTCCCATTCCTCTGACCATTCACCGCCAATTCATGGAGGACGATGGAGGAGAAAGTGGTGGTGGTCGAAATCTGAATTAGATTCGCTCTTCAGTCTGCGATCTCGGCTAGAGCACAGACTTCAGAGAATTTCCCTTCAATATCTACTTCTTCCTCATCGGATTCCTCCCTTCTGATGCGTAATTGTAATCTTCTCCGGCAGTTTCAAGTTGGCACATTTTCCGGCGAGGGATCCCCCGGAAAAATTAAGCTCTTCCATCTCTTGGTTAAAACCCACGAGTGGTTCGTCCTGCCAGAATTTTTTTATTATTTATTTTAAAATTTAGAGTTTTTTAAATTATTTATTTAAAATTAATATTTATTTAATTTTTTTATCCAATGAAAATTAAAAGCGCAAAATATCAATTAATATGATTAAAAAAGTGAAATAAGAGTTGAATAATATATCTAATATTGATAATTATCTTAAAATAAAATAATTGACTTTTTTTACTAACCGAGAAAAAAAGAGAACCAAAATCAAAACAATGAGAATTGAAAACCCTAAAAACCGAAGCTGTATTTGGTTGGGTTTTTTTTTACCCAAAACCGAATTTTGGTCCAGTAGTATTCCAACCGAAGGAGTGCAGTTAGAGCAGAGGGGAGAAAAGGGGAAAGTTTTGCAAATAAAAGACTTGGAAGGTTATATTTGCAAAAACGAACGCATATTAAGTCAGAGCCCGAGGATATTAAGCTAGATAGAGGGGAAGTACAATGTAAACACTTCGTCAAATTTGGACGGCATTCGAAGCTAATTTCACTTTTCTGTTCACTACTCTCTCCTCTCCGAACGGAGACTGTAGAGAGAGAGAGAGGTTTGCTAATTGCTGCTCTACCTTCCGTTTCACTCCCTCCAGGCGGCCTCAGCTATTGATGAGATTACTCGACGAAACCTAACAACCGATTCTCCCTTTCTTCCGCGACCAAATATGACGCTCAAGCTGGAGCAGCAGCTCAAGGAGCTTGGATCCAAGCTCGACGCTGCTCCTTCCTCCAAAGACGCTCTTCTTAAAATATTGAAGGTTTATCTCCTCTATTTTCTTCTCTTTTCCCACTTGATTGCTCCCTCAATTCGCATTCTCTGGCTAATTCGCACTTTGCCTTTGGGATGGAGTTTCGCACTTCATTTTTTTATTGGATTGCAAGGAGCTTATCTCTAGTATGCCTGAGGACTGTGTCACGAATTTTTTTCTTGGTTTGGAGTGGAAATTTGACGCTTACTCTTTCGTTACCTTTTATTTTTCGTGTTTGGTTCCTGCAATTTTAGTAGGTTTTAGGAAATTTTTGAACTTTTGTGTCTTAACGCTAGGGTTTATCCCTTTTCGAAAGCGTGATCAGGTGTTTGCTTCACATGCGAAAATGCAATTTTTTAATTCTAAACGGGTCACAGGTATTCATGTCCTCAGTTATTGTCTTGGAATTGATCATTTGCTAAAATTGAAAAAGATTGATTTTTTCTTCTCATTTCCTCACAGTTGTGAACTTATCAGCTTCAGGATAGATAATGTACACTCATTAAACTGTAGTTTTTGATCTTTTGTGTGTTTACCAATGGCGTCAAAAATGAAATGAGACTTTTCATCAAAACACAGCGAGATCAGAGAAGCTGAATATTTATGTTCTATTGTAGAGGATTGTAAACTCTTCCAATTTGTAAAATGTTGCGTTGCTGATGGCATAAAGGATTGGCATGCTCTTCACACATAATGAGTCTTATTGTATCTTCATTTTTCTCAATATGTTTTGTTTCTTATGAAAAGATTGTAACTTATTTGAAGTGTTTAACTTTCAGCAAGCAGCAGGATATCTTTCTGAGTTAGATCAATCACCATCAGCTTCTATATTAGAGTCAATGAAACCTTCTCTAAATGCAATAGTCAAGCCAGAATTGCTTAAGCACCAAGACCGGGATGTTAAGCTTCTTGTTGCGACATGTATATGTGAAATCACCCGTATAACTGCCCCCGAAGCTCCATACACCGATGATGTTCTGAAGGTGCATGTCTATTAAGTTGAAGTATTGATAGAAGTTGTACTTTTTGTTATGTCATTTACTTACTCTTCTTTTGCAAATGCCTAATTTTGTCATTTTTTTGGGCAGGATATCTTTCACTTGATCGTGGGAACTTTTAGTGGACTAAGTGACACCCATGGTCCTTCATTTGGCAGGAGACTAGTCATTCTGGAAACTCTTGCTAAATATAGGTCATGCGTTGTAATGCTAGATCTTGATTGTGATGAACTGGTTGTTGAAATGTTCAGCACATTTTTTGCTGTTGTCAGGTTTGTATGACTTTCATAATATTACTGTTGAGTTTCAATTAGCTCGATCAGTGTGTTGGAAATTGATGCGATGTACATTACTGTTAAGGCTGCAATGAAAGTTTTGCTTGAACTTTATTTTTATAGATTTCATAGCCCCAATTTATATGGGACGAAGAATTATTTGCTCATCCTAACATATGTCTAAAATGTAAGAATTTTCTTATCAACTGTAGATTCAACAATATTTAAGTTTATTTCCCTTGTGTAACGGTTTGATAGCCAATTAGCTATATCTGGTACATTCTGGCAGATGCTATTCACAATTATGTTCTCTTGTGTAGTGTAATGTTTGTTAAAGTCAGAATCTGGATGTGAAACTCACACCCGTTGTGATCATGCTGGAGTAAATCTGTTTCTTTTTAGATGATGACAGGAATTTGTAAAGTAAATAATTATTTCTGATTATGTTACTAATGCAGTGATGATCATCCAGAAAGTGTATTTTCATCAATGGAAACTATCATGGTTGTTTTAGTAGAAGAGAGCGAGGATGTCAGTGAAGATATTTTAACGGTTATACTTTCTGTACTAGGTCGTAATAAAAGTGTAAGTACATTTTACATGACATTTCAATCCTTGTAATACTAACTTGTAAGTTGCATTGACTGCTTTCTTAAAATAATGGATCTGTATTTCAGAATGTTTCTAGGGCAGCAAGGAGGCTTGCAATGAATGTTATTCAGAACTGTGTTGGAAAACTAGAAGCTGGAATTAGACAATTTCTTATATCTTCAATGTCAGGAGATAGCAAGCCAGCAAAAAGCTTAGTTGATTATCATGATGTTATTGATGACATATATCGTTGTGCCCCTCAGATATTATTAGGAGTTGTCCCATACCTTACTGGAGAACTACTGGTAATTACTGGATTCATGAATTCTTTTCTTTTCTCAACAGTATATACTCTCCAGTCATAATAAAGTTTTTAGTGATAATCATGTATCAAAAGAATTAGCAGAATGGTGCATTATTTATTTTTAGTTTATTATTTTTGGATAAAAATTATCCTTGAAATCATTGAGAACAGTTTTCGAATAGCTTCAGAGTTTAAGTTTCTACATCTGCAGACTGATGAGCTAGAAACTCGCCTTAAGGCTGTGAGGTTGGTGGGAGAGTTGTTTGCTATTCCGTCCTCTTCCATCTCAGAAGCATTTCAGCCAATATTCACGGAGTTCTTAAAGAGACTGACTGATAGAGTCATTGCGGTTCGCATGTCTGTCTTACAACATGTCAGAAGCTGTCTGCTATCGAATCCGGGTAGAGATGAATCTCCTCAGATTATTTGTAAGTGCTATGCCAAATGGATGGATCTCAATCTAGAATTTGTTGCTGTCATTTAGCCTTTCCTGATTGTGCTTTAATGGCTCCAGCCGCCCTCTGTGACCGGCTGTTGGACTTTGATGAAAATGTCCGTAAGCAAGTTGTTGCTGTACTTTGTGATGTCAAATGCCATGCCCTAGATGGAGTGCCATCGGAAACTCTTAAACTTGTTGCAGAGCGCCTGCGAGACAAATCTGTAGAATTGTTTACTTTGCCTTTTGTTTTTCAGAAAGTCACTTGATGTTGGTTGTAATTCATTTTTTTCCAAATATCCAGCTTCTTGTTAAAAAATACACTATGGAAAGATTGGCGGAGATATACAATGTCTATGCTTTGAAATCCTGTGATGGATCCACAGATCCTGTTGATTTTGATTGGATTCCAGGAAAGATTTTGAGATGCTTTTTTGACAAGGATTTCAGGTACATAATAGAAATCTTATCTGCTGAAAGTAATTCCCTTCCTAGCTGTAATCAGATTATTAATCATTGGTCATAAAATGTGTAAGTGACAGTCAGAGCTCCATTAAGTATATCAGTCTATCTCATTATAATCTAGACCATTTTTGGAATGTTCATTTTTGTGACTGTATCTTATCTTTATTTCTACCAAATTTTTAATAGAAAGTTCAAAATTTATGTACCTACTAAGTTGCTAATTTGCTACGATAGTTATTTGCTCTGTTTTGGTTGTAACAATTTCTGTAATAGTTTTGTGCCGTGTTTTGGCTGTAACAGTTGTTTGGTGGTTTCTATTTATCTTTAATAGTACAATTTTAAATCTTCAATTCTCAGATCCGATACAATAGAATCCGTTCTCTGTGTTTCACTTTTCCCTTCCGAGTTTCCAACCAAATATAGAGTCAAGCATTGGCTCAGACTTTTCTCAAAATTTGATAAAGTTGAGGTGAAGGCTCTTGAAAGAATTTTGGAGCAGAAGCAAAGGCATGTTATAAATATGACTGATTCCAACATCAATGAATATCCATGCTGCATTTTTGTATGCTTCTTAAAATGATGGTGAATCACACCATTTTCTCATCTATTACAGGATACAACAAGAGATGCAAAGGTACCTGTCTCTTAGGCAGACTAATCAGGTTTGTGAACATTGAAAATTTTTCAACTTTAAAAGATTTTTATAAAGTTTGAGAAATTAATTCTTGATAAGCACAGGATGGTGATGCACCTGAAATTCAGAAGAAAATATCTTTTTGCTTTCGTATTATGTCCCGCTCATTTGCTGATCCTACAAAGGCGGAGGAGAATTTTCAGATCCTTGACCAGTTGAAAGATTCTAATGTTTGGAGGATTTTGGCAAATCTTGTTGATGCAAACACTAGTACTCATAAAGGTTTCATCTTCCGGGTAAGGAATAAGTGACCAAGTGACACAGATGCTTCAATAAATACTTCTACATGATGATATCGGACTTGATCATTCATTCTTAGCAATACCTGTTACCTTTTCATTATTGTGAACGTGATAGTTTATCCGAATAAATGTGAGAATGGATGAATTTTTTTTCTATATAATCAAAGTGGAAATTTGAGAATCCCAACTCTATATGGTGACATTGTAGTTAATAAAATATTATTTGAATATCAACCTCCAGGGACAGAGGTTTTCAAAGAAAAGAGTCAACCTCCTGTAAAACTCATTTTTGAAATATTAGTTTAGTAGTTCTTAGAAAGGTTTTTACAGAAGGTGAGATGATAATCGTTGAAGAATATTTTGTAAATGCTCTAAGAAACATAATGAGATTTGCACTTCTTTAGCAGCCTTTTGTCTGACAAGAAACTGATTTTGTGAAATGGCTCATTTTGCTGCAAGTTTAGAGTGTAATTCTCCTGAATGTTATGGACTAAAAACTATCTTCGCACTGGCTAGACCTAAGTTTTCGTAACAAAAGCTGTACTTGCCTTTTGCACTGTTGTTTCCTATTTCATAGATATGCATTACCAGAATCTTTATTATGCAACTGGTTATTTGTGTGTGTATGTTTTTTCTCTTTACCTTCACCATAATTGTTTGGTTTTGTCCATCAATGAGTGAAAAAGCTTCCCTTTGGAAAGTACTTCTATTTAAGCAGACATGCTTGAATAGGTGTCACTCGAAATATGTCAATTATTATTTTTACCAGTCAGGGTATCATGGCATTGTACCTTTTATAAATTTTGTACACACTAGATTGTAAACACATTCTCTGCCAATGTCTCTGGAACTGCTTCTGAATTTTTTTCTTTTCTTTGAATTGTGAATATATCTTATTAGCTCTTGGATTTAATGCTGGGAATTTTATCCTTAGTGATAATTGATTACCATCACCATTTACATCGTTTCTTCCCACGTCGAAGTTAACAGTAATACATAGCATCAATATTGATGTTGTTTTGGTATTACCCATTGAATACTGATCATCTAAAACTTGAATATTTTTTATTAGCACTTGGTACGTTGGAACATTTATCCTTCGTGATGATTGATCACCATCGTCATTTACATCGTTTCTTTTATTTCTTCCCATCTAGAAGTTAACTCAAATACTTTAGCATTAATCTCGATGTTGTTTTGGCACTACCCAGATTAGAATACTAATCACATTTGAAACCCTTTTACCCTCGTTTGGAAGACAAATGATTGTGTTGAAGTTTATATATTTTTTTACTCAACTGTATTGTCACTCATCTTCTTCCTTAATGCTTTCGAGGCTATATCTTTTCTCTATTATGTTATAAATTTCAGTTAATTAATTATGAGGCTATATCCCCCATGAATGATGGGGTGAATTATTTCTTTATTTTCTATTTGCAGGATGATTTGCTGAAGATACTTGGTGAGAAACACCGTCTTTATGATTTCCTGAGCGTGCTGTCTGTGAAGTGCTCTTATCTACTTTTTAACAAGGAACACGTAAAAGAAATTCTTGATGAGGTTGCAAATCAAAAGTCTGTTAGCGAAATGCATGATGCATCATCTTGTATGAGTTTGTTGGTGGTAAGATGTTATCTTTGGACATTGCTGAGCTCACTTTCTATGAATTTTTTTGTCAAATTTTTTGTACATTATCTAGGCCTTAATACTAATATAAATTCTATACACAGATGGAAAAAAGAACTCCAGTATTATCTTCTCTATCACTTTGTGATCTGATTACACTTAAACTCTCTTTCTATTTTATAATTGTATTTTACTTGTCGGTGTACTAGCCATATATCCCTTTTATTGCAAACTACACCGGTCAATTACCAAGTTATACATAAATGATTCATGTAAGAATAATTTCTTGGATTATTTTGATGTAATTTGTTTGTTTTCTTGTTTCACATTCCTTTCTGACAAGTTAGATGGAGTTTATGCTCTTTTACCAATACAAAAATAAATTTTATGCATTTTAGTTATTCACTTTCATATTTATCTTGTCAACAAAAGTTGCCAGTTATTTGCACCTATTGCAGAGCAACTATATTGGAAGGGTTTATTATTTCCTTTACTTATTTTTTGTTACTTTTGTGTATTAGCTTAGTTTTGGGATGAAAGGTTTGAACAAAGTCTAGTTGTTTTAACCGCAATTAGAGGTTTGTTGGTGTTGGTTTAGGTTTTATTACACTGAGGGGAAACGATAAGATTTAAAACCTTATTTTTACTGCCAATATTTTTGTGCTTTTTCTTGATTTTCTGATAAATACAATTTCCACTGGCGTTTTCAGATTCTGGCACGTTGTAGTCCTGTGCTACTGAGTGGTGTGGAGGAAGAATTGATCAATTTTCTTAAAGGTGACAATGAAATAATAATAGAAGGTGTTTTACATGTATTAGCCAAAGCTGGTGGTACAATTCGAGAACAACTGTCTCTGTCTACAAGGTGTGCAACCAGGGGGGCTATTTATGTTTATCTTTACTTCTCTGGTTACATGATTTTCTTATTATCTCCGTACCGTTGATCTGCAGTTCCATAGATCTTATATTGGAAAGACTGTGCTTGGAAGGCACTCGAAAGCAAGCTAAGTATGCTGTACATGCTTTGGCATCAATAACGAAGGATGATGGGCTAAAATCACTCTCTGTTTTATACAAGGTTTTTGAAGCTGTTTCATGCATATGGATGAACTATAATTGTTCTTACTATTTCACCATTTTGAAGCTTTTCCCTTTTCTTGCAGAGGCTTGTTGATATGCTAGAGGAGAAGACACACTTGCCTGCTGTACTTCAGTCGCTAGGATGCATAGCTCAGACTGCGATGCCAGTTTTTGAAACTAGAGAAAGTGAAATTGAAGAATTTATAATAAACAAGATTCTAAAGTCCAGCAGTGTATGCTTGATTTATTCAATTGAATTCTTAACTTCCCCCCTTCCCCCCTTCCCCCCTTTTACGTATTTGTTACAACTAATATCATGTGAGTACATAATTGTTTCAGAAAATAGAAGATAATATAAAAGCAACATGGGAGGACAGGAGTGAGCTTTGTTTGTTGAAGGTTTGTCAACTTTAGAAGCCATTTATCATATATTCTGTTCTTATTGAAGAAATGAAAGGTTGGCTTTAATTTTGTATATTTCATGTGAAATTCACTGTCTCAGATATTTGGGATTAAGACTTTAGTTAAGAGCTATTTACCAGTTAAAGATGCCCAAGTTCGTCCTGCTATCCACAATCTTCTGGGAATCCTTGAAAAAATACTTTCATATGGAGAAGTATCTGAAGATATTGAATCAAGGTTGTGCCAGATTCATCAGTTTATTCTTTCTATTGCTAATTATAACATTTGCTTTAGGCTTCTGGTTTATTGTTTGTGTTTAGTTAGGGGAGGAGTTGGTTTGTGAGATTTGAAAATTGATCGTGCTTTTTCCACCGACAGTTCTGTTGATAAGGCCCATTTGAAGCTTGCTTCTGCAAAGGCAGTTATTCGTTTGTCAAAGAACTGGGATGAAATGATACCCATCAAAGTCTTCCACTTAACCTTAAGAACATCAGAGGCAAGTTCCTAAACAGGCTTTTTTTCATTTACTCAGTTTTGTTTCTTTGTATATTAACTATTTTTCATTTGAAACTGTTAAAAAATTTAATCTCAGTTCTTTTGGTCTTGTGAAATACGTTTAAGTACTCCATCATTCTTCTGGTTTATTTCCTTTTTCTTCTAGATTGATTTTGCAGAAGCTAGGAGAATTTTCCTCGGCAAAGTACATCAGTATATCAAGGATCGCGTTTTGGATACAAAATATGCATGTGCATTCTTATTTAATGCAATGGATTCTACTTCATCTGAGTTTGAAGAGGTAACTTTTATTGACATTGTTTCGTAAAAATTATTCTTCATTTTCAAGTAAGTGGTATTCTGCTAAGTTGTTGATACTTGAAATATTTTTGTGTTGTTTGAAATGACAGGAAAAACAAAATCTTGCTGACATCATTCAGATGCATTACCAGGCAAAAGCACGGCAAGTTGGAGATGCCAATTCCATAACATCTTACCCTGAATACATTCTACCATATTTGGTCCATGCTCTTGCTCATCATTCTTGTCCAGATGTTGATGAATGCAGGGATGTTAAAGCATTTGAATTTGTATACAGGTAATCTATTAAACCATTTCTTCATTTTCCACACCATTTTCATGATATTGTTGTTCTTTAATTTTTTTCTATCAGCCTCAATAATATGAGATGAGCAAACTGACTAAGGAGTGATTTATCTTAAAGAATATACATCCATAAACTTTACTGTTGGTTTCTGATATTATTATTCTTTATTTTTTTTTTCCATATGATATTTGGAATTATTGTTTGGGGTGTCAATTAATCTGATTACACAATGGTAATTGTGTGCAGACAGTTATACTTGATTCTCTCTATGTTGCTTCATAAAGATGACGATACGAAGTTGGAAACCAAAGTGGAAACTATAGTTACAATAATTTCGATCTTACAAAGCATCAAGGCCTCTGATGATGTTGTTGATCCTACAAATTCGAAGGTTAGAGTGGATCGTCCTCCAAACATTAGATGTCATCATTTCTCGACCTTCTTAATGATAAGTCAAAGGAAAATTCAAATTTTCTCTTGGATTTTCAGAATTCTCGAGGAATATGTGATCTTGGGTTGTCAATTGTCAAGCGCATAACCAAAAGGGAGGATGATTTACAGGACAGTACAATAGCTGTTTCACTTCCACCTTTACTCTACAAAACAATCGAAAATAAAAATGATCTTGCAGTGGTAAGTTTGTGCTGTTTCATCTTAGTTTTGTGCTAAATTTTATGACTCTTTACATCCTAGTAGCAGTCATAAAAACTATCGTTTTAATACTTTTTACCTTCCGAATAGGCCGCATTGGTTTAATAGAAACAAAAAAAAGATATTTGAATATTTGATCATATTCATTTACTTGAATTTTATGAATATGTTATCTTTGAATTTCTAAATTTGAATTATTTTTAAGTTTATAAGTAACCCCATTATTTACTTTATTTATATCTATATGAGCAACAAAATTTAATTCTACTCTTAAAACACAAATCTTATGTCTTATGCTGTTATTGGATGTGGTTGGCAGGCCAGTGAAACATGGTTTTCAGATGCGAATGTCTTGGTTCATTTTGAATCTCTCAAGTTAGAAAATACTGAAAAGGTATGATTTTCTTGATGGAGAGGGTCTTTTATCAAAGTAATGCATAAATCGGAAATATTGCTTATCCATTCCAGGGTTGTACTTGGACCTTGATTTTTCTCATCTTTTTTGTTTCTGGAATTAGATTTCTGCAGAAATTACAAAGGACGAGGGGGTCAAGGATGGAGAAACAGATGGGAATGAAGTGCCTTTAGGGAAAATGATGAAAAGCTTAAAATCTCAAGGAAGCAAATCTAAGAAGGGGATAAAGAACAAAACCTTACCATCTGAAAATAAACACACTGATAATGATGTCGATATCATGACGATGGTGAGGGATATCAATTTGACTAATTTAGAAACACCTAATAAAGCTGAAACAAGCAATGGTAATGGGTATTTCTCAGCGAGTAAGAAACAAGTGGATTCAAGGCATCTTGTAAGCAAAAAGAGAAAGGATAGTGGAGCATCTGTGTCAGTGTCTAAGAGGAAGAAACTGGAAACTAGTGACAGTAAATTTCGAACAACTTCAAAAAAACGTTTACCAGTTTCTTCATCCGAATCAATGGAAATGGATGTGGAAACTAGTCCTGATTCAAATGTCAAAATGTCAAAGGAGAAAAAAATGGCTGTGAAGAAATCTAAGTCAGATTTGTTGGCATCTAGTTCGCAAAAATCTACGAGTTTGTTGTCCAAACACAAGGCCAAAATAACAGAGCTTGGAAATGATGATGAAAATGATAGTGAAGTCAGCGATGAGCTTGATGTAAAGGTTTTCACTAAAGACTTGATTTCTCTTAATGTTTTGATTTCACTCCATAAATGCAACTATTGTCTCGATGTATGGGATACATGTTCTTTTTACTTACTGTAGAAACATGAGGTGACTAATGAGAATTCCTCCAAAAACTTGAGTAATTTGAAATCCTCCACTTGGCCTGTCAAGAAACAGAAGAGAAAAAGCATTGCAGGATTGGCAAAGGTAAACATAAGTGTTTGAATAAAATTGCATTGTCTATTTAATCTGCTTCAGCATTTTGCATCTTCGATGGAAATGGCAACAGTCAACTAGAAGCTTGAAATGTGGAATTAAGTAAATATAACATAAATTTGCTTCATTTCATTTGTTTGATTGCCATCCATTCTTGAGGAATTTGAGTCGAATAGACGAGCTTGTTATTAAAAAAAAATTACTTGGTAATATATTTTTTGACCGTTTTCATCTGATCATGAACTGAATGCTTGTAAATGTGCAAACCAGATGCACCAAGACCTTGTATTTTGGTACACTGTATTCAGATGAGTTTTTCATGCTAAGAATTGTGCTGCCAACACAAACAAGCGCTGTGTTTAACACTTGTAGACCTCCGCATGATTATCCATTTTTATCTTTGGCTTCATCACTCTGTTTGTGAAACACGGAAACTGAAAAAATAGTTTAGTCATGAGATAGTGAAGCACGCTGTTCTTTTTGGCAGTGCACTTCAAAGGATGCTGAAATTGAGGTTGAAAATTTGATTGGTTGTAGAATTAAAGTTTGGTGGCCAATGGATAAACGGTTAGTATTTACGCTATATTTCTGTGCTTTGCTTCCTTTTCTATGGTCGCTAAGACAAACTGATTAATTCTTTTCTAAGCTTTGTTTGGTGAAATTGTAGTTATTTGTTCACTTTATGTACTTTATTGTTATCAACAGATTCTACGAAGGCACTGTCAAGTCCCATGATCCTATTAAACGGAAACATGTTGTGAGTAACACCTTTCCTATTTTTTCACTTAAACTTGGCACATACTCGTCATGCTATTTTATGCAGTTCTTTAATTAAGAAAGTGTTTACTTAAGTGAAGTTTGGATTTTTTTTGAAAGATTCTGTATGATGATGGTGATGTTGAAGTTCTCCGATTGGATAAGGAACGCTGGGAGCTTGTTGACAGAGGTCGCAAGCAATCAAAGGTACGAGAATAAGATCGTTGTTATCATTCCTCTTTATTTTTTTTCGGCTCACTTCTTGTTTGCCCAATTCTGATTCTTTCGACCTTTTCTTGTTACAGAAGCTAAAGTTATCAAGGGCTTCCTCATCAACTGAAGTGTATGTTTTTGTTTGTTTTTGGAATTCAATTCTGAACATACTTTAATCTTTTAGACATTGCTTGAACTGGCTAGTAGAAGTTTTACTAACACTTAAAGTTGTTATTTTGCAGGTCACCTGGCCAGAAAAGTAAAAAAATTGGGGGGTCACCTTTGAGTAACGCTCTAAGTAAAATGTGAGTGATTCTATCTAATCACTTCTGTGTAATAATAGATATGTCAACTCTAGGATTTCATGTGAAGTTGTTTATATTTTCAGAACTAAAGGAAAGAGAACTCCAAAAAAATCTTCAAAACAAAAACAAAATGGTGTGTCAAAAACCGAATTTGTGGAAGCTGATGAGAGAGAGAATTTCAACGTTTCAAATCCAGATATTGCCATGTCTGGAGGTGGTGATGCTAACTCAGGTAACCCATCTTATTAGTAGCTTAGTGCTGCTTGGTGTAACAATGATTTCAAAAAAATTGTAAAATATTATAAACGAAACTCGAAAGATAGAATTCATGGAAATATTGTGGAAGACTGGGGTATCTAATCAAAATTTGCATAAACTCTGAAAAATATACTAATTTGACTAAATGACGTGGTGAATCAAATATCAACATATCCAGCGAGCTTATATTTGTACCCACAATGCACCTGAAATTAGTATCAAAATAGTGATTGTTGGAGTTGAATTTTGAATTTCTCTCTCATTTTTAAATGTTTTTGGTTTATCATCTGAATTTGGATTTGATATTTAACTACGCAAATCTTATGGTTGACAATTAAAGGAAGTGGCTTGTTGACCATCGAAGTAATACAACACTACCAACATTTATTTTATCAAGAGAAATAATGTGGATTTTGCAGCGTACATGGTGCAACCTTTTTAAGTACGAGTATGGAACCATTGTTTCAACAAAATGTAGAAATCATTTAATTTCTGTCTGAATCATATGGAACCATTGTTAATACCACAGCATTCTCCTGCGTGACAAATGCTAAATTTTAGTCACTTGGTAAAATAGCTTTATTTGTTTTTCATTCTCAAATTTATCCTGCTTCTCTCTAGGTGATTCTACTGGGGAACATGATCAAACGTTAACGGGGAACCTTACATATGAAGCTGACAAAGAAGTCGAGCCGCAACCGGATGAAAACGATATGATGGAATCTGATGAAATTGAGAGACCCAATATTGACGAACACATTGAAGACTCGAAGCCCCCTCAGGATGCTCCAACTGGTGGGGAAGTTTCTCACACAGAAGGCACAGAACACAAAAAATCAATGTCAGGAGAGGAAATTGAGGAAGGAGGTTCAGATTTGGATGAGAAACAAGAAACCAAAGACGAAGAAACGAGTCCTGAAACAGTAAAGGAAGTCCAAGTGGAGTCCACAACCGATCGGGCGGGCAAGGACATGTTATCCGATGATGAGCCTCTTGTACTTGTTTCATTCCTTTCATTGAGCACATAATTTTCCTTGCAGCAAAACCACTTTTTTTGGTACAATTAAATTCACAACTCTCATCCAATGCAGAGCAAATGGACGGATCGAGCTGGGAGAAGAGCCTCAAAGAAATAGGGTCGTAGCTGCTTCGAATCATGAGCTGGTAAAGATGAAACTATTGTACCATTGAACTTCTAACTTGGTTTTCCTTAAACTGCATGTAGAATGTGAAATAGAAGTTGACTTTAGAGGGTAGATGTTAGATTTCAGTTATATAATTCCTAGTCTGATGCATCTTACCAACCTTTTTTATTTGGAAAAAAATGAAGAACCACATGTACAGTGATGCTGTTGTGTTTAAGTCATGTGTTAGGACCACGTCTCTTGATCTATTGTCGGCCATTTGGCTCTTCTTTTGTTATTGTTCGTTTTCTGACAGAGTCTTAGCACTTGCAGTAGACATCGATGAGGTTTGCAGTGTTTAAGATGAGTTAGAAAAACTAGTATTTGGTTAATTAAATTCTGGCTGTTGTTTCTTTTAGTTGTGTTTTCTTGCCTATTTTGCGTTGTTTTGCTCGTTGCAGTGGCCGTTTTCGTCGATACTTGCCTTTGGTGTCGGTTTTATTGGTACCATGACAGCAAGGTGAAACGTGCCGAGACGGAAATGTCTCCGTCATCCTTTTCTATTCTTAACCCAGTGGAAAAAGTTGGTTCGAAAACAACAAATTTGATCCAGCTCAAGCAAGTTCATTTAAGTGCACATATAAAAAGGGTAGGCAAAAAATTCATGTGCTTTTATACAAACTATCTCACCTCCATCAGCTGCTCAAATCTCCTACATGAAACCAATGGTCATGAAATCCACAGGCAATTCGGACACGATGTTTTCTTGAAAGACGTGATCGTTTAAATGAGGCTACACTAAACCAAACACGATCTGATATGATCAGGTCAGATCGGGTTCGTCCTTAAAACAAGACTATATCGAACTGCCCCTCCGCCTCATGCCAATGAAGTCTAATTTGTACCAGTCTGATCAAGAGCAGAGTTCATATATGCAGAATAGTGAACGGTTAATAGATTAATTGCAAATAAATAAATAGTTTGTCGGGGGCTTCCAGACCCGTAAAATCGGATTCAGACAGGATTGGATTAAGGGCTGCAAAGGTTTTTGAGATCATCTTCCTTCGCATACCAGCCTGGAATTATCTTGGACACATGAGGATAGAGATCTTTATAAGAGTTCCTAATTGTTCCTTCAGCAACCCCAGTGGCAACTGAAATATCTGCACCCATTACAAAACTTTCATCACATCAATCCAACCAACCATCACGTAAAGTAGAAAGAAAAAACAACATTTTAGGCGAGTAGAAAAGTACAAGAAATATAACACATTCTTCTCTAATATAATATAATCCCAGTCCAGCTATGATATTTCCAACTTCTTCGAATACCCCAGTAAATTATTACCCTTGACCTTTATGAAAGTGACCTAAAATTTGATATCAGATTTATTATCATGTGATACTGAAATTTTCACCATTGTTCTCGAGTGGTTTGTAACGGAAAGCATCGGTCGCATAGTTGATGCAGAGGAGATTTGAAAAAGATTAGCATGAGTAGAAGATTTGGAGCTGAATGGAATTCCTTTAATCATTTTTTGGAGTTTATTTTTTGGTCAGGCGGATATCGGCTTTCATACTCATCATTGCTGCAATTGTCACATTATGTGGATAAAAATTTAGGTTATTTTGCTATTAAATTTGTCCTGCTCCGAATTGTATATCTCCAATGACTTTATCATGCTAAAGTTTTAAGAATAAATATCCAGAATCAAGAAAAGAGAACCAATTAACCTTTAAGAGGCTTCTTATCATCTGACAGCTGAGTCACAATATATATTACTGCTGCTGCTATTGATATGGGGCTCCTCCTAAAAGTATGAATATATTACAAACAAGTCAGTCATAGTGACACTCAACCTTCCACACTCCCATTGGTGTCCCATAAAAATACGAAAAGAGATAGCGCAACAGATAAAAAAAATTCATTCACATAACAGAATATGTAAAAGTGATCCAACGTTAATATATCCTTCAAAAGCAAAGTAACACAAGTAATCAACAACTACTTAATAAAATACAGTAATCTGCAGGAATGGAAAATTTTAAGCCTAACTACAGCCAAGAACATCAAAGGCTTGGGGAGAATGAGCAAAAAAAAGAACCTGATATCGAATTCCTCTGACTTCTGCACAGCTTCTTGGGCAGCTTTCACAGCTTGATTGCTCATGCCAAGATTAGAACAAAACCGTCTCTAGACAAGAAATTCATTTCAGCCACAATCAGATCATTGGAATATTTATGTACTGACATAAAAACTGATTTTACTCAAAGAGACCTCACCATAAAGTCCCCAGCATGTATCGTACCCATTTCCACTGATTGTCCCGTTTCCAAACCCAGTTGTTTAACTATATATTCTTTAGCTCGGCCAATTTCCTTTTTACTGGCTCCATTGACGACAGAGCAGATTTCTAGCAAAATGTCAAATGTTCAGGGAAACTCATAAAGTAAACCATTAAGCACCAGATAATAACAGAATCATAAGTAATACCCTTTACAGTTCGAGGCTTGTCTTCTTGTCGACAAGCAATGTAAAGGCAAGCGGCTAATAAGGCATCTTGATTTCTTCCCCTACTAGATTTTTGATCTTCCACCCTTTTGTAAATCTCATTTGCTCGATCCTGGAGGCAACAATAAATCAACACAATAG
This sequence comes from Begonia fuchsioides, assembly GCA_003255005.1. NCBI lineage: Eukaryota > Viridiplantae > Streptophyta > Magnoliopsida > Cucurbitales > Begoniaceae > Begonia > Begonia fuchsioides. The sequence continues at coordinate 337,938 of QAOC01004335.1, forward strand.
AAATGACAAAATCACATAAATATAAGGATATTCAAAATAGAAAGAGTTTTTTGTTCAATACGCAGTTTCTATTCGGAGGCACTACGCTAAAAAAGCAGTAGCCACTGCTTCCTCAACTATGAAGTGATGAACTCTGTGTTTTTATTAATTCAAGTTCAATCAAATTAATTGACTGTTAGATTACATGTCAATTGTAAACTCAAACTTAACATTCTGCACAGATACATCAGGTCAAACTAGTCCACAAAAATGATTGCTTATTCCTAAAGTTAAATGATGGAGTTCAATATTATTTGATGACAAAGAATTCAGGCATGTTACTTTATTATAGAGTTCAAATACTTCATCCCACAATATTATTACATATTTCGTACCTTTAAACTCAATACAAAAGGAGATGATTGATAGGAAAGTAATAAATCAAGAACAGATGGATCATAATTTACAAGATGAGTACTGAATAGCATATTAGGCTTAAAGTCTAGCACAAACAATGACAGAATGAATAGTCACCTTGATTGTTGCAACAAGGCCCAACCTGAAACACAATAACTTAACAAATGTTAAGTCAAGTTATCGAAGATGAGTCTAATATTTGGGAAACGAATATAGTTTACCGTAAATATAAAATGGAAGCAGAGGAAAGAAAAACCCAACCGATAGAAAAATTCATTTTTCTAAGTTTTCTAGATTGAGGCAAAGGATATTAAAGATCTGAACAAGCACAGAACCAAAAAGGAAAAAAATGATGCTTGGGATTTACCTATCTGACATGGTAGCAATGGTCTTGAAAGCAAGTATCAAACCTCGATCAGGATTGGAGCCACGATTCTGCCAGCGACCAAGCGAGGACGAAAGAAACTCGCCTGCAGTTCCATTGGGCTTAGCAATGACGGTGGAAAGGCCGCCATCGGTTAGAAGAGGGTTAGTCGGACCACCAACTCGAACAGGATCATTATCACCAGACTCGTTAGCGAAAGTTCTCCATTCCGAAGTCTCATCAATGGAGTGAGACTCAAGAACCAGTCCACACTCGGAGCAAACAGTGTCCCCAGCCGAGTGATCAAACACCACCTCAGTGTGGCGTTTGCAGTCGGAGCAATACGCATCAGACATTATAAAAACCTTCCGTCGCCGATGCAAAAGCAGCCGTACGCCGGTCCCGTGGGAATTCGCGGCAGTTACGAGTTGATTTGGTACCCGGTTCCTTTATTCTCCCCCAGCTGAGGAATGTTGGGGAAAGGAGATCAGAAAAAAAATTTCGGACAGGGCTAGCGGTATTTATATATTATTTGGGGCCCAAAATAATGTGTCTAAAGGCCCAAACCAAAAGGCAAAGCCCAATCTTGATGATTAATTAACATAAGCTAAATAACAATTGACTCCCTGAACTCATTTAATCTAAAAAACCTCAAGTTTTCGCAGATATATAACTTTTTTAACATTTTAATTATTATTTATTAATTAATAATTAAATGTGCTCAGTAAATAGATGAAAATTAATGAAAAATATAATAATATTTTATTTTTTTAAAATTGTAATAAAATTTAAATTATTCATTGATGATGTTCAAAGCATATATTGTAATTACTCATGTATTTACCCATTGACCTAATCTTAATTATTGTACCCAATAATTAAGATTAGTAAGACTGGTGACTTCTTCCTCAAAACGACAAGCACCATCATCCATGGCGGCAATAGCGTCTCTGACACTCCGTCCACGATACATTCTCTTCCATTCTACACATTTTTTTATTCCTCTCTTCTCTTTCAGATTTTCGTTTTTCGACCCTTTCTGCTGCTGATCTTAACTCTATTGATGGCCACAACCGCCGTTCTCGGATCTAATCAGCCTCTCGAGCACCTCGATGCTCCGATGCTCCATCTAAGGTCTGGTTCTAATGCTCCCACTAGCGTCCCTGGCTCCCCGACCCGTTCTCCGCCCTTCCCTCCTACTCGCTTTTCATCGCGTCACGATTCTCCGCATTCATCATCATTTAACGGATTAATGATTCAGAGGAATTCTAAAAACCATGCTCTGAAGGTTCGGCAGCGTGGAATATGCACTTTAGAAAATGTGATAATTGAGCAAATATTAGTAAAGGCGGCCAGGCCCATGACAATCATGTCGGGGCGGGTCAGAAGTACTTGTTTCGGCCTCCCATTACAGTAGGGCATCCATTTTATAAATAACTTAGTTCCTCTCCATTAAGTTTTGCAAATCAATGAAAGACTAGATTTAAGATCATATCCCTTCAGCGATTATCCATTTTATAAATAACCGTTTCGATTGCCGGTTTCCCCATCGGCGATTCGATTGTAAATTGTGCACATTTTCATGCTTTTGGAAAGGATAAGATTAAGAACATGGTTTAGATAAAAAGCCACAAAATGAACATATTGCTGCATACCGTTATACCACTAGCACACACAGAGAGCCAGCTCTCAGGCAGATAGGACGAGCACCTTAATGGTTCCCTGGCTATTAGCTGTTAAAATGGTTGGGCTATCGCTCTTCCAGCAAACAGCGCTGATAAAGAAACATCCCATCCCATCTTCGTTGTCATCTGTCTCCGAACAACTAAATCTACGCCTGGCCATTGGCTTCGATATTGCCTGCAATTACACACCATTCTCTGAATCATCATCACTGCTGGGTAAGATAAGCCAATTCAAGGTTGTCTAACTAAGCGCAGGTCTAGATCCATAGAATTATGCGCATGGGTACTTGAAGAAAAGAAAGAAATCAAATCAAGAACCTTGTGGTAGACGTAGACTTCGTTTGTCTCGCTGCCACAGGCGATGAATTCGCTGTTCACTGACAGCCCCACAAAATTCTTTTTATTACCATGACCATTGTACACGCAGACCTGCGTACCAAATTTCGAAGGTCCAATAAAATAATGAAACTTGGTTTTACTGAAGACATTTGTCATCATCGATTAGAAAGATTGTGCATGGCAAGACAGTCTCAGTAGAAAGATTGCATATAATGGCTAATAAAGTCAAAGAAGACGAGAATATAGAAATAAGTCAAAGAATCAATATTCCACAAATCCAATATTCAGCGTCGTGGGTATTATAAGCTAATAAAGTGTGGAATAAAGATATTAAACAATGGAGAGGAACACTCACTGGCAAATTTTCCTTTACATCCCATAATCGTAAAGTGCTGTCAGTTGATGCAGAAGCAAGTTCATTATTAGACATGAATTTGACGTACGAGACAGCCTTTCGGTGTCCATTAAACACACATAAAGGCTGGCTGATATTTCTTAGGTCATAATAATGTATGTGATGATCAGCAGAACCCACCTGTGACAGAGAAAGCATTTATATAATGTTTGGAAGGATATATAGAAAAAATGCCAATTGGATTTCGTACCAAGATAGAAATAACTAGGAAGAGTTCTAATTCAAGACGATTCTTACAGCGACATGCATGCTGGTTCCAGGATTATATTTTACAGAACAAACATTTGCTTTGATGTCAATGTTAAGAGCACTTGCCTCTTGCTTCATGCACCAAATTTTGACCTGTAATGGCAAATTTTAAATGCTAAAACACAAAATCATATCCAAGAGACCGACAATACCAGTGGCAATGTCAATTCCGATAACAAAAGGCGTAAAAGAAGAAAGAGTTTCCCAATAAAAAGGTGATGGCTATTTTATATACCTTGCAATCATCACTACCAGAGACAAGCATCGAAGGTTCTGTTCGAGAAAAGTCGATACTCCAAGCTCTCTTTTCATGTTCCTCATATTCCATTACGCTCTGCAAGAATAACAAATCTCATCCAGGACAATCACACAAAAAAATTCTTTTATTTAAGCAAAGTTGAGCTTTCATGGCATTTGGCATTGATGGTGCTAAAAATGAAGAATGTTCAGCCACCTGACGAGTATTTACGTCCCAAACAGTTACAATTCCCTCATAGTCACTACTAGCAATATGGTTTTTTGTGTACTTATTCCAGCTCAAGCAGCTGAGTTTGGATCTTGTGGACATCTCCACAACAGGAAAATGGACATCCGCTGGTTCATTCACAATCTATAGGTAACCATTAAAATGTGAAATAGCAACAAGACATTATCGTACCAGTAAAGAACAAATTATAATACAATTGAAATTGAGATTCATATACTCAAAGTACGTAGTAGAATATTATTTTGGTACCTAAGAAGAATTTGGAACTATTTCAATTTACCTTTAACATTGTTAATTAACATCACATATGATATTATTTTATAAAAACTAGAACTTCATGAATAATCCTAATAACATAGAATGTTAACAAAAAGTAAAAGGACAGTGGTAGGTAGCCATTTTTTTTAAAATGAAGAGGTAAGACTATGAAATAACTAGGAGAAAGATCACAAAAACTCACCGAGGAAAACTGAAAGACCTTGATGCACCGTGAAACCCCAGCAGTAGCAAACCACTCATCATCACGATCAAACTCTATGCTGAAGCAAGCAATAGATCATCAGAGTGAGATGGTCATTATGTTCGATAGATAGAAAGATAGAGTGAGAAAGAGAGAGAGAGAGAGGGAGAGAGAGAGAGAGAGAGGGAGATAGAAGAGAGAGTATTATAAAGGTCAAACTAACTAGAAAATATGACAACTGACAAGGATGGCAAAAATTTCTGGGACTAAAAGCCGCAACAAACATTTTTCAAATATTTTCCATATGCATTAGAATTTTGTATTGGAAGGTATCTTGCAATTATACTCTCCACTGATATTATATTTCCATAGATTGCATTAAAATTTTGTAATGGAATCTTGCTCTTATACTCTTCCACTGATATTATGTTTCCAGAGATGGAAATCATACTTTGTCAGCATTGAGAGAATTGTCACTAGCACTCCCTAAGAACTACCACATACATACCTATATGTGTCGATGAACAGAAGAATGTGAATCATTATTATTCTTGCAATTCTGCAACAGACTATTGTAATAATTTAACAGGTAATAAAAGCTTTACCTAAGAAATGAATAGAACACTGAAAATTGATTCTAAATAAACATTCAGGCACAGTTGTTTACAAATGCTTCCACCAACCTTGAGACTATATTGGCCGAATGAAAGAGGTCTCCTTGCCGAAGTTCAGCAACAACCCGCAGTCGACTAATCGAAAGCACAAGGGAGAATAAGTGGAAGTTCATAGAAAAAAGGAGGAATGAAACTAATTGCCATGAAGAAGATGAGATAATACCTGTATCGTGTAAAGGTCTTAAGTACAGAATGAAAATCTTCCAGAGCTACACAATAACCCTCTCTGCTCATAGATTTTCTGTGTATCTCTTCAGGTTTAGGCAACTGCCTCTTCAGATTTCGCCGCTTTTGCAAGTAGCACTGTTGCAATTCATCGAACTGCTAGAAGATAACAGTGGATTAATATTATATAACTGATTTACCAAACCATTTTAAGTAACTTTTTGGATCATATAATTGAAAAAGATTTTATCTTTGCAGTACTTTTTTTCCTTTATGGCCCTTGACAGAAAGCTACATACCAGGATTATGATCAACATGGCACAGACAAAAAAAAATCATGATTCAACATCTAAATATAATAACAGGTAGGATTTAAAATACTGGTTGAAACAGATATTTCTAATAAAAAAACTTTTTCATCCTATGGTTTCAGTCAATTTAACATCATCAGTGAAAAAAAAACGAAAAAGAAGCCGACCTTGTGATATGGTTTGCTGAAAAATATGTTCTTGACAAGAGAGTAGAATGCTATGATTACATAATTTTTTCTATTGGACGAACACGAACCTGTGAATGAATTCTTCTTTTACTAGCCTCTGAAATTCCAGGAGCAGCAAGTTGTGAATCTAAGAAACCATCTGCATCCTCTCTTTGCATTTCAGTTGCTTGAACTTTTGGATCAACTTTAATATTGGGAAAACTATTGGAAACCAAAGGACCTTGACTTAGGTGGGTGTCATTATCAGTGCCATACTTACTATACATAGAAGGTAATGCTTTTGAAGCAACTCGGTCTTCTGCCGGCATTCTTAAATTTCCACAATTATTATACTTTCCTTTGCATAGTTCCATTCTCCGTTGTTCAACTGCATTAATATCTTCCCTGATGTACTGAAGATCAGCTTGTATCTGCAATAGAAATAGAAGTCCATGAACACACTATGATGAAAAAAATAGATATTCCTAAAACTAAAAGGTATTAAACCAAATGAGAAAGGTCTTATGTGATGAACATCAGAAAGACAAATGCTGCAATCAGTAAGCTTCCATCCAAAGCTCAACGAAGAAAAAAAATACTCACGTTGTCTTAGCATAAAGTCAAAGTAGACAAGCACTACAACAAACAGGATTGACACAGATAGAAAGGAAAATACCTCCACATAAATTAAAGTAGTCAAAAGAAATCATGTATGCGAATAGAATTTATTTTACTTTTCTCCGTAACCAATCTTCTCATTTACGAATAACATCTTACAGGTTTTTTTTAAGAGTCTATTTTTTTGGAACAATAGAACATCTTGTAAAAGTATTTGCTAATTATTTTTGGACTATCCTACAGGTATTTAAGCATCCTTAAACTAAGTAATTTTGCAGAAGGGATAAGGTAAAAAAGATATTTTTTATTGCAATTCTAAATGATGAGATTTACTACGAATAAATTTTCTATAAAATTCAAAGTTTTTAATTCCCTTTGTTAGTACTTGATCCTTGCTCAATACTTTCCTAACACAGAACATAATCAGATGTTTCAAGCCTTTATTTTTCATCAGAGGAAACCATGCTTCATCAACTCATTTATATCATCAGTAATAACTAGACAACTAAATGAAAATCCAATAACCTCATTCAGCTCTTCTAGTTTCTGCTTCCTCAAGCAATACAAGAAGCCAAGAAGAATCTGCATATTTGCTTCGGCCTCTTCTTGTTCCATCTTCCTTTTTTTCTCAGCAAGTAGAGCCAACAGTCCATCAAGTTCTTTTATTGTCAAGTCACAACCCTGTTTGAGGATTATAGATTGAGTTTTCAAAAAATAATCTTGTATAAAATGCAAAGAACTCCAGTCCAGGGATGAAGGCTGAGAAACAACAGCACCCTTCATTTAAGTAAACCACCGATTCTCATCAAAAGCTCAGTATTTAGCAAATATAAGTATTTAGCTACTTAAAGTCCTCAGAAGAATTCGTCAAATAAATAAATATGATTGTATATATTAAACATAATGACATGTCATATCTTTTGGAAAACAATACATTTATGCTGCCTCACAATAACTCTAATTTCTCTGCAACAGATAAATTACAAGACTTGTTTAAATTTCAACGAAAGTTTGTTTGACATCAGTAAAGTTTTTCATAGAATGTATGAAGCCTAAGGTACAGAAAAAACTAATCGTAAAAGTTCTGCCGTTGATGATATATATACACTGTGCACGAGACATGGAAAATGTAATTCATTGACCTGCTGTAGTGCTTGACGAAGGCATTCAACAGGGGATGAAGACTTCCTTGTTTGACGAGCAGAAGCTTTTTTCAATAACTACAAGAGTCAGCAGATGAATGTGAAGTCAGATGTATGAGCAAGTAGTAAGTTAAACGCAAAATCACAATCACTTCGATCATACTGCTGCATAAAAGGACTTACGATGATTATCAATAACCTAGAAAAATAATTCAACACAAAGAGGTATCGAGATTCATTTTCTTCAGCCAATAAATATTAAATTGCTGTTTTATTCGATCAGACTTCATTTTGATCGGTTTCATACCCTAACTATGCTATTTTAGCAACCTGGCAATTCATCATGAAAGTCTTCACTATCAGAAATATCTCAGGGAAGTTGGTAATAATGTTGAACAATTTCAAGAGGATTAAACTTTAATATCTGAGACTACGAGATTGAAAGACAACACAGTAAGCTAAAACTGAGAGTATACTTATAACTAGTTCCATTTGAACAATAAAAAGCAGGAAACTTCAATAATAAAGTTCATTTACAATAAAAATTCATGCTATTGGTAAATGTAATTCCAGTTACATTTGCAGGAGAGAAAAAGACGTGCTTATTCTATAGAGTTAGCAGTTGAAAACGTTGTTCGGCTTATTAGATGAAAAGAATGAAACTGCAAAAAGAAAAAAGATCATCACTACGGAATGAGGACAGAAAGTAAGTATTGAGAGTGTAGCTTCGTTTTTTAATAATAAAATGAAAAGTAAAAGGCAACGAAAGAAAGAAACGAAACGAAAAGTAAACAAAACCTAAAGATCAATAAGCTAGAGAGTAAAGATCAAGTTCGTGATGGAAATGGAAATGAAGTTAACGTTTTTAGCCTATTTCCAAGGACTTTTGTTCGATCTAATTTTCTACAGTCGTGAAGGGGGAGAATAATGGATGAGATCATCAGGTAGCCCAAACAATCGCAAAGTCCGCGTATGACAGAAATTCCAGATAAGAGGTCACTCAGACTCCGCGACGAACCTTGTCGAGTAAAATATTAGGAAAAATGGTGTTGACAGTGAGATAGTGAGCGCAACGAGGACAATCACTCTTGTTGCGAAGATGAGTGAAAATGCACGTATAGCAGAAGGTATGACCACAGGCAGTGAGAAACGCGTCCTTGATTATCTGCTTACAAATAGGACAAAGCATATCCTTGTCCAGCTCTTCCATCCCCGGCTCCAACGCCGACGCTTGAACTTCTTCCTCTCCAGCTGGCACAGCTTCTTCCACAGCCGTTTCCAACAGCGGATCAGGTGGTTGCAACGGCAGCGTGGGCGGCGCAGGCGCAGCGGTAGAGTCAATGGAATGCTCTGGCTTAACAGTAGGAACCAGCGCTCCCATGGAGCCTCCTCCCATCGCTCTCTGTGTGCGTCCGTAGAGTAATGAGGAGCAATGATTAAGAGAGAGAAGGAAGCGAAGGAAGAAGGAAGAAAGCGAATGGAAATTGGAAGCTGGCCTGAGCATCCAATTCAGAGCGAGTTTGTGAGGGCGATGCTCGCCCACGTTATAGTTTATACCACTCGTCAATCATTCACTAGCTTTATAATATACAACTAAAAAATGACACGTTGAATCATCTACTATCTCAAGTCTAAACCCGGTAAATATATAGACCATTATTTCGTGCATCAATTATGAGTTAACAAGTCAATAGATTTGGAGAAGCGTTGAACTCACCCATGCATAGGCCTACATATATTTAATAAAACTAATGTAATTAAAAAATAATTAATGTATCAAATTTTAAATATACTTATTCATTATTTAACAGATTAATATGAACTTAAAAATAAAATAAGAGTATAAATGTAAAATTATGTCTTAGTTTTGTATGGGTGATTTCAGTTTGGGTTTTTATAAGCTGTAGTTCATTTAATCATGAAAATGATAATGTGATTTAGTTTAATTTATATTTTGCCATATTTAATTATTTTTTTAATTATAATCTGCCAGCCAACTGAATAACTAACTAACGGCCTTTTCATTCCCTCCATTTCGGATCACCGGTCAGACTCTGTATCCCCCATTTTTTCCATCTCTCTCTCTCTCTCTCGAGTTTCATTTCCTTCTGCTTCGCCATTCTCGCATCGATTCAATCACTCCGATCCTTGTTTGTTTGAATATTTAATCAGATCATGGCAGATCGTGAAGAAATAGAGGAAGAGAAGGACGAATTGGCCGGCCTTAGCCCCATTCCGCCTCCCCGGAAGGCTTATTCCCATAGCCAGCAGCTCAGAGTTGGCCCTGGAAATAAGAAACAGCAAAAGGTTAGAAAACACAGCCTCGACGAGGAGAGAATTCCAAAGCATGTTGAGAGGTATGACGACTCCTCCGACGATGATTTCTTTCCTTATTCTACCACCTCTGCCAATGCCGGCGGAGAAACATACATATCACAGAGGCTGGACCAGAGCCTCTCGATTGATGACATTGACCGTACTGGAGCTTCCGATGACTCTCGACAATGCCAGGTGCTGCCGGAATTTGTTGGGAGCGGCGGTGATGCAGGAATCTTCAAAGTTCCTACTCGATCTTCTGTTCATCAAGGTCGACCCACTTGCATTGAGCTGCGACCTCATCCTCTGAGGGAAACGCAGGTGGGGAAATTCTTGAGGAACATTGCATGTACGGACACGCAACTGTGGGCAGGGCAAGAGTGCGGGGTGAGATTTTGGAATTTGGAGGACGCTTATGAGCCGGGATGTGGACTGGGGGGAAGGGTGAGAAGGGGCGATGAAGATGCTGCGCCATTTTACGAATCGTGTAATACCTCACCCACCACCTGTTTGATGGTTGACAAGGGCAATAGATTGGTTTGGAGTGGGCATAAGGACGGGAAAATTAGGTCTTGGAAAATGGATCAGCCTTTGGATGATTCCACTTTCAAGGAAGGTCTTTCGTGGCAAGCACACCGTGGTCCTGTTCTTTCTATGGTTATGACCTCTTATGGTGAGACTCCTAAACAAAAGAAAGAATTATCACTCTGAGTATGAATCTCTCTACTGTAAGAGATACTGATGGGAACGAAAAGCCTTTAAATTGGTTGTCTTCTTCGTTTTCCCTTCTTTTTTCGATTTCCATATCTGAGAGATAGCAGACCTTTTCTTCTTCATGGCATACAAAGATGCAGGTTTTATATTGAGAGAAAGACTTAGACGTCGGAAAAGTAGGCCTTTGGTTTCCATTATTTTACCTAACGTTGTCATAGTGCTGTCCATACACTAAGACCGGGTGTTATTCTGAGTCAATCATTCTGGAGAGATAATTTCACCAAATTTAATTTATTATCGACATTTTCAGTTTTCTAAACATTCCAGAAAAGATTTTGAAAGCTTTTTTGGGGTTAACTAGCCATCTGATGGATTAAACTTAGAATCTATTCTTCCATTCTATGTTCAAGTAACATTATTATAAAAAAAAAACTAGAATAAGTGGTTTGATTGTTTTCTAATTTTTGGATGTATTTTTTTTTCATCTTATGCATGTGAACAACATTGCTGATAAGAAATGAGTTGGTATTCTAAATCATCTAACTTGATTTATGTTTCTTGGATTACAGGTGATCTTTGGTCAGGAGCCGATGGTGGTGTTATTAAGATTTGGCCATGGGAAGCCATTGAAAAGTCTCTTTGTTTATCATCAGGGGAAAGGCATATGGCTGCTTTGCTGGTGGAGAGGTCATATATTGACCTTAGGAACCAAGTCACTATCAATGGAGTCTGTAGCATTTCTTCTCAAGACGTAAAATGTTTATTATCAGATAACCTCAGAGCAAAAGTTTGGTGTGCCGGATCCCTTTCATTATCATTATGGTACACCTCCTCTACGGACATAATTTTCATTGATATACATATTTTTCTACAAGAGAGGGTTCAGCTACACATATATGAGCTAAAGCCTAGACAGATTTGATGAAAGGAATGTATTTTAGGAAAACACAGTTGTTCAAGTGAAACTGTGTATTTTCAAGTTCTTATTACTCAAACTATTTCCATTGCCCATGAATCATAAAAAAAAAATCATCGAACTTGGGTTTGTAGGATTGAAGTGGAAATCATCTTGTAAATTTAGTTTCATGTTGCCCTTTAACCTTTGGTTTCAATTGTATTGTAGGGATGCTCGCACAAGGGAGTTGGTGAAAGTATTTAATGTAGATGGTCAAATTGAGAATCGAGTTGATATGTCTTCCATGCAACAAGATCAAACGGTTGAGGACGAGATGAAAGTAAAATTTGTTTCCACTTCAAAAAAGGAAAAACCACAAGGCTTTTTGCAACGTTCGCGCAATGCAATAATGGGAGCAGCTGATGCCGTTCGTCGAGTTGCAACTAAAGGAGCAGGAGCCTTCGTAGAGGACACCAAAAGAATAGAGGCACTAGCAATGACTATCGATGGAATGATATGGAGTGGATGTACAAATGGCTTACTTGTGCAGTGGGATGGTAATGGAAATCGATTGCAAGATTTTACTCACCACGCTTGTGCTGTTCAAAGCTTTTGTGCTGTTGGGACAAGGTTATACATAGGCTATGTAAGCGGTACAATCCAAATAATGGATCTTGAGGGAAATATCGCAGCACAATGGGTTGCCCATAGCAGTCCTGTGATAAAAATGGCTATTGGGATGAGTCATGTATTTAGCTTAGCAAATCATGGCGGTATTCGTGGCTGGAACATAAGCTCTCCAGGGCCTTTAGATAATATAATAAGATCAGAATTGGCTGGAAAAGAACTGCTATTTACCAGGAGAAACAATGTGAGAATCTTGGTTGGCTCTTGGAACGTTGGTCAAGGAAGAGCGTCTAATGAGTCACTCATGTCATGGTTGGGATCTGCTGTTTCAGATGTTGGAATTGTTGTTGTTGGATTGCAAGAAGTAGAGATGGGTGCTGGATTTCTGGCAATGTCTGCTGCAAAGGAAACAGTGAGATCTTGCTTTAAATGGTTTGGTTATTTATTAGATGTTAGAGGGATATTCTTATGGAATCTAACTTGCAAAGAAATGTAAACTTCTTTTTAAACTTCTCTATCACCTGAATATTTATCAAGAATTGATTAGTAGGGAAGGATAATACTGTACTAAATAAACCAACTAGTATGGATTTTGTAGAAAACTTAGTTTTAACCTTTTCTTATTATCTTAGTGAAGGTATTTGTTCAACGAAAACTGTAAATGTTAAGCAAATTTCTTTTTGAATCTTTCTTAATACCTTAGCTTATTATGGTAATTATCGAGAGTATTTGCTCAGTTGTAGTTCAGTCAACATAATTTTTGGCTGTATGTTTTGTATTATCATATCAAAATTTATGTTGGTCTTTGTGGGTGGATTTGTTAGTTTATTTAGTGATATTCAAATGGCAGGTTGGACTTGAAGGGAGTGCTGTAGGGCAATGGTGGCTGGATACGATAGGAAAGGCCCTTGATGAAGGAACAACATTTGAACGAATGGGTTCTAGACAGCTGGCAGGCTTGCTTATTTCTCTATGGTTAGTGATTGTCCTCAAAACTTATAAATTCTAATGTATTTTTCACATCTAGTTTCTTCTAGTAAAAGTGAGTAAACTAAAGAGAAATAGAGAGGTTTATATGAATAGATGACTTGCAGAGGTAGCGAGTGAAAGAACGAGAAAGACATACAGAGATACATGAAGTAAAACACAAAATCAGAAAAAAGAAAGAGAGAGGAGATAAAGTAAAACAAAGATTGAGTATAATAAAGAGAACTAGTGAAAGTGAAAATATAAAGATGAATAACTTAAATACAAGAATGATATCGAAATTTGTGAAAAACGTGTGATTGACGGAGAAAAAGACCAAACAAATATCTTGTGATGTTTCCTTTTGACATTCTTGGCTCCTTTTTAAAGAAGATGTTGATACTCCAATGGTAGGGTGAGAAAGAATCTCAGAACACACGTTGGTGACATTGATGCTGCAGCTGTTCCTTGTGGTTTTGGTCGTGCAATTGGTAATAAGGTTTGTTTTTATCTATTTTCTTCGCAAATTTTCAGTGATTCTTCATTGTTTGCTAAGTATGGAGACATAACAAGTATACCCTCTCTAAACCATCTTATGTGTTGATGTTGAAAATCACCATTTGATCGTATTTCCAATCAGCAAGCTTGAGTACCAATAACAAAGCATAACTTTGAGGTATTTAGAAGTAACTCATATTGCTATTGGAAGGTTAATCTTCTCATCTCGTATCATTAGTACGTGCAAAAGTCAATCTCATCCTCTAGATCAACGATCGGAGTAATCATTTTTCATGAAGCATTAATTTCTTGTTCCCTCATTGAATTGTAATATTTTGGCTAAAATCTAACAGGGAGGCGTCGGATTGAGGATAAGAGTCTATGACAGGATAATATGCTTTGTGAACTGTCACTTGGCTGCACATTTAGAAGCAGTTAATCGTCGCAATGCTGACTTTGACCACATATATCGAAACATGGTCTTCAACCGCTCGTCTAACCTCCTTAATACTACAGCTGGTATAGTGTTGTGCCTGTTTTTGTGTTCCTTTCTTGCCCTCACAATTATTTGCCTGCTTTACTCTTCTGGTTTGCCATTGCTCCTCTTCGTTGCAGCTGGAGTCTCATCTGCAGTTAACATGCTTCGCGGCACAAATGTATGCATGTCCATCCTTTAAGAGCTGATTTAGTTTATTTTATTTTGTGTTGAATGTAAACTTTCCATTTATCTTAAAGGTTATGTTAAGTTTTTTTTTTTAATTTAACCAGAAAATTATTCATTATTGCTGACTTAAAAGCACGATCTATTACAATTACTTAGTATAGTGATGTAAATTATCTATTATCATTTTTCTTTTATAATTGAAGTCTAGACAAGGTAATGATGAAATGGTAACTTGTACTGAAAAATGATTGTTCCAATATCATATGACATACTCACAAGTCACTAATCCTAAAAAGTAGGTGAATACGATATAATCATAACCATTACTATTTTCATCATTTTACTAATATTAACAAAACCTCTGGTGCATTAGGCTGTGGGTGTTAGTGTTGAAGAACCAAAGCCGGAGTTATCAGAAGCAGATATGGTTGTATTTCTCGGCGATTTTAATTACCGACTTTTTGGTATATCTTATGATGAGGCAAGGGACTTCGTCTCTCAAAGATGCTTTGACTGGCTTAGAGAAAAAGATCAGCTAAGAGGTGAAATGAAAGCTGGGAAAGTTTTCCAAGGCATGCGTGAGGCACTCATTCGTTTTCCTCCTACATACAAGTTTGAAAGACACCAAGCTGGTTTAGCAGGTATGAATGTTTTATCTTGTTGCTTACATGTGTATTTATCTCATAAAGGTAACTTTTCTACTTTCAATTACTCTTTAAAGGATATGATTCCGGTGAGAAGAAGCGTATTCCAGCATGGTGCGATAGAGTTATTTATCGCGACACTCAGTCAACTCCAACGACTAATAGTAGCTTGAACTGCCCCGTTGTCTCTTCAATTTTACTGTGAGTTTTTTTTTGGCTAAATTTTTTGTTCAAGTCATTGTTGAAGTAGGAAAATGGGTTAACAATCATCAATTTCTAGTATTTTAAAATTTATCTTTAATTGAAATTAAAAGTAAAAGATCTTTTGATTTAATAAAATTATAAATACATTTTATCATTAAGTTATCAAGTTTTTTTTTAAAGAAACATCATTTGCATTGATATAGGGAGTTATTGAGTCCTTTAAACTTGGTCAATTAGAATTAGTTAATTTTATTTATTTTTTAATCATCTAAGTTTTGGAATACTTTGATGCAGATATGATGCTTGCATGGATGTAACTGACAGTGATCACAAACCCGTACGTTGTAAATTTAATGTCAAAATATCTCATGCTGATAGATCGGTGCGAAGAAAAGAATTTGGAGAAATTATCAAGACTAATGAGAAAGTAAGGTCGATTTTGGAAGAATTAAGATGTGTTCCAAAAACCATTGTTAGTACCAACAACATAGTCCTTCAAAATCAAGAAACATCGGTTTTTCGAATTACTAACCAATGCGCGAAAGAAATTGCGACATTTAAAATCATTTGTGAAGGTCAGTCCACTATCAAGGATGATGGTGAAGAGCCTCAGTACCAGCCAAGAGGTGCTTTTGGCTTTCCCAGGTGGCTAGAGGTATGGTATTTAGTATTTGAAACTTCACTTACATTAGAAAAGATAGTGTTTGTTTTATTTTATTTGCATACTTTCTTATCGTATATATTGATATGTCGAGCTGTGATTAGTCTGATTAAAGTATATTTAATATATTACAATCAAAATAATTATTTAGTATAATTATTACACTAATTACAACTCAACACATGAACACGACAAAACGAAAGTAAGGTAAACTTAGCATTATTTTATTAGAAGAAGATAGGCGTTAACCTCACATCAATTGTGGATCTTTTTATACTAGGTATTTCTTATGTGTTTTACTAATTTAGGAGAATAATTTTGAGATGAAATGGTGGGTTACATTTCTTTAAAGGGGATGGATTAGTGCTAATTATTCACAATTAACTTTGATAACTAGTTCGATTTAGCGTCTCCTAATGTAAGTCATTGATTATTAAACATGTTCATTTCAAAAGTTTTGAGATATGAACTCTAACACTTCAACCAATTCTATGATGCGATTAAAGGCTAGAGTTAGTGTCATATTTGTAAATTATAAGCTGTCATGAGCATGTATTGTGTTGAAATCAGGTTACACCAGCTGCAGGGGTGCTTGAACCCGAACAAAGTGCAGAAATATCAGTACATCACGAAGAATTTCACACGCTGGAAGAATTCGTCGATGGAATTCCACAAAATTGGTGGTGCGAAGACACGAGAGACAAAGAAGTTGTATTGGCCGTCACCATTCAAGGAAGTTGCTCGACATTATCTCACAGCCATCGTATCCGTGTGCGCCATAGCTTTTCTTCCAAGACTCTCCGCATTGATTTCAAGTCCAACAGCTCTCGAAAGAATCAATCTAGTTCGTTAAGTCGACCCGAATTTTGATCCTTTTGACACAACAAGCATGGTAATTCTATGGTGATTTCTTATCACAACTTTTCTATTTGGACTCGAGATTGCAGTTGTGTCTACGACATTGAGTGTAAAGACATTAAATAGCTGTGGAGATTAGTTGAATGCCACATCGACAGAAACCCGAGATTTATTGAGTCGGAGTAGCAAAAAGGCGGTGGCTTTTTGAGAAGTTTGTCTCTTCACTAATGCACTTTGATGCCCAATTTGGAAAGTAGTGAGGGAATTGGGTTGGTTGTTGTTGGTGTAAATTGTAATGGGAGAAACTATGGTTAGCAGAAGAGGGAGGCAGATAGGCAGAAGGTCTGAGGGAGTTACCATTATGGTTGTTTATTTTGGGTTGATTAATCTCTACTCTTATCTATTTTATTCACAGTTAGTGTCACAAACTTGAATTTCAAATTCCATGCTCCCTTATTCTTTCATTTCCTACCGACTTAATTCTATTGTCATATTTCTTGACGTGTCATTGTGTGATTGGATCAATTCAAAAAATAAATAATTATTTATATTTTTATTTATTAAATATATTTGAATTGACTTAATCAAATAATGACATGTCAGAGATATATGACAAGAGAGTGAGTCTGAAATTACTCTTCTCAAAATATACTTTATTGTTTGATTTTGATAGAGTAATGTTATGATGATTTATTTTAATTTATTATTTTATACGGTAAGATATCAACTATTGATTAATTCAGTTAATATGTAATTAATTTAGTAAAATATAATAAATTATTTATTATCTAATAATGATTTTCCATGTTTAGAACTATTTATTGTAAATATTCGACTTAAAAGTGTTCACGCTGTCATATAAAAAAATGATATGTTCGATTAATGTAAGAATAATTATTTATAGTAAAATAATTCGAATAAATTTAGAATTATTATTATTATTTTAAAGAATAATTTAAATAAGGAAATTAAAGATTAATTGGAAATATCGGCCAGCGGTGATGCCTAATGACGAAGACAAAAAATTAAGACACAATTCCCCTCCCCGTCGCCATTTCCTATCTCTCGCTTCTATCGAAATCTCTTCGCTTGCACGGCCAAACCTCCCTTCGATGGCGAAAGCGATGAGGTTCCAAGGCAAGGTGGCCATTGTCACCGCCTCCACTCAGGGCATCGGCTTTAGAATCGCTGAGCGTCTCGGTTTGGAAGGGGCCTCTGTCGTTGTCTCCTCCCGCAAGCAGGTTTCTTCTTCATCTGCATTTCGCATTGATTTAGTTTCTTTTTTTCATTTTTTATTGGCGAATCGAGAAATAGTTGATGCTGAGGCTTTTTTCCGGATAGAAAACAAGTCTTTCAGCAAATAGCTTTTCGAGTTACTTTTTTTAGTTTGTATGGTCAATTGTCCAGAAAAATGTTGACGAGGCTGTTGAAAAGCTTAAATCTAGAGGAATTGAAGTGCTGGGAGTCGTATGTCACGTGTCAGATGCACAGCAAAGGAAGAATCTCGTTGACAAAACTATTCAGGTCAAATTTCTTTGTACATGGCTCATATCTGAAATTTCATGTATAAAATCAGACGAAATCCATTCATTCTTAGCAAATGACATGGTGATCTGGAGAAATAGATCATCGTATCAATAAACCCGTGTCAAGGCTTTTGCTCTTTATACTTTCTGTTGCTTCTCTGAAAAAAGAATTTTGAGTTTTCGTGCAATGAAGAATATGCTTAGCATTATCAATAATGCTATTTTTCTCGGAATTGTTTTATCCAAATATGTTTTTTACAGAAATACGGAAAAGTAGATGTAGTTGTGTCTAATGCAGCAGCCAATCCATCTACAAATTCCATTTTGGAAACCGAAGAACGGGCCCTTGACAAGCTGTGGGAAATAAATGTCAAGGCTTCTATACTTCTTTTGCAGGTGATGTATTTTCTTATTAACAACCTTCAGCTGCTGAGAAATAAAATTAAAAGCATGTGAAAAATGAAGTTAGGGACTTTTTTCCCTAGTATAATTCTCAGATTGATAGAATAATGAATGGAAGAAACTTGGTCACCGAGACACAATGCTCGAGCTTTGAAATACATAATTGGTTCTGCAGGAGTTTGGTCCTCACTTGAAAATGGGTTCTTCAGTTGTTTTGATTTCGTCTATCAGTGCATACGATCCACCTGCTACCATGGCTATGTATGGAGTCACAAAAACAGCTCTTCTTGGGCTTACTAAGGTAGGTACTTGGATAGAATTGAAATACCTCTGGTTTGTTTGGGAGATTTTATTAGAACTCGTTGAAAGACAAAAAGGAAAGGCTGTGTTTTCAGTGATTTCATTTTGAACTGTTCATTTTTGCTGTTTCTCTAGAGAAATTTCAAGAATAATGTTGCTTCCATTTGCCTTTGCTATTCACATACTTTTATTTTTCTGCACTTGTTTCGATTCTTCAGGCCCTTGCTGCAGAAATGGCTCCCACAACTCGAGTAAATTGCGTTGCTCCAGGTTTTGTGCCTACACATTTTGCAGACTTCATTTCAAAAAATAAAGCTGTGGTAAGCAAATCTTCCCAGCATAAATGCAGATTCGATCTCAGCCGCCCATGATCCTTGCGATCGTGATTAAAATTTTAAATGCTGATTGGATGAATTTGAATTGAATGTTTTCCAGAGGGGTGCCATTGAGGAGAAAACTTTACTTAATAGGCTTGGAACCACTGAAGACATGGCTTCTGCAGCTGCTTTCTTGGCCTCTGATGAGGCCTCTTATATAACCGGGGAAACTCTAGTTGTGGCCGGTGGGATGCCATCTAGGCTCTAGCTTTCTCTCCCCAAATTCGACAATGTCTGAAAAGTATCCATGAGAGAAGATTTTCAATAAACCTGCTCATCGGGGGAGGTTAGATATATACTTATAATGATTGAGCTTGCTGTGAGTATCTGAATAACATTATTGTAGCTCATTGTCTAGTCTTTGAACTGTAGAACGGCATGTTAGGATGGTTGAACTGGAATTTGAATTATTTCTCTTAAGGGTTATCTTTTTACTAAGGATTAATTGAAAAAAAAGTTGTTTCTTCAAGTATCATATCTGGAAATTTTGATTTTTCAAGTATCATATCTGTTGGAGGGTATAAGTTGTCCATCAACCAAATAGGGACAAATACTAATTTTCATACTTTACTAGAATTTACTACCTTGCCGCCCTAGGATCCAACTCCGGCGAGAAAATCGTACTTCGAGAAGGAAAAAATGAAGAAAAATTAGCGTTCCTTCAGCTTTCAGTGTCCCCAAATGTCAAACTCCGATTTCTCTTCATCGGCCACTGCTATTTATGGTCTGCTTTCGAGCCGGATTCACCGTCGTCGAGAGCATTTAAGTTCAAACTCAGGTCCAGGGTGCTTTCATTCAAATCTTGTCGCACTATTTTATCCTGACATAAAACACCATCAACTATTATGAATTTTATGCAAGAACTGTAGTGTTTTTCATAAAATAATATTGACTTTATCTTTCTTTTTAACATATCTTCTTAAGTATCGAGGTGTGATCAATTTAATTTAAGTATATTTAATATATTATAAGTAAAATAATTATTTACCAATAGCAACTTGACAAGTAAGAAAGTATATATTACGAGAAAATACTAAAAAATTAAGCTTAGAATCATTCTTTTTCACGATAAAAGTACTGCTCATGTGATTTGCTAACTGTCACTTGCGGGCGACCAAACTCGACTGCAGCAAAGACAACCACAACGACTAAACCATCACAGCACAAAAAGAGCAAGTTTTTCACCTGACTTTCCTCTAATGGCACATCATTAATGTCGGGCTTTTCATCCAACTCCGTGTTCTTCGAAATCGTCTCTCCTGCACCCAGTTTTTCTTCGTTGTCTGCTTTCTCGTCCGATTCGTTTTCCATGGCCTCGTCTCTCTGTTCCTCTAATACAGCAATCTGCAAAAAACAACAACAAAATGAACCCTCTGTCCATGGTTAAGTTGAAAGAAAAAGTGCAATTAGAAAAAGTCCATCGGATCAATGCCCAATTCTTGTGTTTTGGGCACAAGACAGAGGAACAAAACACATGAAATTTGTTTCCAACCATCCACACCTGATGAGACCCTAATGATACAATGGGCATTGTCCAAATCGTGAACGAAATTGAGAACTTAGAGAAAAGTAAGAAAAAGTAGGAAAATCTTCTCCATAGAATTTTACAAATTGATGATAATCAATTTTAGGTCCTAGTGAGGTTTATCACTATTAAATAGAACTAAACAATTAAAATAATGATAATTAATCATGAGCATCTCTATTATATTTTACGAAATGGATCTAGCAAACAAGGAACTCAACTGGTTAATTTTCGTTTATCCGAAGCCAACAAGAAAAGACAGGAGAATTCTTCTAAAGCAGATACGTCAACAACCTATCCTCTAAAAAAGACGTTCATTACCAATGTTGAATGACACACTTTAATCAAAGTTCTGTTTTGGATTTTTTCCATTACAAACAGAAATTACCATGCTGATAGATTTTCTTTTTGGATATAAAGAACTACTGAGAATACAACAACTAAATCTGCATGATTCTTCTGGAACTTGTCCTAAAATATTGCCTCCCCAGAACTGCAACAAAGAAACTGTCTTCTTGTAACAGCAACTAACACTGCCCCTTACAAACTGTCGCCTTTGTTTTTTTCATTTCTTATAAGTCAGCTTAATTAGTGGCTTATCCATGCTTCCTCTGATTGGGTACACTAGAAAAATACTCATCTTGGTCCCTTTTTCCTCTTGGTATACACTGCCAAGGATCCAACCCGCTTCCTCTTACTAATCTACTAGAGGGATTTTCCACCTCCTTTCCGTATCTTCAAGAGCATTTCATTGTCAGTATTCTATTTAACTAAATCATCACAGCCCGTAAAAAGAGTCTAGTGAAATCATTCTTAAATAATCCCCGTCAAATACCCTTGTCATTTTAGAGTCATACTAGTTATTATTCCTTGAAAATGTGTATTTGATCAATGCCCTACATTTTATATGGGAGAGGTGGCCTTTAGGCACCTAAAGACAAGAAGAGTATAAACCTTTGTAAAGAGAATAATTCAAAGGGTCATAATGTTTCACATATATATGAAGACAAAACTGCTGAAATGTAAAACATTTATGGTGCTTACATACCATAAAACTGAAATGTCTAAGTTAATAAAAAAAAAGAAAAAAGAAGAAAAGGAGTATTGCCATCTGGTTTTACTAGTATGAAAAATTTAAATGCAGTAATATGTCTGTTTAAAACACAGAATAATATTTCAAAGTCTCATTCATCGTGTATGGAATCCTTTCACCAAGAATATGGTGTGTTTTTTTTCCAAAGTTGGGCACATAGTGTAATAAATTGCTCAAGAGAAGCACAAAAAAAATGTGTGAAGATGAGTATCTACTTCAAAAGAGAGATCTTGCAGAGAAACAAAACAAAGAGTACTTCTAAGAAAAACTCTTGATTGCATTTTGTATCCTAATAAACTATACTCTCTTTCCTATATTTCGTATCATCATAAGCAATCAAACAACTACTGATGCCTGCTTGATGACCAAAAAAATCCAAATCCAACAAGCAATTCAGTACTTCTGAGTTTTATCCATCATTCCATGTTCCTGAGCAGCATAGAAAAATTAGTGAAGGAGAAAATCTATTTCATAGGAGAAGGTCTCGGGAAAAAGAAAAGGGAAAATGGTTCGACACAAAAAAATGTAGATGCAAATAAATCCTAGTCTGTTTCCTATATTCTCTCCCGTCACAAAGCAACCAAAAAAAGATACTATTTACTTAAGGAAGCCCTACATAAAATGCAAAAACAGAACAAAACAATCCGCAAATCAAAAAGCCCCAATGATCACATCCTCGTAGTCATCACTCATCCATTAATGAAGAGGTCCCCGACTCTTCCATCAAATAAAGACCACTCCTTTCCAACAATGACACAGAAAGAGATTCGAAAACTAAATTACCGGAATGTATTTGAATTTTCTGCGAGGAGGCTCCTCCGGGACGTCGTCCTTGCCAGATGACTTATCCAAGGCGGCGCTGTTGCCGTTGCTGCTGTTGTGGCTTTGCGAAGTAGGGGTCCATTTGTAAAACAAAAGATGGGAGGCATTATTGCCATTGATTGTACCATTACCATTGGCGGTATTATTGGCGTTGTTGCATTGGTTCTGGTTATGAGACTGAGAGGGGCGATTCGATGTGCCATTGGAAGGCGTAACGTGAACCCATTTCTTCTTCCATTTCCTCACAGGACCGGTGAAGACCGTCGCCGGACCGTAACGAGTCGAGGACCGTCCGAATCGAGCCCCAACGCCCTCCATGGTTCCGTCTCGGCTCGGAGCGCGCGATCAAGTCACAGATCAGCACACCTCTCTCTGTCTCACTCCCATACACAAACAGAGAGAAGGGTTTTGGTTTTGGTTTTGGAGGAGTTTGCGTTTCTTGAGGAGAACGACGAGACATTACCATGTACGTGATCACAGAGGATTACAATTTTATAATTATATTTAGTTAAATAATTATATTTAACAAACTATTGGATTTGAAATAAACAGCATTTAATGTCGCCATGTTCTTTAAACATAGTTCAAAAGATGCTAATCACGAATAAATAAATAGATTGTTATGCATGTGTTTGGAGGGATCGCCTCGATTCAAGGATCACGGTCGATAAATAATTAAGATTTGTAAAGTTTTCGGCTACCTTGAACAAACGAACATGGCGAAGGATGGTGGTTCTATGCTCGAAGAGATCGTTAAATTGACCGAACAACCGATGTCGAACTAGGTTGGAACAACCGGCGATCAACCGAGCTTTCTCCGTTTCTACCTCAATCCCCACGAAGAATTCAGGTCAAATTTTATAAAATCATTTTATTGACGATAAAACTCAAGCAACCCGCTTTAAATATTCGTTTGGAAGCACAAAATCTACGAAATCTCGAAAGTTCAACAACAAAACATGAACGACCCGTTTGAAATATTCGTATGAAAGTATAAAATCTTGAAAATTCGACGATAAAACGCAAATTCCTAAGAGCACGGAATTTTGCGAGAAGGAAAGCAAAGCTTTTGAGAGCCTAACATTTTGGTCCTTTGAATGCAAATTCCTAACTGTTTAATTTGGACCACCACACCATCTGTATTATTATCATCATCTTGTCTATCCATTATCCCTCATAATTAAGGACCCTCCATTTTAGATTAATATACTTTCACCATTTTATAGGGGTGGCCCAAATCGTACAAGGACCGTGGTTAGAACCGAAATCGCCAATTTTGAACCAGTTACTGATTCTAATTTTAAAAAATCGTGAAATCGAGAACAAGATCACGGGTCGAAAAATAATTTAAAATCGAATAAAATCTGATATAAACTTAAAAACTAGTTTCAAACGTGATCCAATCATTCAAAAATTAATTGAAATATAATAAAATATATATTTTATTTTTTAAAATAAAAAACTGGATAAAGACTAACTGAAATCGGCCTATATTTCATGGTTTTGGTTCCGATTCACCCTCAAACCAGCCTATGCAAGACCATACCCAAGTGCAATGGCTTGTTTGTTTCATTATAGTGTGAGTTACCCGTCAACTATTACCATTAACCCGCGTTAGGAGTTACACTTCACGTGCACTGATTCTCGTATTATCGTCGGTTGATCGTTGCAAAGATCGTTTTTCAAGAGATAGAACAACAAATTATCGAATTATTCAACGTAAACTTTGGGACAAAAGATCAAAGTGCGTGCAAGTAACTCAATGAAGATGAATAAACTTGAATGAGAAGATTAAATTATGGTTAATATTAATTAACCACGATGACTGCTTTTACTAATATCTTCTTCCAACTTCCAAGTTCCAAACTTTAATCTCAGTAGCCTTCACAGCTTTACTCTTCCTTCTCTCTCTTCATGAGTCCAAGCGCAAGCCAAGCCAAGCCCTCCTCTCTCTCTCTCTCATTACAGCATTCAGTCGCTGGGTAGAGATACTTCGCATCAACCTTCCTCCTTTTCGACTCACAAGAAGCACCTGAAACCAGGTATTTTTCTCGGGTTGCTCTCACTTTCCCCTTCTGCTTCTTTCCTGTCCTCCTTTTCGCATTTTGGCCTTCGATCTGCGCTCTCTTTCGCTCGACACTGTGATTCTTTGTCCGAGATCTGTGTTTTTTTCCTTCTGAATTCAAGCTCATGAGTTGATCCCAAGCTTCTTTCTTTGTTTCATTTCCACTCTTTTTTTGTTGTTATTCGTTACTTGAATTTCGCTTGCTTCGACTGATTTACATTTTCCGTTGGGTTTTGTGGGGAAATTTTAATTTTTTTCGGGTTAACGATTCCGTACTTGGACTCTCTCGCGTCTCATACAACTTTCCCCCCTTTTTCTACTGTTTGTGTGGATAGTTTTGCATTTCGATTCGGATTAGTTCTTCTTACAGGATGGCTCGATAATTTGTTAGTATGATTATCTTTTAAGGTGTCCAAAAATTGCACGATTAATGAAGATTCCTGATCTGGCAAAGTGCAGGAGATCCAGTTTTGAAATCCTTCCTTCTTTTATGCTTCAACTTTCTTGATACATTCGTACGCTCTATAACAAAATATGCATTTAGTGGAGTAGTTTTAAAATTCTGCAAGATTTTATCCCTATTGGCTTCTAATTGCTCTGATCTAATATACTGACTATGTTTTTCTGTAGATAATTATTCGCTTTTGGATGAACCATGTTGGACTGTTATTAAGAAGATTGAGTGCTCTTAGAATGGGCTGAAACCGAAATCTGGGATTTGTTTCTGAACTCTTGAACATCTTCCCATGGCCTCCAGAAACGTTCCTAGAGCTTTGCCAAAGCAGCCTAGCAAAATCATTGGTGTCTCGACAGCTGAGGCTGATGATTTGAAACCTGTCCCTCCACAGAAAAAGACAACCGAACCAGATTCGATTATTTGCAAACAGCCATTGAAATTGGGACCTGGAAACTCCATGCCCATCGTGGTTGAATCTTCTGATAAAAGGTTTCCAAACTCGAATCATAAATTGCCTGATAAATTGAACTCAAGCTCATCTTCATCTGACCCTGAAGAAACGACTGCTCAACTAGATTCTTCTCTCAGTGAAATGACTGGCTTGCTTTCTCTGGAAAGCTCCATCGACCAAGAAAAGAAAACATCTGGGTATGGAAGTGTGAAGAGCAGTTTTGTTTCGGCCAAAGTAAGCGATGGAACAAGCAGCCTTGCAAAGATTAGCGATCGTGTTGAGTTTGTGGAGAGTGGGAAGAGCAGTATGTGCCGAGCCAGTACAAGCAGCGACATCAGTGATGAAAGCAGTTGTAGCTTTAGCAGTAACATAAACAAGCCTCACAAGGCAAATGACACGAGATGGGAGGCAATACAAGCTGTTCGAGCAAGAGACGGGTTATTGGGATTAGGCCATTTTAGGCTCTTGAAGAGACTCGGCTGCGGAGATATTGGGAGCGTCTATTTGTCGGAATTAAGCGGGACTAAATGTTACTTTGCTATGAAGGTTATGGACAAAGGGTCTCTAGCTAGTCGTAAAAAGCTTCTTCGTGCTCAAACTGAAAGAGAAATATTGCAGTCCCTCGATCATCCATTTCTCCCCACATTGTACACTCACTTTGAAACTGATAAATTTTCGTGTTTGGTTATGGAGTTTTGCCCTGGGGGAGATTTGCACACTCTTAGGCAGAGGCAGCCAGGGAAGCATTTTACTGAACAGGCAGTAAAGTATGTTCTTTTATTGTTCTTATTCAACAGCAGTTTTTACATCGATGTTTTTTCATGTGTATTTCGTCGAACTAAGGATTATTCGTAACTTCTTTTGTTCCTATTTCTCGAAATGTTCAGTTGAAGTCTTATGCTCACCTTGGATGTTTTGGGAGAATCTCAGCTTATGTCTACTACTGAAAGTTTTTTGCTTTGGTATAATTAGATTTGTCTTAAATTTCATTTTTCATAGTCTAATGAATCCGATGAACAACTACACTGCATCATAGGAAAAAATTTGAATCTCGGAATTGTGCTTTTGCAGCATGTCGAATTCTATCTAGGATTTGATTGTGTCTGGCCTCATCGCGCAGATATTGCTTCTGATAATAATTATG
This sequence comes from Begonia fuchsioides, assembly GCA_003255005.1. Classification (NCBI taxonomy): domain Eukaryota; kingdom Viridiplantae; phylum Streptophyta; class Magnoliopsida; order Cucurbitales; family Begoniaceae; genus Begonia; species Begonia fuchsioides. The sequence continues at coordinate 364,619 of QAOC01004335.1, forward strand.
TTTTCTCATGCAGATTTTACGTGGCCGAGGTCCTTCTTTCGCTGGAATACCTTCATATGCTCGGGATTGTTTACCGCGACCTAAAACCGGAAAACGTCCTTGTGCGAGAGGATGGCCACATTATGCTTTCAGACTTCGATCTCTCCCTCCGGTGTGCTGTTAGTCCTACTTTAGTGAAGAGTGCATCTTTGGACTCGGAAGCTTTACAAAAAAACCCTGTTTATTGTGTCCAACCAGCCTGCATGATCGAGCCGTCCTGCATCCAGCCATCGTGCGTGGCTCCGACCACTTGCTTCTCACCTCGCCTTTTCTCGAGCAAATCGAAGAAAGATCGCAAGAACAAAATTGAGATTGGAAACCAGGTGAGCCCATTGCCGGAGCTGATTGCCGAGCCAACAGAGGCTCGCTCTATGTCTTTTGTCGGGACCCATGAGTACTTGGCTCCGGAGATAATCAAAGGCGAAGGCCATGGAAGTGCTGTTGATTGGTGGACTTTCGGGATCTTTTTATACGAGCTTTTGTTCGGAAAAACTCCGTTTAAAGGGTCGGGTAATCGAGCCACGCTGTTCAACGTGGTGGGCCAGCCGCTTAGGTTTCCGGAGTCGCCGGTGGTGAGTTTTGGAGCCAGGGATCTAATCAGGGGCTTGCTTGTGAAAGAACCTCAACAGAGATTGGCTTATAAAAGAGGCGCGACGGAGATAAAGCAGCATCCTTTCTTCGAAGGCGTGAATTGGGCATTGATCCGGTGCGCTACCCCTCCGGAAATACCAAAACCGATCGAAATAGAGCGAATTCCGGCAGCTCCGGTGGCATCTACGAGTGAAAAGGGGCCTCCACCTCCTGCTGTAAAAAAAGGGTCCGACAACTACCTGGAATTTGATTTCTTCTAGGGAATACCAAACCCGAGATTGAAACAAGTATTATTTTCTTTGTTGAAGTGGTTTCATATGCTATGGCGATGAGAAATTTGTGCGTCAGTTTGTTCTTCAACAGTTTTCAATCTGTATTGTTGTATTTAATGTTATGGCAGTTCGCATGCTCTGTCTCTCTCTCTCTCTGTATTCTATTCGGGTTTTTGGATTTTTAGACGGCTTAGATTTTGCTGGATTTAATTCGGTTTTTGGTCAAACCATGATCGATTCTTCAACTGCGTGTTGAGAAGAATTGTAACCGAAAGGGATTTGAATTTTCATCAAAACCGAGATTCAGTGTTTGCTGATTGTAAATCTAACATGCAAACTCCTACAATACTAGACTCCATTGACGAGATTGCTTTTTCTTACTAGCATACCTGTAAATATGGAAGCTTGTTCATGGGAGGAAGAAGAAGCTATGCATGGGAGGCCAGGCCAAAAATGGAGGGAGCTCCAGCAAAATACAGTGTCCACAGAAATGGCGAAATGAAGACCCTTCGTCCTCCCCATCTTTGGCTGTCATTTCCGACATTCTCTCTCTTCTCTCCTTTCCCCCTCTAAAATACCACCATTCCTTCTCTTTCATGAAGGCTCGTTCTCTTCTTTTGTTCCTTGGGCGGTTCACCGAGCTCGGAGATAGGAGAGATAGACACCAGAGCTCCATTTCTGTCCGTAAAAGCTGCTGTTGGTCTGTTCGGCGAAGTTTCCGTTTCAAAGCGGAAACCTGCATCTTCTCATCTCTTTTACGCCATTTTTCTCGTCCAAAGTTTCCAATTACACAACTTTCGTTCATGAATCTGTTGGGTCAAGCCTATTTTGTGGGCTTGACCACTTAAGCCCATTAGGGCATCTTAACCTAATTAAAAAGAAGGAGGTTGTTAGGTTAAGTATGAGGGAGAGTAGCCTTAAAGAAGAAATAGATAGAGAAGAGAGAAAAAAAAGAAAAAGGGATTCGGATTTTTCTGTATCAGAAAAATCGATTTCAGATTTCTCCATATTCAACCGTTGGATCGGCTTGAAAATTTGACAGTAGCTTCGGGACACATAGAGGTACGTTCTGAACGGTGAAGATCGTATTTTGTGCTTTCTAAGACTGTCTGTTGGGGTAAAAACGGGACTGCCGTTTTTATCGACGTTTATCCTCTATCTCTTTATTTGTTGAATCCAAGATTGATGTTTGATCTTGATGAGTTATTGTATTCCTCTAGTTTGATGATCTAGAGAGAACTTGGTGTACCCATTATTTAACATAGTGGAGGTTTGATTCGGTGGCTCCTCGCCCGTGGTTTTTACCTTCGATTTGGAGGGTTTTCCACGTTAAAATATCGGTGTCTCGTTTTTATTTATTGCTTGATTATTTGCTTGNTATTTGAAGTACGAGATCTTCAAGTTATATACAGTCATAAACACAGTTTATCTCATTGAGAATGTTTAGTCTTATCCCGACTATATATGTGGTCACATTAGATAAATATATTTTATACAATTTGATTATATAAAACTGGACCAGATGAAATTATATTGTTTTGATAATTTTCGTTAAATATAGAACAATTAATTTTATCATAATGATGATCATATATGTATGACTTAATTCATTGTATTTAGTAGACTTCTATTTTGTTTTAATTTATTCTTTGATTTACTCGGTACAATTTTGTCTTGAATATAATTTTCAAACTTTGTATTTTGAGAATGAATTAAACTAAATAGCTGAGAATGTTATTACAATGAAATTCATTTTATAGATTTCATTGTTTGTTTGTTTAGGAATCGAATAATTAGCGCGCAATTGATAATTGTTATGAATTATGAATTGAGAAAATTGGCAAGCCCAAGAAGCTAGTCTAGAGCAGAGAAAGAAGCTCAGGCTGCCATGGTTGCAGAGAAAGAAGCTAGTCTAGAGCAGTTCAAAGCTGCCAAGGAAGAAGCAGAGAGAAAATTGGCGTCCACGAAGGAAGAATTTGACCCCAACAAATAAAAGTCCTTGAAGGAAAGCTTATGGAAACAAGTGCAGCAATTGAAACTTAACAGGAACAAATAAGAAAAGCTCATGATTCTGAAATGGCGTCTGTTAGAGCTGTGGCTGATGAGCTAAGCGAAGCAACAAGACATTACAGAAAGTTGCAGAGGAAGAGAGCTGTCTGCAAGAGGAAGCAACTATGGATACCGAGGAGATGGAGAAACATGCCACAGAGCTTAAAGCTGAGGCCGAAGCTTCTAGATAGCAATGAAAGAGGCACAGAGAGAGCTGGAAGAAGCCATGAAAGAGGCCGCAGAAGCTGAAGCCAGAGAGCTAAGGGCACTGTCTGAGATAAAAAAACCATTTCTGGGAGACAAGAAACAGATGGTACAAACAAAGCGGAAGATAGTTGTAAGAGAATAAAACTGTCATTGGAGGAGTTCGAATTTCTGAGTCGAAAAGTCAAAGAATCAGACAATTTGGCAGAAAACAAGAAGGCAATCTGCATGGTCAAGATTGACGCCATTAAAACAGGCAAAGAAGCAGCTGATAAAAAGATCGAAGCTAACTTGAAGGCCATAGAAGAAATAAAGGCTGCAACAGAAATGGCAGTACAAAATGCAGAAATGGCAGAGTCAGCAAAAATGGTGGTCGAGGGTGAGCTTCAAAGGTGGCACCGGGAAGAACAAAAGGTTGCTGCCATTGAAGCTACCACTTCAGGTCACATCTACTTAAAGCATTCTAATTCAGAAACATAAACTTGGCACGCCATTGCAAGAGATTGAAATCCAATTTTTAACTTTTAAATTCAAAATCCATGGGAATTTTCTTCATTTGCAGTAAAGAGAAATCATGCTAGATTCCCTGTATTTCAGCATAAATTCGAAGCAACATAAACTAAACAATAAATTAAAATGCAAACCCGAAAATAAATTTCGAAACAGGAAGAAGCTTGTACTAAGTGGAACTTGTAAATTTTTAACCTTTGCATCTTATGCTCTTAAACCTCTTATTTATACATTGATTTATAGCAAACCATTGACATAATATAGCACACAAACTAAAACTAGCCATACAGATTCTTTTTTATCGATCAATTTACTTCGTGGCAATTGTCCTTTCCGTTTCCATACCTGCGCAACTCATATTCTATGGATCTAGCAATATCACTTCCTTCTTCGCCCGGTTCAGGAAACTCCACGTGAAAAGAACCATGCTTGATTGGAGCAACGGGATCTCGGATAACGGATTGTTGGTGCATGTAGTTGTAAAGTTGCAGATGGAAAGTGTGGTCTGAAGAATAGCAGCTTTCATTGCCATAATGGGAAGAACCAGACCCTTCTCTTTTGCAGAAATGTGGAAGAGATTCAAAATCCATTATCTAGAAATACAAATCAATTACTTTAAACTATCTGAAAACGGCAAAAAAAAATACCAGGTAAGCTATTGTTTTGGTCTACCTTCAGTAGTTCGTCTCTTCCGTTTCCGGGTAGTACTTGGATTTTTTTCCTTGTTCTCTCCTGAAGAAGAGGCTTCACAACCTAATAATTGTTTCGAGAAAGACTAGTTATATGTCAAGGTCAAGCAATTTTCATGAAATATTGTCCGAAAACGAGTAACGGTCTGAAAAATTTTAATAGAAGAATGTGAAAAATTTTAGCATAAGTCACAAGCACTCACTCTCCAACAAGCTGAAAAAATATACGGGACATTCGCTATAAAATACGTGTTCGTCTTCTCGGGATAGTTCAAGTCGTCAATGGTCGATATAATTGTCAATAACTGCAAGAGATGCAACAATTTCGGTAATTGAAGACTTTCCTTGACAACATATGAACTCAAATTCATCGACATCGGGATAAGACCCATAATATCATGTTTTTCTTCTATTTGTAAACCGCTCTAACACGGTTACGATGTCTGTTTAGCGTGAAAGAACCATATTGCAGAGTCAAGTAAAATTTCAATTCATATACGAGTATGGCTTCGACCTTTATTTGGCTCAGTGCTGAGAACTTAAGACCAGTCATGTCCAAAACTTTAACGCAAGTCGTAATAGGTCGCCCATACTTTTTCGACGCAGTAGGCTAGCGAGAAAAGCAAGCAAAGTAAAGCGGTGATCTCGGTAAACATGTCACCTAAAGAAATTTTGATGAAATCTCACCAAGATAACTCGATCTCGATATTCATTTATTTGAATGTGTGACTGAACATAAGAGTGAACCTGCAATTACATAAACGAAATAAATATGAAGTTTATGATGTGAAGTAAACCGATCCATCTTGGTAGAATAGAAATAAAAGAGAAAATAATCTATGGTTCGGCTACAATGCTGTTCCGGCAACCACGAGAGAAAGCTCGGAATAGAAGCTCTCAACTAGAGAGAATTCCATCTTCAATATTGATAATCAAAAGGTTAGAATTACAAGCCTAACACCCACTATATATAGAAGAACAACCCTACTACACATTACTAAATTACTCCTAATATAACTAATATTAATAAAACCACCCTAATATTAATTAGAACAAACCTTAAAATATTCGCATCAGTTTATTTTCGATTCAAAGAAATAAAACACTTGATAATAACACTTACAGAAGCTCTGTCGAACGTGCTGAGCCCCACGCCAACAGCAAAGACTGGCAGCCCCTAGAGACGATATAAAATCATAACTCAGAAAACGAAAAGCAGATAAGGGTGTGTTGGAGTCGAAGAATTGTGGAAAAAAGAGCAAGATTCATGAGAAATTAGGACCTCTTTTGAGTAACCTGAAAGCCCAATGAGCTGTGAATCCCTCACATTTCGATATAAGTCAGCAGGAATTATCGGTTTCTGCATACAAACCGAAACCTTGTTACACTTGCATAGTAATAAAAATCAAATTTTTTGCAAGTCCATTGAGTGATCTAGAGTAAAACAAAAAAAGAACTCACTGTTAATATATTATCAATCTCATTTTGTAACCTCCATGTCAACGAATCCACCAACTGGAATGTCGAAACAGGTTTATCAGAATATTTTTTGCTAAGCAAGTAATTTCAAAGATAGTAGACACTTTGAATTAACCATTTTATGGGCTTGGGTAGGGTTCCACTCTCTTGCCTTGAGGAATCGAACGAGAGTTTCGGTAAGAAATCCCTGATGTACATTCTGCGATCATCCGTAAATGTCAAAGATTAGTAACGAATTCAATAAAGAATTTATAATCTTGAAATAAATAAACACATATTTTGATCTCTTCAGTCTTCTTAACTAAGCTATACACTGGTGAGCTTTGTCCTCAGAGAATTCATCCTCTAAAGCCTAATTGCTAAATTCACTACTTAGTTGCGTGCCTAGCTAAGCTTTAACGAACAATTTATGACCAATAAAACAATAATCTTTCCAGACGGTTGAGAGTTCATGCTGATCGATTCAGTTCAGTCAATGACACCAAAAAAGATAAAATCAAGAACTTTTCAACCAGATCCGAGATAATGGATGGAAGTTATAACCAAAAATATAAAACGCAAACCTGAAAAGTTGTCTTAAGTGGATTATCAACTGCCATTGACAAAAGAAAGAACAAAAAAATGAGGCTTTTGCAAAAGTAAAACCAGAGAAAACAATAAAAGACTCGTCATAAAAAAAAGTGGTCTGGGATCTGACCCTCGTTCATCAATGCTCGAAGCTGGTTGATCGCTTCCTGAGAAACGACTCCCATTTGCGAAAAAAATAAGAAAAAAAACCTAAAACTGTCAGAAATCTACTACTCCAATCTCCACCCACCGAACGATAAGGGCGAAAAAACCTAACTTTACAGTTCTTTCATTCCTCCTTCAAAGAAAAGCTCAAATGGGGAGGAGGGGATCTCATCCATCTGCTCATTGATCTCATAAATCTGAGTTTCAGGAGGATAGAGAGAAGATAGAGAGAGAGAGAGAGAGATGTGTGAGTAAGCACCTCGAAAAAAGCAGCACTAATGGTGTCAAGTGCTGCGTTTGGAAGCTCGATCTGACACAATCAATGGTGGGTGGTGTCACTATGATGCGTCAACTGTCAATGCTTCTACTAATTTCTTCTGTAGTTTATCTGTCTTTACCAAAAGGAATTACCAAAAGTTACAAAAAGCAGAAAAGGAATCACCATTGGAATCCCCTTCTTTGACCTTTTTCTTATCTATTTCCTCTGTATATTTTAATCACTTCAATTAATATTAATTAAGTGAATCAACAATTTAATTTAATTCTTAAATAACAATTCAAGCTTCACTTGTACTATCAAATAATTATTGGTATGACAATTGTATCATTTAACGGGTAGATAAGAAGATAGACATATTATTAATCTTTTCATATTTTAATTATTTAATATTTAAATATCTATTATGAAAAATTCCAAATTTAAAAAAAAATAAATTAAAAAAACTCCAAATTTAAGGAGTTTTGCAAGTATAATTTGCATCAATAAATAAATAAAACCAAACTCTAATGATATTTTAACATAGATTTAACCTGACCTAAATTGAATTAGGGTCATACCGAATTCCAACAATATTTATAATATTTAATCTAAAAGTATATTAAATTAATATGATAAATCATATAATAAAGTAATCATAAATTAATGAACCGACATTACTTTAACTTAATTGACTATTTATATAAATCTAGCTCTTGTTTTTATCCCACTTTCAATAATTGGTACAATATAATTAGTTTTAAATTATTTTAATCATTAATTTTTATAATAAAATTGAGAGGTTGCTTCATTAAATTATATAAATTACGTAATTTAATTAGATTTTATCCTTAAATTAATCTATACATTCAATCTTTTCCTCCTCTTGTAGAAAACGCAAGGGCTTAATTAAATCAATGCTCATTTAAAAAAAGTATTCAGCTTTTTGGAATTTTAATTAATTAATAATTATTATAAACCATAGTGATTGAATAATCTGTAAACCCCAATCAAATAACGAGCGAGACGGAGAAGGGCGCGATGTTCGCGACGGCCATTGACGACTGTGCTTGCGTTCGAGATTGACCGACGATCCAAGTTCCCCTTTCAAGTTTTCACTCGCAGTGAGTGTTGCTTTCAGCCCTGAATTTTTCTGGAAGGTGACGAAAGATGTTGGCGCTTCAATCTGGACAGTCGGCGAAACAGGGAGTGGATGATGCTTTCGCGCGGCAGTATTACAGCATTCTTCATCAGCTTCCTGAGGAGATTATGCATAAGTAACTTGTTATTTTTAGTTTCTGTTTCGTTTATTTTTCCGTGCTACTGGAGAATGAATTCTTTTGAAAAGAGAAATTTAACTTAATTTTCTCGTTTTTATGTTCATGTAGAATATAATTTTTTTTCTAGAATCGAAAAACTTGAATGGACGCCAGAAGTATATAATGTTTTAATACGTTTTATATTCGTTTTCGGGCTGTTGTTGATTTGTTGCTACTTTAATTCGGTAGGCGTTGATTGCTTTGGTTGTTATGCAGGAAGCAAAAAATTGCAGAACAGAGAAAATCTCTCCCCATCGCTTCTGGTATTTGACGAGTCTGGTCTGTCCAGTTTTGCGCTTTTGTTTCGTTTCTCCTTTTATGATGACTTCCAGTTGTTGATTCTTCTTTAAATGTAAAAATATTAGTTGAGAAACGGCTAGTAGAGGAGGTACGAAAGAATGACACTTTGATTATCGTCGGTGAAACTGGAAGTGGGAAGACAACACGTAAGTTTCTACAATTTATTTTCCTTAACGAAATTTTGAACAATTTCTGTACTATTTATTGTGTTGGTCTGATTTTGGCTGTGACAAAACTTTAGAGATTCCGCAATTCCTCTTTACTGCTGGATTCTGTCGGGATGGCAAAGTCATTGGGATAACTCAACCCAGGAGAGTGGCAGCTATTACAGTTGCTGAAAGGGTTTCTGAGGAATGTGGTTCTCAATTAGGTCAAAAAGTTGGGTACTCCATTAGGTTTGAAGATATGACTTCGAGTTCTACAAGGATTAAGTACATGACTGATGGCTTGTTATTGAGGTGCATCTAACGTTAACCTTTATTTGGATTACCCCTTGCATTTTAGTGAATGAGTTTGGCTTCTGACTAGATATTGCTAAATAATCTACGTTCCTAGTCTTTCAAATAAAGTCAAGGTATTCCTCTCTAAGCTACCCCTTTTTCTATTTTGTCACAAACCTTGTTCCCTTTCTGTTAAAGAAACACAGTGCTTAACGGCATTTCATGATCATGTCTATTTTTTTTTTCCTTTGGACAACCATATTTGGCTATTGGAGCACTTTAATAAAAGGAGCAATCAGAATATCAGGTACTAAGAGATAAGTTTTGCCTGTCTTGTCTTAAATATGGACAAAAACCATTCTAATTGAGACTGTTATTCTCATTTTATGGCTGGATGGAAATATATGGTTGTACGACTTTGTCGTGATAATTTAGTGTGCCTTAGTAATCATTGAGTTTGGTCTGATATGTAGACATTATTGTGTATTTACAGAGAAGCACTTCTGGATCCGTATCTTTCAAGATACTCAATCATCATTGTCGATGAGGCTCATGAGAGAACTGTTAATACTGATGTGTTGCTTGGTTTTCTGAAAAAAGTACAAAATGCAAGATCAAAATCTGTTAACTATTCTGAAACTGCCAATAACACTGGAGATGAAGCCTTGTTGATAGATAACAAAAATGATGCTCATTGTGTTATCAGCTCTCTACAGCAATGTCGTGGAAGGAAATTTCGTCCATTGAAAATTGTAATAATGTCAGCCAGCTTAGATGCCCGCCTTTTTTCCGAGTATTTCCAAGGTGCGAAAGCTGTTCATGTCCAAGGCAGGCAGTTTCCGGTTGATATATTTTACACTCTTCACCCCGAGCCAGATTATGTAGACGCTGCATTAATCACTGTATTTCAGGTTGTCTACTAATGTTATTGTGGTTCTCCTAAATTATGCAGTTGTAATTTCCTAAATATTTAAGCTGGTATTCATCTTTAACCGTTGTTTGGTTAGGTCATTGTTGTTCCTTGTCTTTTATGATATTCATCAATTTTAATACTGATCCAACTACCATTTCGCTCTTATGTTATTCTAAGATGGCTATATGTGTCACTCAACTTTGGGTTTTAGATCTATTCATTCCAATTGTTTAAGATTTGTGGAAGCTAATCTGTCCAACTACCTATAAATGCACAAAAATTGTTTACTGTAATATTTATCTTATAATATATCTTTGTGCTTTTAGATTCATCTGGATGAGAACCCTGGTGATATACTCGTGTTTTTGACTGGGCAAGATGAGATTGAATCTATGGAAAATTTAGTGAAGGAGAGACTTCAGAAGTTACCTGAGGAAAAGCGAAAGTTAGTGGTGATACCTATATTTTCAGCACTTCCATCGGAACAGCAAAAGCGAGTTTTCACTCCAGCCTCTTCTGGATTTCGTAAGGTAATGCAATCTTCTTTGCATTCTTTGGGTCAGAAAATACAGTTGTTTATTTAGAACATTAGATGATTCAATAGCGATGTATAAATGGAGGAGAAAGAACAAAACACATTTCAATTTGTGTCTTCTGATTTCATTCTCTCTGAATTTATAACATTATCTCATAATGATCTTTTATTGTTGACTATTGTTCTTCCAGAATATTTGTTTTTAAACGATTATAGAGACTTCATCCACATTTATTTGGCCGACCTCTTAATTTCTCTACTACTATGTGGTTTGCTGCAGCTGGTATTGGCTACAAACATTGCTGAAACCTCAGTGACAATACCTGGAATCAAGTATGTTATTGATCCTGGATTTGTAAAGGCTCGATCATATGATCCAAACAAGGGGATGGAGTCACTGATCACTATTCCAACATCAAAAGCTCAAGGTCTTCAAAGGAGGTGCGATTGTTGAATTGCTTAGTTTGATGATCCTAATAATCTGTCTATTATATTCTTGTTGGGTAGGTTTAGGTGGTTACATTTTGGCGTTTATTGTATTATAAATTTTAAAAGATGGTTTATTATGATATTCAAACTAGATGTTTTTGAAGGAGGTCTAATGGGTACAAAATTGCGAGTTAAATACTGATTAAAAATCTAAAAATTCTGTTTATTTTGTTGTTCAGTGGGCGTGCTGGTCGTGAAAGACCTGGGAAGTGCTATCGTTTGTATACAGAATCTGCTTTTGATAAACTTGACGATTCAACAAAACCTGAGATAAAGCGCTGCAATCTTTCTAATGTCATTTTGCAACTGAAAGCTCTGGGCGTTGATGATATTACTGGATTTGATTTCTTGGAAAAACCAACCAGGTGCAAATTTTTATGAAATGGTTCATTATTTAAAAGTTAATTTGCCTAGACAAGTCTCAATTCTCATGTATGCGATTAATAGTTTCAAATTTCCATTAGATGTTTTTGGGTGTAATTGGATTCTTTCTATCTCTGCCTTTCTTTATCATTTGCGTGACCTCATCTTAATCTTGTACGTGCTTCAAAATACTTCATGTTGGGGGTGTCAACCTGTTTCTTTTTCTCATAAAATAGGAATTAAGATGAACATTTTTTAATGATTTACTGATTTTTGTAAATATTGACCATTAGTAAATCTCTGAATAGATTAGTGTTTTCTCCTTTGTTTTGGATGAAAATCTGTTGTTTTGGGGGATTTATTGTCTACCGTTGTTTTGACCTTAGGAATATTTGAAGAATAAATTTTAAGACATTGGAGACCTCTAATAAATTTGTCAACAGGCAGACTATTCTCAAGTCATTAGAGCAGTTGCTTTTACTCGGCGCTTTAACAGACGATTGCAAGCTATCAAATCCAGTGGGGCATCAGATGGCCCGTCTCCCATTAGATCCCATTTATTCCAAAGCTCTGATCTTAGCCAGTCAGTTGAATTGCTTGGAAGAAATGTTGATAACTGTCGCATTGCTCTCAGTGGAATCTATTTTCTATGCTCCTCGTGAGAAGTTGGAAGAGGTTAGTGAAGAATTCTTTTTCAACTAAGGCTGTTCTGTTCGAAGAACACACAGCATATTCAAAGGTCTTTAATTAGCAATTTAGATCATACAATTTATTCATGAAAACCACTTATAACATCTGAGTTCTTGGATTTTTATTCGCTCTCCAGGCCAGAAATAAGATGAAATTATTTGCCAGCAAAGAAGGAGACCATCTGACTTTGATAAACGTGTATCGAACATCAGATGAATTTGTAGAGAAGGCAAAGTTGGGGCAAAGTAAGGAGAAGGTTGAAAAAAGTCTGAGAAAATGGTGCAAAGATAATTTCATTAATAGTCGCTCCTTGAGACATGCTCGCGACATTCACAGGTTTGTTAGTTTCCATTGGAGAGATACTTTGAACTTGGCAAGTTGGCATTTAGGGTTTATGAGAGGCAGCACTTGAATAGGGATTATTTTTATTTTCGTTCATTGAAAGATATAATAGTTTTACCTCTTTATTTACTGCAGGCAAATTCTTGGCCACGTGGAACAAATGGGTCTGCCCCTGAGTTCATGTGGAGATGACATGATTCAATTTCGTAGGTGTCTTGCTGCCTCATTCTTCCTTAATGCAGCTATAAGGCAGCCTAACGGAACGTACAGGTATTGAATGTCTTTCAGACTACTTGATCCAAGTTTTAGGTCTATTATTTTAATTATATCAAACCAGTTGCTTGTTTTTATGGAACGAGGAACTAAAACATGAGATAGTCTCTAGTCTCTTTAAATTAATGTCTCATCAATTTATCTCGTTTTGAATGAAGTGGTGGCTGAAAAAAAGACCTAATTGTCATCATAAAAAAAATAGAACCAAACTATAAGTAAGCTTTTGCAATAAGAGTTGTAATTTTTTGAATCGATTGGAATGATTTTTTCTAGTTATATCCTTCGTTTTATGCGGTTGCGATGCTGACTAAACCGGACTCAGCTTACTTTTCTGTCTTCAATTTTTTTTACCATGAACTGTAATTGTTGTTTTATGAAATGATAATGTAGGGACTATTCAAGCAGCGAGGTGGTCCGAATACACCCGTCTTCTGTGTTATTCCAAGCAAAACCCGAATGCGTGATTTTCAACGAATTTATTCAGACAAACCACAAGTATATCCGCAATGTTAGCGCAATCGACTGCTCGTGGTTGACTGAGCTAGCCCCCCATTATTATGCTCTCCAAAATTGACTTCCAGGTACGTAAGAAGCTGATGCTGATTGTTTTAGCTCAATATGCCGCCCAAGTATGGACATCTCACGGTCATGTTGGCAATATAAATGTCAATTTTCTATGAGTCAGTTTATAGTTTTTTTTTGTCATACTTTCTTTTCATATTTTTTGATCTATTATCGCGTAATTAGATCAATTCAAATACTAAATAATTATTTATATTTTTATTTAATAAATATATTTGAATTGACTCGAATTATGTTGTGACACGTCACGAATAATTGAAGTATCACATAAAATAACTCTAGACTTACTCATTTACTATTTATCGAATAAACAATCCCATCAAGAAATTTTTTTTGTTCAAGCATATTGATTGTTCCCTGGCATTTAACTCTGCAGATTCTCAAGTAATTTCTGCTCCGAGGGGTCTCGGCGTATAGTGTTCGAGTTGTCATCAATTCGGGATACGAGCAAACTACGCATTTCAATTTTGACATCTTAGCATTATGTGTTTGTATATAAATTTTCCTCTTACGTAGGATGATAATAGATTTGGTTAAGTATGTCCAAGTATTACAACATTTAAGTTCATCAATTTAACACATCATTCGTCGACCTTGTATCAATAGAATTTGTTATGATTTTTGCTTAATACTCTGCCAAATTTCTTTCGTCTTCATAGTCTCCCTAATTCTACCCTAGTCGTGAATTTGTTCACTTCGGGATAGGATCAATTCTTAATGGAAATAAAATCAACCAAAGCGATAAAGATTAGTCATAAATCTGGGAAAGCTAGTTCAACTCTGTCCGTTCAGTATCAAAGGTGACTGGGAGGAGACCACTGGCCATGCCGATCCACAGTGCGAGGGTGCTGCCTTCCATTTTCAAGTGCAAATCTAAGATCAGCTTTCCTCCTTTTCAATCTGTTTCACCTTTCAGATTTTCTTCCGCCGGAGCTTCGTCTTTGTTTCAGGCAAGCTTTCCGTTCTTACTTTTACCCAATTCACAAACCCCTGACTAGCTTGGGAGGAGAGTTTCTTTATGTATTTTTTTTCTATCAGGATGTTGGTTTCATCGGACTTGGAAATATGGGATCCAGAATGGCAGATAATTTAATAAAGGCAGGATTCAGAGTAGCTGTTCATGACATGTAATTTTCTCCAATCTAGACTGGCAGGAAGTTCTAGGAATTCTATATTATTAAAGTATAAGTTATAATGCAGTATTTTTAAGTCGTTGCTAAATTGTAGTCGCTACAGGTGTGTATGTTGTTTGACAATTAGAAACTTTAAGAATCCTTGTTCGTGGCGCTGCTTGTGGGCAATCTCAATACAACTTTTTTTTTTCTTCCAGAAATCTTAGTGTTATGAAGAAGTTTTCTGACGCTGGAGTCATCACTAAAAAGACACCTTTTGAAGTTGCAGAATCTTGTGATGTGGTGATCACAATGCTGCCTTCTTCATCTCACGTGAGTTTTTTATTTATCACACTCTATTTTAAATTTATTTATTTATGTTGGTGGTTATATTATGTATGGCATAGTGAAGTAAGCAAAGTATGAAAATTTTGAAGACATATTAATCTACTCTCAGAATTAGTTGGTGAAAGGAAACACTCTATTATCACTCTTAATCGAATAGTTTACTGTATAGAGCTTTCAAAATGATGAATATGTTGTACCATTTATTTTGTATCAGGTTTTCGATGTTTACTGTGGACCTAATGGTTTACTTGATGGTGGCAATCATATTCGGCCATGGCTATTTATAGATTCATCTACCATTGATCCCCAGACATCGAGAATGCTTTCTGGGACCATTGCCAACTGTGTTTTAAAGGAAAATAAAGGTACTAATAAGTAAATAAAGGCATATGAGGAAACTTCTGAATGTACTAATCATGTTCAGTGAGTGGGATGATATTAATTAAGTTTGCAATTACAAGCATAATCTGCCGGTGTTTTGGTTTTCTGTAAATTGTTTATCTTATTCCAACCGATTTGTGGCAATATTGATTCAAATGAGATGTATATCTGCATAATTAATATTCTTGTTTTGTGAACTTTATTGATGTGGCCATAGTTTTGTGTTGGTAATGCTTGTATCCAATATATGTTTATGTCTTGATTTTATGACCATTATGGAGTTGCTCACTGCTTATATCTGCAGATTGATTGATTTTATTCCACACAGAGTCTTGGAAAGCCCCTGTCACGTTGGATGCTCCTGTATCTGGAGGTGTTTTGGCTGCAGAAGCCGGGACTCTTACTTTTATGGTACTACTTTCTTGTCCTGAGAAAATGGACTTCTATTTGTTTTACTTAAGCCGGTACTCTTACTTTCATGGTGCTTTTTCTTGTCATGAGAAAATGGACTTCTATTTGTTCGGCTTTAAACATGACGTATATTTACTGGATTATAATGAAGAACTTCTGCATGGCGTAAGATTTGACTGGAGGACTAGATTTTTGCTTCAAAATCTACTTGAGTTCATTGCATATTTTTCTTAAAACATTTGAGAGATCATATTTTCTGGCATATTTGATTTAATCGTTCATTGTTTTCCTTTTATTTCCTTGGCTAGCCTAAAAATCTTCAATTTTCTTGCTACTTAAGCCATTGAAGTGTTCATTTTTTTTATGCAAACGGAGATCGAACTTTCTTTTTTGGGATCCACAGAAGTTAGTTTTCTCCATATTTATTACATCAACCAGGTAGGTGGCTTGGAAGAAGCTTATCTTGCTGCAAAACCCTTATTACTTGCTATGGGGAAAAGCTCAATTTATTGTGGTGGTTCAGGAAATGGTTCTGTAAGTTCATTTTGCATACATGAAGCATAATAATCTACTTGTTTTCTGGTAAAAAATTTCGTGTTACTATTTACGATTACATATTTTGTGTAGGATCGATAGAGGAGAGTGATTAAAGTTGAGTAGTTTTTTCGTAATTTTATAATTATAATTTACTAAGTGATTATTGCGATTAAATAAAGAGTATAGATAAAAAAAATACAACAGATTTGTTAACGCGGTTTGGCTCAATCTTTACTTTCGTCCGCGCTCCAAAACTGTACATTGGAGATTCTTTTATTTCTCTATCGAGAAAAACCGTGATTGATTTCAGGGTGTCAACCAAAATGGTGGAAATTAGTTGAAGTTAATTAATTAGGGGATTATAAATGTAATACTAGAGGAATAGAGTGGGGGGAGGAAAATGTTGTAGGAAAATCTAGGCCGAATCAGCGTGGGGGGAGATTGCTTTGATTCTCGAAGTTCCAAGATGTTGTATATTTATATATTGAATCGTTATATATTGTGTTGTGTATTTCTATATTATTTTAAAAGTATGTTATTATTATTCGTATCACATTCTTAATGATTTTGAGTCTTCCAATAAGATTTACGAATTGAAGATTTTTTTATAGGAACAAATTTTAGTTTTTTAATTGTACCCTTTCTTCTAGCCAAAATTCACTAGATTTTCTACTCGTTAAAAGCTGATTCAGATAGCTTGTTCAATCATTAGGCAGCTAAAATCTGCAATAATCTAGCAATGGCTGTGAGTATGCTTGGTGTTTCAGAAGCCCTTGCTCTTGGCCAATCTTTGGGAATTGCTTCTTCTACTCTAACAAAAGTTTTCAACTCCTCGAGTGCCCGTTGTTGGAGCAGGTAATGAATATTTCCCTTCTTTGATTCTTCAGGGTAATAAATGTATACAAGAAGGTTCAGTCTCCAACGAGATACAAAAAGAGATCAGATTTTAACTATATCTTCCAACTGGAAAGACTAAAAAAAGGTTCTGTTCTAAGTTGTTAGACACCTCTTCTCATTCTGGTATTCAAAATCTAAACGTAATGCATATTATGATAGAATTTTGAGATCTTTTTTTCGGCGAGTTTGACTAGTTGTAACCAAATATGCGTTAAGCCTCAGGATAATGATTTATGGGATACTCATTGTTTCGAAAGTTACCCTTTTAATATGGTTTTGTCCGGCAGAAAAGCAAGTATTTTCCACTCGTTGGTTTTTATTCAGACGGAGTTCGAGTTTTTGCTTTTATAACAGCATTTTTTAGTAGGACAATGATGGCTTTATTTTGAATATTTTACTAGTCGAAGAAATTTTAAGGCTGAGAATGTTATGCAACTGATTGTAAATTATCACATGACAGTGATAGTTATAATCCCGTTCCAGGAGTAATGGAAGGGGTGCCTTCTTCGAGGAATTACGATGGTGGCTTCGCATCTAATCTCATGGTATGTGAATTAACGCTTTCCAATCATAGCGCGATGATCTCGGATACATTTCTATGTTGTGTTCTTCAAATGTTCACGTTATTCCACATCTCGAAAACAGCTTAAAGTTTTGCCAACACTGCCTAGGTCACTTTTTCAAGCATTGTTTATTTCTAGAAAACATGCATTATGATCTTTGTTTGACCAAGTTGAGACTAATCTAAAAAGTATCGTCTTGAAGTTACCTAGAAAGGCGTCTTTGAAGTTAGGCCAACCGATAAAATATCGGGGATTTGTTGTTCTTATCGATATTATTCGTCATGTTATGGAATTGACATGTTTAATTTGATGCTTTCACACGAGATACATAATAGTGACATTTTCCCATGTTTAGGCCAAGGACTTGACTCTGGCTGCAGCTTCAGCGGAAGAGGCAGGTCTTCATCACCCATTGACAACCCATGCACAAAAGATGTACTCTCTCTCTCTCTCTCTAAGATTGTGTTACGACCTTCCTCACACCGCACTTTACTAGGGGGCGCTTTATTCGGAGTTTTCCCAGGCTTTTTCCATTTTCCCCGGTCAACTCCTTCTCCTGATCAAAATCCTTGGGATGAGATAAATCGTAACAGAGAGTAGTAAAATCTAATCAGAAGGAGGAGCTGACCGAAGGAAATGAGAAAAGCCCAAGAAAGCCCCAAATAAAGCGTCTCCGAATAAAGTGCGGTGTGGGGAGGTTCGTAACACATTGTTTGAGTTTTACAAGAGTTGAGTTTAGATGAATCTTGTGATGGGTTGTGTGAAATTTAACGGTGTTCGTCCACTCTGCAGATACACTAAACTATGCGAAGACGGGTTCGAAGCGAAGGATTTCTCCTGCGTTTTCCGTCATATTTATTCAGGTGCTGACGAGTTTTAGTCCAATCATAGCCAAACTTGAAGCTTCTTTTCGCAGAAGCATGTTTCTTGTGCGTCACATTTGTACAAAATCATGTATTTCGAGTTCGTTGTAACATCTGATCGTAATTCTCCACGAGGATTAGACAGATTTGTGGGAATTGATGAAAATCTCCACAAACTTAACTAGAGAAGTTATCATAGTCCATCTCCAGCTAAAAACTATCTTCAAACTCCATTCGCGCAGCCAAAAAGATCTTCATGGAGTTCAGGGAGCAGGTATCATCAGAGAAAAGGAACATGCCGAAAAGATGTAAGCAATGAAAATCTCGCATTTGATCATCTAGTGAGCAACGATGATGGCGGCGACTGTGCTTGAAGAGAATTGACAAAGAGTTGCTTGAATCCTGAGTTTATTGC
This sequence comes from Begonia fuchsioides, assembly GCA_003255005.1. Taxonomy (NCBI): domain Eukaryota; kingdom Viridiplantae; phylum Streptophyta; class Magnoliopsida; order Cucurbitales; family Begoniaceae; genus Begonia; species Begonia fuchsioides. Next base: position 383,213 of record QAOC01004335.1, read on the forward strand.
AAATAATGCCCGAGCTGCGGCAAATTTCATCGATCGAGAAAATAATCAGATATTCGAGGCTGCAAGTTCTGGCGAATTCGATAGGCAGACAAAACCAGATTCATCGATTTATAGAAGCAAGAAAAGTTGGGCGGATATGGCTGAAGAAGAAGGATACAATAGTTCAACGACGAGAATCTTAACCCAAACTTCCATCTCCTTCACCAAAACCATAGCCCGAGTATTAACAGAATCGAAGACAAAATCCAGCTGAAGTTCGGACAACTCGACATAAAAGACGAAAACCTACAGTCTGGAAACGCCTTGCCGTGGAGAAATTCCACGTCCCGGCGGTCATTGCAGTTCGACGACGAGAAACCGCAAAAGCTTGGCTCATCGCAGCCGAAGAAGGAATCGACTGAAGAAACAAACGGTAGGGAAGCAGAAGTGGGAGAAAGGATGAGACAATTCCTAGAGGGATTGTACTGAAGAGGAGGCGACATAGATTACAAGTATTCGAGGACATCGCCATTCAGCCAGAAAATCCTTGAAATCGCCATTAATGGACGGAAGAAAGCTGTGCATGTAAACAGTTAGTAATTATCAGCAACTTGCTTTCATATTTATTTATAATTAATTTAAAATAAAAACTTCAATTAATTTTCGTATTAGATGTAATTAAATTGTAAATTATTAGATGTAATAATTTGGATTTAGTGTGTCTAAATAAGTAATTTGAGCCCATGGGAAGGAGGGGACAAAAGGGGCATTTAAAAAATAGAATAATTAAAAATATAAATGCCGAAGCAAACCTCTGGCTCAGAAGCTGCAGAGAGAGTGGGAGAGGGTGCACGAAGGCGTAGCTTTGAGGAAGACGCCGAGAGGAAGCGCCGTCGACGACCTTCTTCACCGGCCTGGTAATTATAACATTTTTCCTCGAGAAAGAATTGCTGTGAGATTCTGGTATTTCATTTATGCGTTTGGGAAGTGTGAAATGGGGATTCATTCTTTGCGATTTTATTTGATTATTTAGTTTATTAGTGTTAAGTTCTGATCGAATTGATTGAAGCCCGTGATGGACTGCCAGCTTCGGAGCTTTTATTTGAGTGGCAAACGCTCGGTTAAACCGTCTTGGACTGGAAATTCTCGTCTTCTTTATGCTCCTAAAACTGTTTCTGGAGGACTTTTTCGATCGTCAGCAGGCAAGATTTTCATATTTTTCATTTTCTGGTTTGATTTTGAAATTTTAAATTGCAAGTTAATTACTTGTGCTGGAGTTCTAAGAAAAGAAAATGCGTGAAAACCCGAAATAGAATTTGAGAAACTACTCTTAGTTGCGATGAAGACTTTATACGGATTTTATGATTGAACGATGAGATACATTTATCTTCTCCTGCCCAATTTGTCTTCTTCTTGCCGATTGTATTTTCTTTGTTTCTTTCTTCTAGGAATCAGTCTTACTCATATAAAGTGTGCAATGAAATCTTACAAGTTGTCTGAGCTTACACATTCAGAGGTTTATAACCTTAAAGCACGTCCTCGTATTGATTTCACTTCCATTTTTGGGACGGTGAGGGTTTATTTTTTCATTTTTTCCTAACTCTCATCTTCTAAGTTTTTTATTCATTTGCTTAATCTTAAAGTTCCCCTTCTCAGGTCCAACCTATTGTTGATGATGTTCGAAAAAAGGGTGATGCTGCTGTAAAAGAGTTGGGTTTTTCTTTTTTGAAATACACTAACATTATATTCTTATTTCAGTAACAAAATCTTTTTTTGACTTCAAAAAATTATTTATGATTAAAAATTTACTCTTGCAGCTACACTTTAAAATTTGATAAAGTCCTACTGGACGATACAGTTGTGAAAGTTTCTGAGCTAGCAGACCCAATGGTATTTTTGTATTAAATTATATCTTTTTTTTTTCTTGGACAAGATGTTCCTTTTATGTAATTGCTAGTGGTTTTTCTTATGCACTGTTTCAGCTTGATTCAGATGTTCAGGTAGCATTTGATGTTGCCTACGACAATATATATGCATTTCATGCGGCTCAGAAACCAGTTGAAAGATGTGTTGAAAACATGAAAGTAAGTCAACTATGGTTTTTCACCTTGTCATCTGATTGTTCAGATGAAAAATGAGCCTAGTTTATAATTATATGTGGCTTATAAGATAGAACTTTTCAGGGAGTAAAATGCAGACGGGTTGCAAGAAGCATTTCATCTGTTGGTCTTTATGTCCCTGGGGGTACTGCTGTTTTACCTTCGACTGCACTGATGCTTTCAATAGTAAGCAGATATATGGTGTTCGATACTTGATTGTTTTCAGTGCGACAAAATAAAGATTTTATTTAAATGCTGCGTTGCAAGATTTTCTTAAGGTTTAATTTCTTCTGTGTACAGCCTGCACAAATTGCTGGCTGTGAAACTGTCGTACTTGCTACTCCCCCAAGTCAGGATGGCAGCATATGCAAGGTGTTTGTTTTTCCATGATAAGTGGCTTTTGAATGATTGAATTCAGCGGACTTATTGTGTTGTTTGCAGGAAGTACTCTATTGTGCCAAAAAGGCTGGTGTATCTCACATTCTTAAAGCTGGTGGTGCTCAGGTTTGATATATGAAATGCTTTGTCCATATCTGCTATTTGGTAGTGAATCCGCATTTATGTTTCATTTTTATCCTAAGTTTATTTGTAGTCTATTTAAGTTGATGAAACTTAACACTCTTCAGTTTGCAGGCTATATCAGCAATGGCATGGGGGACTGAATCTTGTCCTAAGGTATTATATTCATCTTGAATCGTAACTTAGTTTGTCTTATGAGATATGTGAAGTTGTTCATTTGCTAATAGGTGCAAGTACCATTGCACTATATTAATAGTTGGAAGCTACATCCTAATTTGGACTTAAGAACGGCTTTATTTTCTAAAGGGACAGTGCTTCGAATCAGCATGTGATGAGACGTGATACCTTATTCATTCAGTATATAGACCAATGCAAACGGAAATGCCACGTAGATACACCAACATAGTAATTTAATGTAAAGAGGGGCCAGACCATAATTAAGTATATTCATTTTTTTACACATGGTTCTCTTCCATGCTCTTGTTTGGAATGTGTTTATCATTGCTGCGGTTTGAGCAAGGTCTCAGTCTGACATTCATGGGTTGTACCTTAGACTTGTTATTGAATGTTGTCTAATAAATAAAACATGCATACAATGCTTTTATTTAAAATTCTATTGATGTACTTTTGTTGAGAGTTATCTAGAATGTAGCTCTCAATGAAGAGCTGTAAAACTATATTTTGGTGGAGTTTCTGTCCTTTTCATTTAAACTTACTCTATTTAAATTTTGTATGTTTGTTCCTTTAATTTGTAGGTTGAAAAGATATTTGGCCCTGGGAATCAGTATGTCACGGCTGCAAAAATGATTCTCCAAGTATGTATAATATCAGATGTCTAGAACTTCTTTCGAATTGCTGCTCTATGGAACTCCATTCATATGAGTTCATGGAAGCATGTCAAATTAATATGCAGCGGGCATATCATATTTCAGTTAATCCACATTTGTGTTTATTTATGCAGTCAACAATTCTTTGAGAGAAGTTATTTAAAAAAAGAGATTTTTTTATTGTCCTTTCTTGTAATCTTATACGTCATTCACACACTACGTCCTCTTGCAATTAATCAAAGAAAATGGAAATGGGGATGAAACTCAAGTATTAGGATGGTGTGATGAGCAAAAGAAAAAAAGTTGAATGAATCTTTTTTCTGTGGACAATGGAAGTATGAAAACGAAGAGTTAATAAAAACTTGATGAAGCTTTACTTAAAATGATGAACATGAGCTTTAATAATACGTTTCACTTAAATCTATTTTTTTTTTTATGAACAGAACAGTGAAGCCATGATCTCCATTGATATGCCTGCTGGCCCATCAGAGGTTTTGGTGATTGCCGATAGATATGCTAGCGCAGTTCATATAGCTGCAGATTTGCTTTCTCAGGTATTTATTAAATGTTCGATGCATTTTCACTTTTTATACGTGCACATTCATTATTCCATGCACTCACTAAGAGTCAATTCCAGGCTGAGCATGGCCCTGATAGTCAAGTTGTTCTTGTAATTGCTGGAGCTGGTGTAGATCTCAAGGCTATTGAGGAGGAACTTGATAAACAATGTAAAAGCCTTCCTAGAGGTGAGTTTGCTTTAAAAGCATTGAGCCACAGTTATACAGTTCTTGCTCGTGACATGGCCGAGGTTCGTTCTCTTTATCTTTTATGGTTAACTGGAGTTGATTCTTTCTGGTAGTAGTATACAAGTTCTTTGGAGTCTTGTTTTTTTTTGGAAATTTTTCATACATGAATCAATGGATGATTGAGTTGCAACCCCTCCTGCGACTCCATCGTTGGATGCGCTTAGAAATGTGATTACTGCATCTCTAAGAATCTGATGCTGAATGTTGATAAACTAAAATATGGATGTTGCTTGGGTTTTCAGGCAGTTTCGTTTTCAAACCTGTATGCACCGGAGCATTTGATAATTAATGTTCAGGATGCAGAAAAATGGGAAAGTTACATTCAAAATGCAGGTATGTCTTGTGATATTACATATACGAGAGGGGTAGCTCAATATTTGCATTTTCATCATTGCTGGAATACTTTGGTATACCATTAAAATTCTAGAGTTTCCTCTTCGTTGTTTCAAAGATTTTGAATCAGAAGCTGCCTTGCAATGATTTTGCAAGGATTGTCGATATCGTTGTATGAGCAAACACTATAGTCGGACTTTGATCCTCACATTTATCTTCCGAAACTTCGAACATTTTTCAATAATAGATGGCTCGATTATTACATACGAGATCTGAATGCCATTAAGTCTCTCTTTTATTCAACTTAAAGACTGCTACAAAGTTGAAGAAGATAATGAACGCAGCACTGAATTAATGGAAATTTGGCTTATATATAAATCTAAACCATTGTTATTACCTTGCAGGGTCTGTGTTTTTGGGGCCATGGACCCCAGAAAGCGTAGGAGACTATGCAAGTGGGACGAATCACGTTCTTCCTACATATGGCTATGCTCGAATGTACGGAGGTGTATCTCTCGACTCTTTCCTCAAGTACATGACCATTCAATCTTTGACAGAAGAAGGTCTACAAAAGCTAGGCCCTTATGTGGAAACCATGGCTGAAGTTGAAGGCCTGGACGCTCACAAAAGAGCTGTATCCCTTAGGCTCAAGGACATTGAAGCCAGGCAGCTTTCAAGTTCGAGATGATCATTCTTTGGGGCGTACAATTCTTTGAGGTAATCGAGCTATTAGACCCACATTTATAATGATTTTGGTTATTTTCTTGCAAGAAAGTAAACTAGTTGTTTACCGACATTATGGGGCGTTAAATTTTATGATCGTGAACTGATTTCAATGAAGCAAATACTCGATTTAATGATTATTTCATTTGTTTCGAACCCTCACAAAAAATTCACCAGAAATCCACCACACCAGTATGTATGTTAAATGCTTGCAATTTACAACTGTACCTTGATGAAAAATTCGCTTCAGTTTTCAATCTTTTACACTTCTCATCTACTTCAAAATACGAGTAAAAATTGATTCGAAAGAACATGAACTTGCCTTGGTCCAGCCGGCGATGTTCTGTAGGGATCAGCACTGATTTTTGTGATACTCCAATTGTAGCTTTATCGATGAGTGAGGGGCCTCTCCCTCTTTGATTTTCAGCACCCATTTTCGTAGAAACTGCCCCCGAGCTTATAGGTCTTGTTCGGAAGCCACTTTAGTTGATGTGTCCCACTCATCGCGCTCGGTGATGATGTCATCATCAATTGGATGTCAACTTCTTGAGTCGATTGAAGTGGTATGAACGGCCAACTGACCCAAAAATGGGAATCAGCAAAAGAAAGAAACATCAAGAATCTTGATAAAATGCTCCAATGACAATAGAACACGAGAACTAATTTCCAAGGATTTAAAAAACCCTCAAACAAATCAATGATCTAAAACAAGAACTAATTTCCAAGGATTTAAAAAACCCTCAAACAAATCAATGATCTAAAACAAGAACATGATCTCAAATTCAAAGTCTTTTCATTTTTCACTAACTTCTAGACGATTAATTACAGATAGATCAAACTCTCAATTCAAATAAAAAGTCTCTCCCTCTTTCTTTCTCTATCTATCATTACTCAGGAGGAATAAACGAACGAAATGGCTCAAGAGCTAGATGAAAATTACAAAGGACAGATAAAATGATGTCTCTGTTGTCTCAACTACCAGTATTTGTACCTACCAAGCTGTAGTTCAACCTTAAGCCATTCATTTTCATGAATCTATATAGTTTTAGAATCATAAATATGATCAATAAGTTAGAAAAAGTAAAGTTCAGCATATTTAAAAAATATGTTGCATGATGCACCCATCTCAAAGAATGTCATACATGGAGGCCTAAAATATAGAAGAGCTCAATGTATCACAAAGATTAACATATTTCAAACTTCGGAATAGATTGGAATCTTATCTATAAACCAAGGCTAAAATCAGATAATCATATAGAAACACAGGTGACAAGTGAAAAAATGCCAAAAAGTTCAAAGATGGTCGTAGTACCTTCAGGACGACGGATAAAAAATAGGAAATTAATTTCCAAGTTCCAGAGGCTTGAACAATTTTTCCCATATACATGTTAGCCAATGGATGCAGTCACATCAGAGAGTTCTTCAGAACTAGAAGAAACAATATGTGAGTTTCTCAAATAACTTTTCAAGAACATTTGGTGTTGCTCTACAACGGCTTTTTCATGTTTGTCAGACAATAATACTTCAAGGAGCACCTCGACAGGTATCAATCCAAGATTTCTCATCTCAGTTAGTGTACCGAAAAGAAAATGAGAATTGTGTACCCGAGAAAGGATATTGAACAACCTAAAGAAACTACTGCGACTTAGTTTTGCTCTCATTTCAATCATCTCGTTTAGCATCTGATTTATCCTCTCATGATCCCTTTCTTTACAAAAACTGGTGAGCATCATATTGCAAATGTATGCCCCAGGAGCAATACCACTCTCCTTCATCTGGTCGAATAAATCATAAGCTTCTAACAGCCTGCTGCTCTTTATAAGTCCATTAATTACAACTGTATAAGATACAACATCTAATGAGTGCCTTTTACTTCTGAATATACTAATGGCAGGATTAATTTTCCCTGCTTTTATCAATCCATCAATTATTGTGGTATGTATGTGAGCATCAAGACAACTTTTACTCTCTATAATTCCATGGTATACGTAAAACGCTTCATCTATCCTTCTTGAACCACAGAGCCCCCTTAATAACTCAACAAAACTGTATTTGTCTGGAGTAAAGCCCTCATTCACCATTACGTTGTACAATTCCACAGCAAGAGAATGAAAACGAGCTTTACATAAACAAGTTAGAAGTGAATTACAAACTACCAAATCCCCTCCAAAAGAAAGGCCTTTTACTAACTTGGGTAGAATTGAAAATCTTTTGGACAAACCTACAATGGAAAACATAGAACTGAAGGTATAACAATCAGGAACCATTTTGTGCTCCACTAAACTAGCAAAAACACGAAATGCATCATCGTATCTCCCAATCTTTGAGAAACTACTTATTAGAACATTACAAAGAACCAAATCAGGAGTATATCCTTTTGATTCCATGATATCCAAAACATCAAACGCCTGACTAAGTAAATGGGAATCCATATATCCCTTAAATATTGTAGTATATGTGACAACTGTTGGAGAACAGCCAATTTCAACCATCTTCTCCATTAAATTGCTTGCAAAACCAAGTTTTCTCAATCTACAAAAACCATCAATCATAATGCTCCAAGTGTTTACAGAGAAAGAAATTCCCAAGGTAATCATCATCCCTAGCAGTTGGCATGCTTCTGCCATTCTACCCATTTTGCAAAGGCAATTCAAAACCATTTCAAATACCCCAGCATTAGGATAGTGTTGCAATTTAATCATATATCTAAAAGTACTTATGATAGAAACCAAATCATTCAACTTCGCGAAATTAAGCATTGCAATATTGAAAGTAAGAAAATTTGGAACCATGGTCTCTTTCATGACCTTAATAGCATCATCAGCTAATCCAGTTTTGAATAATATATCCATAATTACGTTGCGAGCAAAAGTGTTGGGCGTGAATCCATAGCCTTCCATTAGCTCATACGAGTCAAAAACAAACTCGTACATTCCTCCTCGCCAATAAATTCTCAGAAGTAGCAAAAACACATGAGCTTTAATAAGGCAACCAACACTCTCGAGGCCCCCCAAAACCTCTTTTACTGAGCGGAAACGTTTCATTAAGCGGAGAAGCACACTCCCCATGTGATCAAACGCAGCAGAATCGTGAAAGTAATTTTTTTGCTTCGCGCACCACATGAAAAAGGCCAAAGAAATCAAATCAGAAGGCGAATTCAACAAAGTGCGATGCACCATTTGATGGGTAAGAACAAGTTTCCTTCTTCCGAGACGGTTAAACTGGTTTTCATTGGAGTCCAAATTTTTATCCACGCGCATCGCCGGCGCGGAAAGATAGCGTCTGGAACCAATATGAAACGCTTCAAATACTGGATTGGGGACCGCCTGAAACAAACCGCGGCGATATCTCCATGGCATGGCAAGGAAAGTAGTTGTTTCTCGCCCGCCAAACGCAACATAAGAAAATCGACAAATGCAGCATAGAACAACAAGATAATATCATAGAATTGCGCCTCTTTTGAAACCAGGGGTAGGGAAATTTTTACAGGGGTTTAAGCTCGAAGCTCTTTCTCAAAAACCCTCACTGGCAATGGCATGTTCTACTTCTGGACTCAATGCCAGTCGGATCCGGATCCAGATCCGGAGTCCGTTCTAAACCCTAGTAGGGACCCGCCAAATCTAAAAAATGTTTGGATAAATATTAATTTAACTAGTCAACTATTAACTATAGTTAAGAGTGAGCAAAATCGGATCGAAATTATCGATTTTAATTTAGTTTTGATTTTAATTTTTAAAAACCCGTGATTTATGGGCCGGTGCCGATTTTTAGATATAAAAAATCATGAAACCAGAACCAAAACCGTGTCTAAAAAAAGTTTTAAAACTGAGTAAAACTTGACTCAAATTTTAATAAAAATTAATATAAACTCGTTCAACTCAAATATAATAAAAATATATAATTTAATTAAAAAATATATATATAAAATAAAATTGAGTTAAAACTGAAACCGTAATTTTTTGTTTTAATTTTATTTTAAGATAAAATCAGGTTAAACCAGCATGTGTCAACCCATACTTACAACATATATTTTTAATTTTAAAAATTATCGAATTACCTTAACTTTATAATAATTTCACAGACACATTGATTCTGTCATTATATTTTTTGGTAATTTAAATTTGCGCGCTTCGTTCATTTAGTTGACGGACATTGTAATGACTCGATTAATGCGATAAATTTGTTAAAAATACCAATTCAACCTCCCAATTCTTAGGGAATTAGGTAAGATGCAATTACCTACAGAATTCAGGGGACGAATTGCTATTTAGCCAAAAGTTTTACATGTTTATCCGTAAGTCCCGTCTATCACGTCACGGGTTAACGGTGTTAGTGATAGATTAAGGGCCTAAAGGGCTAGATTAAGAATTCATTGAGTCACGTTTTTATGATGAATCGCAATCGGCTTTCCGTTTAGATTCAACGGTTCTGATTGAGACGACAATACCCATAAAGAACCAAATAAGGCAATAGCATTTAAAGGAACAACCCCCCTTGTCCGGCTCTCCTTCCGGTCAGTTTCCGATCGCAATCCCTAATGTTGACCACATTTACTTGGATTTTTTCCCATTTCTTCCCTGTTTTTCGTGAAATTGTCAGGCCATGAGTTCACGTTTCTAGATTTCTGCCCCCTGTAATCATGCCTTTTCCATGGAAGAAGACGAAGATCGCCAGAATTTCACGAATCGTCGCCGATATCCCCTCGCCGAGACACGGCGGTTCTCTCGTCGTGGAAACTGGCTTTCCGACCTCCCTCATCGATCTCTTCTTTAAGAACCGGGACCGATTGAAGAAACCGTCGCCAAAAAGGAGGAGCAAGGCGAACAGAGCAGAACCTCAGGTCTGCGATCCCATAACTCCGTCTTCGACTTCGCTTTTGGGGTTTAGGTCTCCTATAAGTCGTACTGATTCGATAGAAGCTTCATCGCGGTCTTCAATCCACAGAATCGAGGATTCAGAAACCTTTGAAGAAGTGAAAAGAGTCGGCGATCATGGAGGTGAAAGGGATCAGAGCGAGGAATGCAGCGGTGTTGTGGTCGGGGAGTTAAACGGCTTATTCGCGGCGGTGTTGAAGTTATTTATGGTTGTGATTCTGGCTTTGTGTACGAAGAAGATGGCAGTTGGGATCACCCTCTCTGCTTTTCTTCTTTTGATTCTCGAATTCTTAGGCAAACACGCAGTTCGCGTAGTGGAACCGTGTTTGAATGCGAAATCGACTCTACAATCCTGGGCCAGAAGAGTTCCAGGATGTTTGTCAGCTTGGAAAAATGATTCGGTGCAGAGGATCTTCGAAATCGCCCATCGGAAATTGGAATCAGAGGATTTGATCACGGGGGCTGATGAAACTGAGGATGAATTTATCGAAGATATCGAAATCGTGGAACCAAATTTTGACGCGGAGGAGCGAGTAGAGAGAATCGACGCCGGCAGACCGGAATTCGATTTTCTGAGCAGGGAATCACGATGGGGTCGTTTGAACGACGGCGAGAAAAAGAAATGGAATTTCGAGGAAAGTGAGGACGACGGCGAGGCTTCGACGATCAAAAACAAAAGTTGGAAAAAAGCGAAACTGAAAGCGAAGATCATCAAGACTCTGGTGCCGAAGAAGATCCGAAAAGCGAAAAAGCTCAAGAAAATGAAGGAGAAAGAGAAAGACTTCGTTCACTCCAGAGAAACATCAAGCTTCTTCGAGGACGACAAACTGATGTCCGTACAACATTCAGAGCAAGGAGACGAAAAACCAGGCGAAGAAGAAGGAGAAGCCGACGAAGAAGAAGATGAAGTAGAAGAAATTGTTAACGTAGAACAGTTACGAATGATTAATGAAGTCGAGGGAATTGAAAGAGAGGGAAACAAAGGGTACATAATCCTCGTCTTGGTCGTTCTCACTGGTCTCATCGGAGGCCGGATTCCGGCGATATTGCTAACACTTGCAGGGAGCTTCATGTTCAATTTGATCAAAGCTCAAAAGAAATTTCCAAATGTAGGAAGCTTCTTCTCCTGGTAAATCGTTGTTTCAAGTTTTGTTTTCCAGGTACGCTCAAACCTGTAATCTGAAAGCTGGAGAATCGTCTCCAATGGCAGATTCAATCTGCAGTTGTCATACTAAAAAACAAAATTACCATAAACTTCAAGATACAAAATTTAGTGCAAAAATATCTTCTTTATCTATGTTTTCTCTAGTTTCTGTCTTTTTCGTTCATTATCAGTGACGATTCGGCCAAAACGCAAGTGATGAACATCTGGGTGTTGCCCAGAAAACTTGCTTCAGTTGAATTTTGTTCTTTTAATGTAAGGAAACCTTAAACTAGAGCTGACTCTTAAGGATGTTCCGGTGCTGCTGCGAATGGAAACATGAGGGATTGCCAAATGGTGTGGTTCTTCTGTCTTTAATAATTGAAAAGAACAGAAGACAAATTCATCAATGCTGGCCCACCAACCTAATCATGAAACACTCTGCATGCCCAACAATGCGTTTCCAGAGCTATGAGTCTAGAGAGAGATAGAGGTGGAGAGCCCGAGGGGCACGCCAGAGTCGTTGGTGGCTTAGCCTACGGCTAACAAAACCCTAGTTGCTGTCTCGGACAAGCTTTGTCCGGATCGAAACGTTGTCGGAGCAGTGGCTCGTTTTTGTCCAATTTGATCCAAAGAGACATAATTATTGCCTGCTTCTCTCCATAAAAAAACAGGAAAACCACCGCCGTCTGTGGGGATCGAACCCACGACCACGTGGTTAAAAGCCACGCGCTCTACCACTGAGCTAAGACGGCCACAACGCTTATGTTTTTCATAATAAATAATTAATTAATTAGGAAACGTCTTGTTGAAATTTGTTGCTGGTATAGTCGATTCGCAGAAACTTGCGGATATTTGAAGTTAGAAAAGCGGCAATAGCAACGGTTTTACTATTCAAAGCGGAGTTGAGAAATTGTTGGACCGTGGAATCGGGAAACGAATGGATGTTCGTTTATCAACCCATCGTGAGGTGGAGGTGTGATTCCGCTTTTCCGATCCGGTATATATACCCTTTTCCCCTCTTCTTCCGCTCTTTTGATCGTGGGTTCTCCGTTTCTCTCTCTTCCGAGAAACCCCTTTACGGGATTTTCTCTTTCCTCGAAGAGAGAGAGTTTTTCGGCTGTGGAGGCAGAAACTGAAATTCTGAGAAATCAAAGCCATTGTGTTCTCTTTTTTGGGCTTCCACAATCCAAAAGGTTGGTTCATTATTCGGCATACTAATTTATTGCAATGGACCGGAGAAATGTGGTTCTTTTTTTTTTACATTATGCACAAATTTTCTGAAAGAAGCTGGCTGGATGTTGTTTGATTGGTGCTTTTTGATGCTACAAGAATCAGAAATTATGTGATTTCCATTTCCTGTTTAGTGTATTCATCAAATAACGTGTAAATGAAGATCATTTCTCGAGTTTTGTGAAAGGAATTAGCTAGATTCTGCTAAACGATGCTTTAGATTCTACATCAGAGTGTGATTATTTGAAGACTTCCAGATTTTTCTCTCTAATCTTAATCTATCTGCATTGGCAATTCATCCACTTTTTCAATTACCATAATGAATTCCTCTGTTCTTCATTTAATAATAATGAAAATAAATCAGCTTCTCTCCTTTTGATCTTCATCAGATTTTAGTTAACTTCTTGTGCCCATTTTGTAGCAGGAAGTTCAAAAAATGGCCATCAAACCCTTCACGGTTGACTTGAGTAGGCCTCTCGTTTTCCAGGTTCGTTCTATTAACCTTGCCCTTCAATGTTTTTGGTGACAAACTCTAAAACTTACAGGAGTACATGTTCTTGTGTGGTTGATTCTATTTTGAATAATTATTTTTTTTCCAATTTTCGAACTAATATCTTACATTTATTTGATTTTTTTCACTAGTTTTGTTCTATTTGGCCATAACTCTGAAGTCCAGCTGAAAAATAACTGAAAATGACGCTTCCATTTGATGTTGAGATTGCTAATTTCATGAATGTATAGGTTGGCTATCTTGGAGAAGCTTACAATGAATGGGTTCACCAACCTATTGTCAGCAAGGAAGGTCCCCGATTCTTTGCAAATAGCTTTTGTGAGGTGTTTTTCTAATTATTCAAACTATAATTGAATATATAAATGTTGTCAACTTTGTTTTTGTTTCTGTAAAAATCATGTTTTTCGACTCTGCAAACAGTTTTTTACGCGAACCGTGTGGTGGGTAATACCTCTGGTTTGGTTACCGGTCATCGGTTGGCTGCTCTCGGTGTCTCTTCATAGAGGCCTCGCCCCTTCTAAAGCCGGGTTAGGAATCTTGGGAGGAATTTTCATTTGGACAATCTTAGAGTATACATTGCATCGCTTTCTTTTCCACATCAAAACTAAAACTTACTGGTTAGCTCTATCTCTCTACATATATCGATTATACGTATACGTATATTTATATCCATACGTATATGTGTATGTATTTGTATTCAAATATATGTGTTGGTTTTTGGCAGGGGAAACACAATTCACTATCTTCTCCATGGTTGCCATCACAAGCATCCGATGGACGGATTGAGGCTTGTTTTCCCACCCGTAGCCACCGCGATTCTGAGCGTTCCGGTATCTTTCTCTCTCATCCTACTTTGTTTCGAAGTTGTGCATCAAAACTCATTATGAACTAGAAAATGTGTGATAGATTGTGCTGACCAATTCATGGATTTGTTGTGTCTAGTTGTGGATTGTCATTAGAATGTCGTCGACTCCTGGTGCAGCTCCTTCTTTGTTCGGTGGTGGGTTGTTGGGATACGTAATGTACGATTTAACGCACTACTATCTCCATCACGGAAAGCCGTCTTCGGGAATACCGAGAAATCTCAAGGCAAGTATCGAACTTGATTGAGACTTAAAAATTCTCCTCTCTTTTGGTCGTTTTTACCGAGTAATGTTGTTGTTATATTAGCAGAGATATCATTTGAACCACCACTACAAAGTCCAGACGGAGGGGTTCGGGATTACATCCTCGTTTTGGGATAGAGTTTTCGGAACATTTCCTGCGACAAAGCCGAGTGACAAATTCAATTGATTTGTGCTTCGATGTGGGGCTGATTTGAGTTAATCTCCAAGTGCTGCCTTGTTCTCTGTAAAAATAGTCTTAAGGGTTTAAGTGCAGTCGATTTTAAACTTCGGATTTTGATCTTCAACTTGTTTTATCCATCTCTGTTTTTGTTACATATTTCGATTTTAGCTCAGAAAATGGTCCGTTTTGCGGTCAAAGATGCTCGAAATCCCGGGAATATATAAGCGTTTCAACTCGTAATTCACCAACTAATAAATATATCAAAACGCTTGTTAGCGTACCAGTTGCAATGGAAGAACTCGATGGCTCGATGTGAGATGGTAATATATTTTTTTAAGGTAGTTAGGAGTTTTAGTCAATTTAATAAATTTTAATGGCGAGAAAAGAAATAAAAATATTATCATAATAAATTTATATTTTCATTTAAATTAATTAACTTAAATTAAAAAAAATTCTTTAAATTAAAAATTTTAAACTCTTTTAAGTATCATTAATCGATGCATTATATTAATTAATTAATTGACGAATTACATTAATTAAATTGACCACATGAAGTAGTGCTGGCAAACGAGCGAGGCGGGTGCCGAGCCACGATTGGCTCGGAACTGTAGCGGCTCGAGCAAAAGCTCGATCCGAGCCCGATGGTGCAGCTTGTTCGAGCTGGCTCGGTTGGCTCGGACTACTTTTAGTGCGGTCGACACTTAGTATACACGCGGTCGACACTTAATGCATATGTAAATTTGGATGGCCGACCGCAAAATAAGGTGTCGACCGCTATATGTTCCATAACGTTTTTAAGTGTCGACCGCTAATTAAATGTCGACCGCAATACGCATGATTGTTGTGAAAGTGTCGACCGCGTGGAAAAAAGAGTCGACCGGTAGTTGTAAAAAGGTCGACCGTTTTTATAAAGAGGGGCGACCGTTATAATGTAACGGCTATAACTTCCATATGCAACGGTAACGTAAGGTCGACCGTTTTAAAACTGAAGGTCGACCGTTTTAAAACTGAAGGTCGACCGCATGTAGCTGTTATGCGTGAATTCTATAAATTGTAGAGGTTAGCTGATAATTTTTTTACGGACGATACCCCTATGGAGTAGGTTCGTTCTTTTGTACTCTTTTCGAACAATTAAACAACTTTTTGTAACATATTTTACTTTTTAATGGCACAATGAATGCTTTCAGTGTTTCTATTTCGATTCGTACAATGCATGAGTATTAATTGTTAACTCTTTTGCGAATTGATTTCAAATTGGATGCTTTCAGTGTTTCTATTTCGATTCGTAAAAGACATGTTGCATGCTGTTGATTCTATGTTTCGAACTTTCGATGCTATTGTCTTCGCGTTTCTTTGAGATATTTATTCGATGTATTGTTTTCGTGTTTCTTTTGCGTAATTGAGGCGATACATACAAATGTTATCATGCAAATTTTTTTTTGGCTTGAAGAAAACAATATGCATAAATTGGTCATTACATAATATCGAATAAGTTATACAACTTCAATATACGAAATTTTTTTTTTCTTGTTTGGCTCGTTTGGCTCGGATCGGCTCTCTCGTTTAGGCTCAAGGCTCGCGAGCCGGCTCGAGCCAAATTTTTTTTAAAAAAGCTCGACAGAGCCGGCTCGAATAGGTTCGACGGGCTCGAAAGGCTCAACTCGTCAGGCTCAACAAGCCGACCTTTCCCGGGCTCGAGCCGGCTCGATTGCCAGCTCTGATATGAAGGGTTAAAATTGATAGTTAACCTACGGAATAACAGATCTTTTTTCACAAAGAATTTTTTGGGCCGGGCCAAAAGTATGACCCGGCTCACTTATTGCTAGGGTTACTCTCCTCTTTCTCGTTCTTCTTGAGCCGTTCTGTCCTGCCCTAGTCTTTTATCATCACTGCCGCCGGCCTCCTTCACGCGTTATTCCGCCGTTTCGTATCAATTCCTTACACTAACGCCGGAGATATAATGGTTGCAGGATTCGAAGTTGGAGCCGTGCCCTTCAATCCAGACGGATGGGGGCCTCCGGAATCGACGTCTGCAACCACCATTGCTGCGTCTAACCTTCCTCTCAATGTCCCGTTCGCGCCCTTTTCTCGCTCTGAGAAAGTCGGTCGCATCGCGGATTGGACTAGGAACTTCAATAATCCTTCGCGACAGAAGAACGCTTCTGATTCCGTTTTCGATTTCTCGAATGACGATTCTTTCCCAGCTTCAGCGGATGACGACCAAACCTTTCGTTTAGTCGATGGAAAGCCGCCTCCGAAGCCCAAGTTCGGCCCGAAATGGCGATTCAACCAGAATCGGAATCAGCTACCCCAACGTCGTGACGAGGAGGTAGAAGCTAAGAAGCGAGAGGCTGAAAAGGAACGAGCCCGTCGGGACCGTCTTTATCATCAAAACAGATCAAATGTTAATGCCACTCGTCGAGAAGCTGCGGTTTTCAAATCTTCGGTCGATATTCAGCCTGAATGGAACATGCTTGATCAGATCCCTTTCTCCACTTTCTCCAAGCTGTCATTCTCTGTTCCTGAACCTGAAGATCTTCTCCTGTGCGGTGCCCTTGAGTTTTACGATCGATCATATGATAGAGTGACTCCTAAGAATGAGCGACGCCTGGAGAGATTCAAGAACAGAAACTTCTTTAAGGTTACAACTACTGACGACCCTGTCATTCGACGACTTGCAAATGAGGACAAAGCTACTGTCTTTGCCACTGATTCTATTTTATCTACGCTCATGTGCGCACCTAGATCAGTTTATTCGTGGGATATCGTGATTCAGAGGGTTGGAAACAAGCTTTTCTTCGATAAGAGAGATGGTTCTCAACTCGATTTGCTTTCAGTGCACGAGACGTCACAGGAGCCTTTGCCTGAATCCAAGGAAGATATCAATTCTGCCCATTCTCTTAGTGTTGAGGCTGCTTATATCAATCAAAACTTCTCCCAGCAGGTGTTGATTAGAGATGGAAACAAGGTGGCTTTTGATGAGCCTAATCCATTTGCCAACGAAGGTGAGGAGATTGCATCTGTGGCTTATAGGTACAGGAGGTGGAAACTCAGTGACGATATGTTCTTGGTGGCTAGGTGTGAAGCTCAGAGTGTTATGGAGGTCAATAAGCAGAGGTCTTTCATGACATTAAATGCACTCAACGAATTCGACCCTAAATACTCAGGTGTAGATTGGAGACAGAAGCTGGAAACTCAGAGGGGTGCTGTTTTGGCTACAGAATTGAAGAACAACGCCAATAAGTTAGCCAAATGGACGGCTCAGGCACTGCTTGCTAGTGCAGATTTGATGAAGCTCGGATATGTTTCTAGGGTTCACCCTCGTGATCACTATAACCATGTGATTTTAGCTGTTGTTGGGTATAAACCCAAGGACTTTGCTGCACAAATAAATCTCAACACGTCAAATATGTGGGGCATTGTGAAGTCCATTGTTGACTTGTGCATGAAATTGAATGAGGGAAAGTATGTTTTGGTAAAAGATCCAACTAAGCCACAGGTTAGAATCTATGAGGTTCCTGTTGATGCTTTTGAGAATGATTATGTGGAGGAACCATTACCGGAAGAGGAACAAGTGCAGCCCCCAGCAGAGGATGCTGAAGCTGAGTTTCCAAGTGCTGGAGTTAATGAAGTTGCAGATAAGGAGGAAACTACTCAGGCTTAGAGGGGCTGATCCTTTTTAGGTATCCTCGTCTCTCTCTCTCTCTCTCTTTCTCATGTGCTTTTATGAATGTTGAGTTTATTGGACCTTCTTCTTGCTGCCTTTCAGCATACGGACTTTTTTCAATATTATATCTCTTTGTTCGTGGAATGAAGATGCCCTTGTAATAATTTCTAATTTGGTTGAGATTGGTATTTTGTCTTCTGCGAATCCAAAATTCCTTGTTTTCTTTATTGGGGTCAAAATTACAGTTTTCTGCTATGCTTTATTTTATTGGAACATATAGATCTATGAAATGTGTCAAATTATTTTATATGTACAACCATTCATTTCATGTACAGGCGAATTGGTAGATTAGCTTGGCCGACCTGAGGTCAATAGTGTCAGTTGTTAGCATTGGAAGATAGGTTCATACCATTAGTTCAACTTCTAGAAATTTTAGGAAATAAATCAAGTTCAGGCTTCACTCACCATGTCTACTCAACAGCATGAGATCTGACCCAAAGCGAGTTCTCCTTCTAAAGGGAAATCTACCGTACTTCTACTAGAGAAGTATTGACTACATTTACTTACACCAATACTCATCTGAGTTTATCTTTCGGGATTTTTTTTTTTTTTCAAAAGGTGAAAAATATATATCGTTAAATAAATCTATTATAAGCTTGAGGTTCCTGAAAGCATGCCTTCCTAATTAATGGAGAAACTAAACTAGAAAAACATACCCTTCCAAGAACTGTGTTACCAAAATTTTTTTGAAACTCTCAGGATCTCGAGTGTCTATAAAATTTAGTCAATTATGTTTGTTCTAAACATTTCCAGGAACTATTTGTCGTGGCTGCACACCCATTTGTTATCTTGATTTTAATTTTTTTTGGAAGAAGCATACTGTGTATAAGTATCTCACTTGTCAACTCTGTTTCTTTGCTAAACCTGATCATGTAGAACATTTTAGTGGTTTGAAGTAGGACTACCCTATGGAAATGGTGTTGTGACAAGTGTCGTATAAATTGTAAAACTGTCTTAAGCTGTTCCATCTAGTTGCTTATAATTTGTTTGATCGTAGATTAATTCATGAGTTAATTGAGGCAATGTAGGCAGGTTTAAGATGTCATCTTAGCACATTGTTCCTCTCTTTTTACTCTTTTCTCTTTGAAGAGTTTCTCCAGTTTGGTTTTGTAATATCGAGAAATTGATTGAAGCCTATTATTGTTTGACCCCAAATCTTTTTTGTTCATTATGTGGTTGATGTCCAGCAAATGACAGGCAGGGCCTTCTTGATTTGGAGAGCGTGCTAGGTCCTGATTTTGCAATGTTCCTTGGACGGGTGTGCTAATTGATCAATTTAGAAAGGGTTAGTGCGAAGAAAGGGCAATGTGAAACTTCCATGAAGGTTTGTTTTTTTTTCTAGAAACTTGTGAGCACATGTTTTGTTTGGCCTGAAATAGTTATATTTATGCAACTTGGAAGAATTTGACATTGAGTATTTGGGCTATTCTCTCTTTATCAATTGTTGCAGAAATTGAATGATATCGACGATGGCTATTTTTCTGATTAAATCGAAGCATGAATGTATGTTCTTAAAGTTATTTATTTTTATATTTGAGGTAAATATTAATTTATCCTGTGAATAATTGTAACTTTAAAACTTGTCAATTTAAATCTTGAACTTAAAGTGCTTGACAAAATCATAAAATCATATTTACTTAGATTTTTTAGTTTTTTATTTAACATTCAATTATTGGTTCGGTTCTCAAATTATCCCAAAAATTGGAAAACAAAACCCAATTTTTTAAACAAAACCAGCCTTGACTCAATTTATAAAAAAGAAATACCAGAACCTCGGTTCGAAATGAGCCAGCTTTGAGATGAAGTTATAAAACTGAACCACAAACAACTGTGTACATGCTCAATACATAACAAGCTTGTAGCTAAGCAGATAATTCATAAATGTACACTAGGTTGATTTTGAAACAACATTTTTATAATAATTTTGAATATTTGTCTTGGGGTTTCTAAGAAGCATCAGCAGGCAAACATATGAAAATTACATCTCCATATAAACCTTCTACTGTACAAAAATTTGCTCCAAATCTTCACTGCAGCAGCATTTGCCTCTGCTTCTGGTGTTCTCTAATTTGAGCTCAAACACAAGAACATCTTTTGTCCGCATTTTTTTCAAATTTCAAAGCACAAACCATGCTGTTCATTTTTTCCCAGATGACGATTCAACGTCCATGAATTCTCCAGTTACCCTGCTCCAACGATCAGCAATGACATTATGCATAATAACGCACCGGATCAGTAATAACATCATCTAATCTTGTTTCCTTTGATAGTTGTGTTTTTAAGTCTTTTAGAAAATGTTCCAGAAACATTTAATATCTCTATGGTCAGTAATTAGATTTCGGAAATTCTTGATTAAATGTGTTTATTTATATCTCTATGGTCAGTAAAATATCGAATTGAATTCCCTGCAGTACCTATTATAGGATAAGAACGCCTCGCCTATGGTTCCCACAACTTTATTCCGTACCTTTCGAACGCAAACCTTCAAGCAGAGATGTAAACAAAAGGTTCTCAGCATACAGATGAAAAAATTGGGAATTTGTCTGATTAGATAATACAAGTTTCAGAGACTTGTGTTTCTAAACTAACACTTGTAACACAAAACTTACTTGCACTTGGTCAACAGGTCCAGCTTGCGGATCACGATTCCGATGGATAACGATGCCATTGTCACACTTGTTTATGAAGTGAGCACTTCCACTTATATCATAGAGATTTGGAGGACTACCAACCCATTGATGTAGCTATGAGAAAATACATTATGATTAAAAAAGTAAAAAAAAAAAAAAGGAAAACTACTTGATGCTTTGAATGATTATGAATGAGAATGAAAGATTTTTGTGGAAGAGTAACATTGAAGTCAATTTCACACGGTTCTTTCCAAATGGAAAGAATTAGCTTGGAATGTATACCCTCTTTCAAAGGATCAACCTTTTTTTTATAATATTCTTCATTATAATACTACTATCATATACAAAGAACAAAAAAGGACTAAGAATTAGCAATCAACCTGTCTAGGATGCGCAACAAACCAAACATGGCATGAGTGATGCTGAGCAAACCGTTTAACTTTAGTAAGCATTTGACTCACATATTCTGTTTCAGTCCTGAATTTGTATCATCGGAAAAAAAAATCTTAAAAGAAAACAAGTGTACAAAAAGGTAAAAGAAAGTGTTAAACATAGCAAAATAATTTTTAAAAAAAAGTTTCCCCGGTGAGCATAAGATTCTTCTCACCAAAGCAATGTTTCACAAAGACAATATTCCGCTAATTAATGAAATAATATTGTAAATTCCAATTGAAAGATCCCTATGCTGCATTTTATGGTAAATTCCAAGCATCAAGGTAGCAGAAATACTATATCCAATAATGATGAGAAATACTCACTGGCTTGGAGGACGCTGATGATCAAGCTCGTTGTAAGGATCGATTACTAGACCACGTACCCCATGCCTCAAAACAGCTGATTTGGCAAGATCCAGTACCCACTTAATGCTTGGAAGTGAATCATTTTCACACCTATTTTCATAAGCAGGAAAAGACTTTTAACAATGATGATTAACATGAAAAACTTCACCAGGTTTGGTGAACCCACTATATGGAACTACCATTTAATTCTTAACTTCCCCTAGGCACCAAAAATTTCCACCAATGGAAGTACATTGATGCAAATCAAACTTGTTACAATTACTTTCTGTCTGGTCTAAATGTGAATAGAGAAACAAGCTATATATTGTTTTATAATATGCAAATCCAACAACTCACTTCTATTCTACAATCACTTGCTGACAAAAATATCTTCCACCATCTGCAAAATTTAACTTATCTGACCTTCAATTACAAGCAATAAACATCTCGACAGGACATTATGTCAATTAAGTTGATGAGAGGTAATTTATAAGATTGGATTTTTTGAGTAGAGACAATAAAAAGGTTAGAATACTAGTTATTTAAGGTTTTGGTAGCCTTTTCTTTGGTGATCTCTAACACTGATTAAGCAACATATCACAGAACATAGGTTAACAGTTAAACAGAAGCTGAGATGATCTTCCACAATTCTAGCATAGTAAACCAGTAAAATGCTGACCTTTATTCTTGAAAAATACACGTTTTCATAAACTGGTTTTAATACAACGAAACCATATATACTAAAAATCACAAGCTGACATAGTATTGCCATGTGTAATATGTCGGCTTGTAATTTCTAGTTTCAATAGCAGATAGACTTCACAAGCACTGTGTTATGTGACATGGTCCATCTCCACGCAGAGATAATTTTTTTCTCACTAATAACTATTTTAAAAGGGATGATTTTCGTGTTATTTTTTTCCAACTTGAAGAAAATTATTTTTCAACAAATTTTATGAGTTCTTTGCAAAAAAACAAAAGATGTCTTTCAAATCCTATATCAGTTTCTAAATAGATTTTGAAATATTTATAAGTAAATAATTTCTCCAAAATCTTATAATTAATCTCTACAGTCTAGGATACAACAATGTCAATTGTACTATCAACAATCTAGTAAAAGACAAAAAAAAACTACAGATTGGATGAGCAGATAATTTATGGATTCAAAGACTTGACTAACAAAAGAAAGAACCTCGCCAAAAAGTAATCGAAACATGACAAACATTTCCAACTTACCTTATAAGATAAAATGTTTCTGTCAACCACTGTTTTCCTTCCTCAAACTCATCAACGCTCATTCGTTCTGCAGATTCACCATAGCTAAATGCCACAATAGAGGAAATACAAGATTTATGAGCATGCTCTTCAGTCACATTTAAGAATTTATTGAGATCATACTAGGCCGTCAAAATTCAAGCCATTACTAAATTCAACGCAATCATCCATGTATAGACATTAACAAACATTTTGTATATTACAATCATCAAAAACTACTATAAAGAGAATATGAGGTCCTTTAAAATTTAGGAAGTGTCAAAATGAGATTAATAAAAGTCTTCCCAATTCAATATAATTTATTTCTTCTCAATATTCTTCTTTCAATATAGTCTGTTTCTTGTAAAAATAAAAACCATACAAATTAAAAGTAGAGATTGCTTTTGGAAATGTGTAGCACCTGAATCACAAGCGACAAGTTCATATTCCTATGCACGTAAAGTTCTTGCTCTAATTAAATAACCAAAGTAGTCATCTCTAATGAGGTTTAGTTTATTTAATTCCAAAGATAACAAGAACCAATCTTTGTCTAGCCAACAAAATGAAAATATTTTAAATATGGTAACACTAATTTACAAAATTAATGGGAAGTATTCAGATGACAAAAGACTTTGTACTTGATTAAATAATTGAAAAGAATTATAATCCTCAAAAGATGATAATTTAAGATAGTGTTCACAGATTACTAAAATTTAAATCTATGATGGAATCGAGTAACAATTCTCAGCATCCAATGAGCATGTAAAGTACTACCAAAATTACATGTAGAGTACCAATAACTCACCGGGCATTAAAGAAAGGCTTCTTTAATCTTTTTTCTAATAATTTCCTAGCATGCTCCCGAACCTAGATAGTAAAAGATGAGGATAAGAGGAAAAATGATGTTTTTAAAAAAATATATGAAATGATAGTTGATAGATTGCAGTAAAACGTAGTTTAAACATGTAGCCAACCACATAGAAAGTATTACGTGAATGAGAAAAACAACTAATTTATAGCACCATTTTTTTGACAGACAAATGGTCGCAGGCTATGCTAAAATTGGAAGCACAAATGCAGCACAAAAAGGGAATATTACACAAAACGGAATGAAGAATGCGATAAACAATATATTGTAAGCCTTTCACTATAGTAATAATGCAAAACAAGATTCAGCAAAAAAATCAAAAGTTACCTTGTTTTCCATGGAGCACAAAGCAAATTTCCAACCAACAGATGCATTAAGATTACATAATAGAGCATCGATCCACTCACTCTTTCCAGAATTAGGAACCCCTGTAACTATGGTCAACTCCCCAGGCATAACCTGATCAAAATAAAAGGAGCTACCTTTGTACAGTTTATCTTCACAAAAGAATAAAAGATCAAGTATAACCAAAGCCATTAAGTGAACGTATAGAGGCAGTCTCTAAACAACATTTGCTTGTTCCCCACATTCCAATCTCCAAATAACTATTGATATGCTTACTACTACCATCTAAATAAAATCTCCTATTCTGAAGTAGTAGCAGAATTTAAAACAGTAACACCAATTTTGAACTCACATTATATAAATCATTTAAAGCAGTCCACCCAGTTGAGACGCCATACTCATATCCTAAAGTTTGATGATAATATGCATCTATTTCATCGAAGTAATCTCTGAAGTTGAATAATCCTCGAATGGGGTATAATTCGGCATTGTCAATAACTTCCTTCAGAGCAGTCGGGCCCAAATACATAAGGACCTGTTTAATGATTAACCAAAAATATGGCTTCAGAAAGAGTTACGATAAGCTAATAAAAGAAGATCTGAATAACAAAATTTTCAATGTTCTCATAAAACCACAAGACCAATAGATAAAGAAAATATAAAATTCTGATGGATACCAATAATGGTTAATAGAACAGCTATGAACTAGTTCAATTTTTAGAAAGAAATTAAAAGATTTACCTGAATTCCAAAACCACAGTGACATTTAAATAAATACATGAAATTCCACAAGTGAATAGTGTAGCAAAGCAAGGGACGACGACCAAGTTTCTTCAACAAATTATTTATATAGTTCAATTCTACTGAAAAAAAAAAAGAAGTGTATACAAAAAAGCAGAGCGTGCTATCCTCAAAAACTATACAAGTATATAAAATTAAGCACAATACTTTCAAACATGATGACATTCTGCTAGTGAAGAAAACAAAAACTCCTTTGAAAACTAAATTTATTTTTGTAAATTTGTTTACATCAAATCAAAATGATAATGAAAACAAGATCTATAAGGATTCAACAAGATATTGTTACCTCATTTGCATCTTTGTAATGTTCATTCTCATTTTTCTTTGGCCATCTGACTCTCCAGCATCTGCGATGTGGCAAAGACCTTAAAATTTACTGTATATCATCATGATAATTTTTTTCCCATTCTTTTGTTCTTAGGTTAGATGTTTTAATCAATGATACACTGTCACCTAACCTTTCTCTACCAAGACGCCGTGCAATCTCCTCAGCTAATGCTTGGCCAGGTAGATCACCGTCAGTGGCAAGAATAATTCGAGATGCCTACCAATTGTGACATTCCAAGAGAAAAAAAAATTATATCTTGCGCCATGATAATGAATCGAAGTTTTGGTTCAAGCATTGAAACTGTAGCTACTGACCTCTTTTAAGTAGTCCTTGCAGTTCCACAGATATTGGTACTTCGTGTCCTAACTTGTCAGAATACATAAAAGTTACACAAGAAATGCATCCAATCCAAATTTTATAAAACGAAACAGAATGAAATATCAGATTTAGGTGAATTAAATGTTTGTTGTATGCATTTTATTAAGAGGCAGGGCAGAACCACAAAAGTTATTTCTCTTCCAGAGCCCATTACAAAACCGAAAATGATTTAACAAGAGAAATAAAACTCGTATTTGCTTAATTCTTCTATTAATCATAAAAAAGCTTGAAAAAAATATATTGCGTCAAAATCAAACATGATAAAGTACTCAGTTGATTTATCTTCAAATTATATAAATAAATTAACAAAAGATGCACTAACACATTTTCCAATAGCACATGCATAGAATATAGCAGACAAGGGCTAAAAAAATAGCAAAGAAATTTTGCAGTTCAAGAGAAAAAGATGTTCTGGGAACCATGTTCACAATGTCAACTGAGCCTTATGCACAAATAATATCACAATTTTCAAGCTTAAATCGCTTGTCCATAATGAACAGAAAGCAACATGCAGCACTCATAAAAATGGAACTTAAAATTAAAATCTCAGGGTTTCTTGTTAGCAATCTCCCTTTATTTTCCTCCACAAAAATAGAATTTGTAAAATGATTCAGACCCTTTCTTTAGGAGGCAATTCCTTTGTGGAAACTGAAGCTGGTGCCCCATCTGGAACACTCACGCAATTGAAAAGGCCAGCTTCTTCCATGGCAAGCTTATCCATTTCCCCTTCGACCTAAAACATAAAGCTATTAAGAAATTGAATAAGATATTGATGGCAGAGAATTTGGTTTGCAAAAGGTAACACATACAATGATAACATCACTTGCTCCCTCGATGTCGTCTAGCCCGTATAAGATTTTTTCAGTATCTGCTTCCTGAAACAAAGAGCGTAATAAAAATTTATTCAGCCCTTTAAAAGGTAACAAAATGATTGCTACATTTTCAAAGATATTTGCCACCAAATTATTGCTAAATCAAAAAGGAAAGTGGGAAAGAGAATTCATGAGAAAAGCTAATACAGTTATAGAGAAGCAGGTTTTGAATAAAATATACAATTCACTCCCAATGATCAGTGATCATAAAGAGGTGAACACTGGATATGTTAACTGAACTATAATAAGACTTATTTTTCTAGATTACACATTTAAGGAGTACTTTCGTTCCCAAATAATTTAAAATTAAATAAAGTCTTTGTCAATTCTTTTCCATTCAACAATTTTTTTATGGATCTACATTTTTTTAACTAATAGAGTAAGAAGATTATAAACCTGCCAAAAGTTCTTTTTAGCATCTCGATACTTGCAACTAACTAGCAATCCACGCCGCCAATAAGTGAATGCAATAGCAAACTGTCCAATAAATATGATAGCAGTTAGAATGGGAAGAATGAAGATCCTATTTGTCAATCTGTCAAATAGTAATCGATATTCTTTTCTAAATCAGTATAGATCCATACCTGGCCATCATATCTTTTTTCCATTACTGAATTTCTTTCCAATGTTTTTCTGGATATCAATCGCTGTGCAAAATAATCTACCAGCTGAAACAAGATAACAACCCACATCTTCGCATCAGGTCTTCAATTGGTTTAAAAATGACTAATAAACGAACAAACAGAAAGTAGACAACTTTTCATAATCGATCAAATGAAAAGAGACAAAATTTCAGTCATTTATCGGTCCATGAATCTAAATGAACCCACATCATACTAACAATGCATAATAACATACCAAAAAATGTTTCTCTTAATGCTAAAACGAAAATACTAGCTTTAGCTTTTGAAAACGCTGTGAAAGGTAAAATCATATCAACCTCTTTACAAAGTGGTTGGAGACGCAGACCCTCCACTGTAATTTGCCTTTTCTTTTTAACTTTGATGAACTGCTCCGTAGTGCCGTGTGATGATTCGCTATCTGCAAAGGCCTGCACCATGTTAAAACTGAGCCACTTGACTTTGACCTTCTATAATATAATAGCTTTAAATACTCAAACTTAAATTCAATACGAAAATACCCTTGTATGGCCTTTCCATCCACATTTGCCCCGAAAGCATAACCATACAGCAGAACTCCTAAATCGTTCCACAGAAAAACATTTACATCTTCAGAGGAGATAAGATAAAGTAATAAAAGGAGAAAGTGTGAAGCATACCAATCTTCAGCGATATGAAGGGATAAACTTTTTTCTTCAGATTCACCTCCTTTGCACTGAAACAGAAAATCCGAATGCCTTTAAAGCATTACAAAGCTGAGGAAACAACCAAGTTACCCACATTAAAAAGGTGACATAGTATTTTGACAAAATCCCTGCAATTTTCAGCAGTAAGCAGACTGATTTCTAACAAGTGAGCGCTCCCACTAAAAAATGGCAAAAAATACATAGTTCAAATGAAATTCATGCACTCCATGCTTTATACTACAGTGCCAGCCACATCTCAAGCTTAGATCCCGAGCAATATTGACTTCTTTTCTGTCGCATATCACTCGGCCCCCTCCACCAATCAGCAACCTCAACTGCAGATATATAACATGGTGTGTTCCATACCCTGCCAATAATAAGGTTCAATCTACAATTAAGTGGATTTGCACGATGCATCTCCCCTTGTGAGAGATCATTTAAGCAAGTCATCCGGCGTACGGGATCCTCCGTATTATGGCTCTCCAATTGAAGGTTTTGAATAGCAAGAAGTTCGAAATGTAGGGAATTTTTTATGCTTGATGCATTTTGTCGTCCATTTTAATGAATAAGCAAGAATAAAAAAACTTTGTTTTTTTTTATGAACACTACTGAAAAATCATACATGCTAGAGAAATAACAGTTGAAGCAACAACTCAGACAACTACGTGAACAAACTTAAATAAACGAAAGAAACTTCTTACCATCGGACACAATAAATTAACCTGCTGCCCAGTAACACAATGTTCGAAATCAACGCCAATTTCCAATAACTTCCTCTTCAAAATTTGCGACGAACTGGACTCAAGCATACTCTCTTTTTGAGTTTCAATGTAAGCTGCAGGAAAAATAACTTTAAAAGATCCATGTTATCGTGGATCCACACTGGACACTGAAAAAATTGCTACAACATTTTATTTCCAACTATTGAGGATTCTACTTTTCTGAAGTAAGCTTCCATACAGTATTTTACCTGGTGGTCTGGGGACCCTGGCATGAGAGGCGTAAGAAGAATAGCCATTAGTTTTCATACACAAAGGCTGGACGGGAGAGAAGCGTTTAGATGAAAAGGCGGAAAAATAAGGCGTATTGGTAAAGTAACAGTGAGAATGAAAGGAATAAGAATCGAAAAACGGTTTTGTTTTGCATAAAAGTTTGGAGCCCATTAGACAACTTGCAGGTGAAAAAAACGAGAGCTTGCAGAGAGAAGAGCCGTGGTGGTGGAGGTGGAGGTGGAGGTGGAGGTGGAGAAGACGCATATCCAGAAGTTGAAAATGGGAAGAAAATGGTCTTCTAGGTTTGGCTTTCCCTTCTTGCTTCTACGCAATAGACTTCCATGGCGGAGTTGCAGGAAAGGGCTGGCGCTTTGAGAGAGGAAGGGAACTTGATTTGGGTACATATATTTAAGGATTTTATATATGAAATAAGTAATTAAATATATTTATTTCTTAATAAAAAAATTCAACTTTATACGATTAAATCAATTTACCCATGATTTACATAAATATTTAAGCTCAATTTTAATTTTTTTATAAATAAAATCTTGAATAATAGAATAGAATGGTAAAGTAAACTAAGCATTACTTGTATTATTTTTGTAAAAACAGATCAAAAATCAGATTAATTACTAATAATAATTTATGAAAATGAATCGTCTTAAAACGATCAAATCCCATGAACTTGAAAAAAGTACTCAACCTCATTAGCCTCGCATTGTTTTTCTTTGGAAATTCTACCCGTATGCATCTAATTAACGTTGAAAGTAAGTATATTCGCACGAGCATAGCTCAATCGGTTCAGAGATGGTAGAGTTGATAACAAATGTCAAGGTTCGAATCATGACAGTCGCGGTGTGAGAGTTGTTACCTCCAATGTGAGGTAGCTCATTGTGGACGCAGGTAAAGGCCTTCTATCTTTAACATATTGAGTCACCGTGAGTTATTCTTTTATAAACTGTCGGGTCGGGTGTGAGGGCCCTGAAGACGAGGGATTTCGCCTTTTTATAACTAGTAAGTCTACCTCAAAAAATCAAGCTAAATTATAAACTCGAGGTAAGCTATATAAGTCAGAAATCAACACTTGATGACATGAATTGCTACACTTTGTAGCGATAACGACGAAAACAGATTAAACACTCGAAAACAAAAGCATTCTCCATTAGTAAAATGGATTATACAAAGAGTTAAGAAAAATTCAAGGGAGTGTTCTTTCTTATCTAACACAGATTCGAGGATCTGTCGTCCTCCCAGTTCCTGACTCAAAATCGCAGATCATTCAGCTTCGGACATTCAACACAAAACAGTATTTCTTCCAAACAAATTCCGAGCAGCAGGAAGGGTTGAATCATCAAGTAATTATAAGGATCAAGTATTTTCGCCAATCAGAAAAAGCAATAAGAACTTCAGCTTTCTTCTTTTTTTGGATAGCATCTTTGCAGTTGTGACCTCCTAACACATGATGTTCGATTGGAAGAAAAACAGATCGCACGAAACCTGGAACAATTTAACTCGTTCTGAAAAAAAAATTGAAAAATATTCAGCTCTAAAGGTTCCAATGTCACTTAGTAGTTTGTTATCACCAGAGATTCAGAAAAGAGAGTCTTTTCAAGGAGTAGTGTAAGAACAGACTCCAAAATCCACCTACAGAACATTTTTTGAAGAATGATGGTGTAAAGAAAAGTGCACGAGCATTAGAAGATCAAACTTGATTGAATGGCAGAGAACCCATCTTCTAAACCCTAGGAGAAATAACACAGTCACTGACAAATCACGTCGCGGAGTTTTCGTTCACAGATGGTCGATGTTAAGTGAATAACACAGAAGTAATTCAACTAGCTAGGATTGAATTCTTTGGATTGAATTCTAATGAAAAAAATCGGCTAAAATTTGAAATTAAGCAAGGCTAAATTCCACAAATCTCACACTTGAAGGGGGAGTGATCTCGACATAAACTTAATTTATAATATACCTGTTAGTGCTTACCAGCAACTTGCATACACAAAGGGTTTCCCCAGAAAATTCGCTCACTGAAATATGAAAGCAACTGAAAAGGAAAACAGGAGGATCATTAGCCAATGGAGAAACACATAATTTGCGATGCAGCTTTTCTGACGCTTGATTTGATAAGAAAAAGGGTTTACTGGATAGGGCGATAAAGAAGGAAATGATTTTCTAGCACCTTTTCACTGACTGGTTCTAATCCTAGACTCTCCTTGATCCAATGGCTCTTCGAATGAGAAAATAATTTGCACGAGTCTCTCTGATGTCTCATCCAAACTGAGTCCGAATTCTCGAAAGATGTAATACTCGACGGCTGACGGCTATTCAGCTCCGCCGTGGAAGGAGAGGTTGGAGGCAATGAAAGTCGAAATAAGTCTTGGAAGCCATTTCTTACGGGCAGAGTGGTCTCAAGCTGGATAAGATCTTAGAAGTTAGAACCAGGCAGAAGCATCTTGCTGTCCAAAAATTCGACGCCCTAATCTACTAAGCACGAAAAAACGACGTCGTTTCCACATCAATGCTAGCTTCAATAATAAAAAAACAAAACCAAATTATAATTAAATTAATTATTTATAACTTTATTATATCAATAAGACACAGCAAAATACATATTAAGAAGATAAATTTAAATGTAACTTATAATTCAATTTTGAGTAACAACATCTTTGTATAAAAAATACATTATTCACTATGTAAATGTGTTCCGTATATTTACACAAGCTCGCATTGCATATAGATGCAAAATATCATATTCATTGCCGTCCGACCGATTTGCAACTACATTCATCATCGCAACCCGATTGGACTAAAACCGCTCAAACAAAAAGACTATTCAGTTAATTGTATCATTTTTGCAAATCATAATCTGGGTAAGTTTGAATTTGGACGTGCCTTATCTAGGCAGCGGATAACTGCTGCAGCAGGAACAGAGAATGGAGATTTCATCAGACCTTTTCCCAATTTCAAAATGATAATTTCAGCCATAACTCACCACAAGACAATCCAAACCTTAAATAGCCTGAAAAATCTCATTGGGAAGCTCAACATCTCCCATGAATTCCAATCCAAAAATAGCTCTATAAATACCACGAAATCTCCTCAACCACGTGTCCAACAATCACCAAAAACACCAATACTTACAAAGGGTAGAGAAAGAAGTAGTACCAGTTAAGCATGGGAAAGTCCCTCTTCTGTGTTCTGTCTTTCCTGGTTTTAGTCCTCTTCCTCGACGCCCCGACCGGCGAGGGAGCACCGCAGTGCAATGTTGTGGCTTCCAAGGCCGTGTCTTGCGTTCGGTTCACGACCGGCAAGGACAAAGCCCCATCTTCCGAGTGCTGTGCCGGCCTGCAACAGCTTGCTCAGAATGTGAGAACTGTGGATGATAAGAAAGCTATATGCCGATGTCTCAAGGCCAGTGCCAAGGTCTTGCCAGGCATGCAAGACAGGCTCCTTGCCCAAATTCCTAAAATGTGTGACATCAAAGTTGGATTCCCAGTTTCCATCAACACCAACTGCGAAACGTTAGTAAAATGATCCGAAGATTCTTTCATTTTATTTCCTAAGCTCTGTAACTATTGTGGTTTTTTTANTTTCAAAATGATAATTTGAGCCATAACTCACCACAAGACAATCCAAACCTTAAATAGCCTGAAAAATCTCATTGGGAAGCTCAACATCTCCCATGAATTCCAATCCAAAAATAGCTCTATAAATACCACGAAATCTCCTCAACCACGTGTCCAACAATCACCAAAAACACCAATACTTACAAAGGGTAGAGAAAGAAGTAGTACCAGTTAAGCATGGGAAAGTCCCTCTTCTGTGTTCTGTCTTTCCTGGTTTTAGTCCTCTTCCTCGACGCCCCGACCGGCGAGGGAGCACCGCAGTGCAATGTTGTGGCTTCCAAGGCCGTGTCTTGCGTTCGGTTCACGACCGGCAAGGACAAAGCCCCATCTTCCGAGTGCTGTGCCGGCCTGCAACAGCTTGCTCAGAATGTGAGAACTGTGGATGATAAGAAAGCTATATGCCGATGTCTCAAGGCCAGTGCCAAGGTCTTGCCAGGCATGCAAGACAGGCTCCTTGCCCAAATTCCTAAAATGTGTGACATCAAAGTTGGATTCCCAGTTTCCATCAACACCAACTGCGAAACGTTAGTAAAATGATCCGAAGATTCTTTCATTTTATTTCCTAAGCTCTGTAACTATTGTGGTTTTTTTACCATGCAGGATTCGCTAAGACGTGGGGGCTTAATCAGGGTGGACTGAGACTTTGTGCTGTAGAAAGAAGTCAGAATAAGATAGATCAAGGCATTTTCTGTCTGTTCATGCAGATATTGTCTTTTCAACCTTGATCTTGTAATTCTCAGTCTGCAATAAAGGAGGAGAATCTTTGAGCATCTTTTTTTCAACTATATGCAACTAAAGCTAATACCAAAAACACAAAAGTAAAAACCTCATTGAAAAGAAAAGAATATGAAGAAAAAACTGCATCCCTTCTCCCTCTACTTTATGAAACTAAGACTTACCAGAGTTACTGCAAGTTAGTTTTGAACAGAAGCACCGGCAATAAAGCCAAGAAATCGGTATGATCTTCAATTATAGAAAAAAAAAATCAAGGCACTGAAAGAACCCATTATTCATTAAAAACAAATGATCGATTGGGCGTTTGATCAAGTACATTTGAAGACCTGGAAATTTTGAGTTGAATAGATCACCTATAAAAACGTCACTCATTTACATTACCAAGGAATTTCCTGACCATCCCAGGCAAAAAATTTGCCATTGTCGTGTCTTTTCACGTTGTCGATAATGCTCATGAGATTCTGCACCGAGAATTCTTTGGTGAAAAGCTTGTCTTTGGGGACATTTCTCTGAAATGGGCGAGAGAGATCAGTGTCCACCGTGCCGGGATGCAACAAGATGCAAATTATAGGATCCTTCTTCCTCGCAAACTCCACTGCTATGTTTTTTGTCACTGCAAGCATAAGTTGACAAATACGTCATACTTTGAAATAAAGTCAAAGCTGGGGAGAAAATAAATAGTAAAAGTTGAAGTCTCAATCCGAGTCACCATCATATTTTATAATCCATCTTACAATAAATAACTTGTTTAATCCATGACTTTAATTTACAAGGTGGCCATCCTTGCTGATCAGATATGTGACATCAGCCTCATATCAATCAGGATGTGGCCTTCATTTTTAAGAATTATTCTTGGGAAATACTTTGCTTTTCGTAAAAAACAAAGAAAAAAAACAATGCAAAGACAACAACGATGACCAAATTTAAGTTATTTTTAATATTAATTGAATGGGCAATTCAAGTTTTATATTCATAAAGCTCCAAAAAGAAATTCAAGCTTCAATTTGATTCCCTTTTGAAGCAAAAAGAACATTCAAAGTGTTAGACTTGGTGACATATGAACTATTTCCTACTAGATTTTCTTCCTTTTCCTAATTTCTTTTCTAAGAGACAAAGTACATTTCATTTTCAAAGAAACAATGAAAAAAAGGTAGATCTAGATCAAAAGAAAGGAAGTGTACATTGATTAAGTGCAGTTTTGGAAGCTCGATAAGAATGCCATCCCCCGAGATGATTGTCTCCAATGGATCCCACTCTAGCACTTATGTTGGCAACAACAGCAGTATCTCGTTCGGTTCCAGACCCACCTCCAGCTTTTAGCAGAGGCCACATATGCTGCTCGAACAAAACGATATGTGCTAAGGAACCCAAAATTCCCACGATAAAGTCGCTACAATGGCCTTACTTATCTCCATAATTTCAAATCAAGGAACCACTTATAAGAATGAGTATGAGACTGATGAGAAATTAAATAAAGAAATTCCGAAGACTAGTAAAATAAGTTGCCAAAGAGCTTATTGATAAGGCCCAATCTATAGCTTATAGGGTAATGAAATATTATCTACTATTAGTGTTGAAAGCCGAATCTATTAGGGGTATGAAATCTATAAATAAGGATGTTTAGTCACTAGGAAGGCAAGGAAAAATTAGGTCAAGGTTTAGGGGGTGGCGAGCTACCATTTAGGAGCTCGGAGGAAGCAATCTCCTCAAATTGATTGTAATTTCATATTTTCGTATTCGAATCATGTTCTTTCTTTTCATCTCGTTGTTCTTGGTTATTTGATATTGATAGAAGGAGTCCTATCAACTTACCTTGATCACAAGAATGGGACCGGCAGCATTAACCTCATAAGCATACAGCAAAGAAGATTTCTCTACTTTAGTTAAACTTGTTTCTGTACTGGAAATCAAAAGATAATCAGTAGGCTATTTTACACATAGCCATAGAAAAGACTAAAATGAAATTCTTTATTTTTTCCCTTTCAATACTACTGCAGTTAGCCTTCTGATATACCAAAATCTAAAAGAAATAATCCAAAAGATCTATCATATGGGAAGTATTAATCAGAAGTCAAAATATTTAAGAAGTTTTACCAGGCTGCAGTACATCAGGTATTGAAAGAATTCCAGAAGCATTAATCAGAAGATTTATAGAACCATATTTTTCACTGATGGCCTTTGCAGTTGCCTGAAATGCACATGATGTTTGATTAACAAGTAAAATGAGTACATTTGGTTCTACTAAAGAACAGAAAATAGAAAGAAAGAGTAGCTCCTTGTTACAACAGTTTACAAATTCAAAAACAGAAAAAAAATGAAGCGGGGATTACATATTCTAATGAGTTTTCATTTATTTTCGAAGCAACATTTTTTAAAAATGGTGAATATGGCTTTTCCAAAAACTGTTTTCACTTCTTGTTTCCATTTTTTCAGACCTTCATAAAATACACACTAAAAAATCATCAGTGAAATATACCAAAAAATACTCAAAAGGGGAAGAGAGAGAAACAAACCTCTATAGTGCTTTCCTTAGTTATATCCAACTGGTGAATTGAAAGGCGTTCATCAAACTTGTTCTTCAGATGATGAAGCCCTGATGCTGATTCGGGATTACGACATGTAGCAATAACATGACCTTTGCCATTCTTCTCAAGCAGTTGTTTAACCTTGGTGAGGCAACAACAACTAGCAAATTAAAACTTAAGCAAGAGACTTTGATTAATCTTACTCTGACAAGTAATGTAATCTATGAAGCACAAAGAGTCCATTTTTGTTGGGGTTTCAGTGTTAGACACAAATCGAACACCCTTTTGTCAAGGTATGGCTCGTGGCCTAGCTTGATAGCCGGATTTAGTGATCTGCCATGGGCGCCCACAGGTGTTCTTGAGTAGCCTCGATCAGACACGGTTATGCGTGTCCAACAATGGGGGCATATGGCCAACCATTGTCTAGCTTTGTTTTTTATTTATGAACTTTTAAGTAAACCTCAAGACCCCGTTGCCATGATTTGGAAGTGAAAATGATAAATTTCCAAAAATCCAAGCTTTTAGATTATAATCGTTAATTCTCGCGTGAAAGAGAAGAACCCAATCGGTGTAATAATCTTACAGATTGAACAATCCCATGAGGAAACTGAGATCAGATGAGCGAAGAAAATGAAAACAAGAAGAAACAGAGTGAAATTAGCAATAAATCTCACAAATTCGAGGCCGATTCCTCTTGAAGCCCCTTGCACGAAAGAAACTCCGCCTTCCCATTTGGCAGCGAGAGAGGAAAAACAAGCTCTGGGGGCCATGGATCTCAGTGCCATACTAGTGAATGCGCAGCGGTTAAGGAGAAAAACCGCCATGGATAGATTTTCCAGAGTTACGCTCAAGGGAGAGATAAAGAAGGGAGAGAATCACTTCAAACAAAATTATAAAACTTGGGTAGATTATAATTTAATTTATAGGAAACAAATAAAGCTGAAATTCTCTCTCTAGTTTTACACATCCCTGGAGAGAGAATGATACTCGTAAAGAAAAGTCGAGACTTGGCTGGGAGTGATGAAAAGATTAAAGCTTTTTCAGACTCCATTTGAACCAACCTTCTGTTCTTCAGATCTCTGCCCATTTTTTTTGTTTTTTGTTTTTTGGTTTTTGGCAATGATCTGTTTTTATTCACCGTTCTTGATTGTGGATTAAAGCATAATCCGAGTTCTATCCATCCCTTCGTTTGTTTCCCAAAAAAGCTTCGGAGAAAATGAGGTTCAACGAATCATCATCTGTCGGTATTTCATCCAAACCAGCGAAGAAATCATCTGAAGTACACCCGGCAAAAGCTTCGTCGAATTGATCTTCGTCCACCATTTCTAACCCTTTGATCTGATCAATATCCTCCATCTCTTCCTTAACACACAAATTCTTCATATCTCCTTCTTCCTCTTCTTGGCTAGTCATTTTCTGGCCTTGGCGGCCATTAGAGGGCTTTAAAGAAGCTCCACAGTCGCTGTTTCTTGATGGTTGAGAACGCATGGAGCCTGCAAGAGCGTTTCTCGCAATCGGCCATGGATGATTATGCTCCGAGGTGTAGGTGATGACTAACATATCTGGATCATTTCTACTCCTTTCCACTTGTTTTCTCGCTGAACATCCTTTTGAGCTACTACATCTATAATATCCCCTGTAAATGCAAAATATTTCTTTTCAAATTCGAACATTATAAGCAATGATGAACACACGTGCATTTTCATGCAACGTACTCGTAATATACACCCAAAATACAACACACTATAACACTTGTTTAGTTCCATGAAGATCACAAAAGTCAAGGCAAGAATGGCGAAATACGAGTAAATTAGTTTCTAAATAGGATCAAGAGATTATATGATTTCATACCCTCGATCAAGAGATTAGCTCAGTTTCAAATATGACAATATTTGAACATCAGTAAATATGACCTAGAAGTCAGATTAGTCAAAAGGGAACTTTTACTGTGAAAGTTTGGGAATTTTCAATCTAGAGAGAGAATGCATAGAGAATTAAGAGAGAGGACCTTGGAAATGGTGAACCTTTGATGGGTTTCTGACCATATTTTCGCCATGCCCAGAGATCAGAAGGAACAACTTCACCAGTTGACTTACTGTTTGCAGGTGCTAGAGCTGGAATGCATACAACCTTCTTTGCCTGGCTCTTCCTAAACATTATATAATATAATTCGCATCTTAGGAAGAGAAATCTGGTCGTTCTAAGATCGAAATTTGACAAAGAAATTGAAGATTACCTTCTTTTAGTAGCCGGTTTTCCCGGAGAAGAAACCTGGTTTAATGAATTATCGATCAAACACCTACTCGAACTGGCCGAACTAATCATGTCACCAGCAGCCGTTGATGCGGGCTTGATCATCGAGGTTTGAGAATTGGTCAACAATGGCGGATCACATGGAGTAACGGGAAATTTAGTGGTTGGAGAGATCTGACGACCTCGAGACAACATATTTCGAGGACTTCTAATCTCATCGCGTAAGATTCTCTGCCGGAGATTCAACGGTTCTCCATTGAACCCTTCCGTGATGACGATTCTTGAAGAAGTAGATATATCACTCGTTTGAAAAAGCGGATCTCTAGTAGAGGAAAATGGATCGCCAAAATTTTGTCGAGGATCTGAAGAAAAATTCGTGGGTTGAGAAGAAAATTGCCAGTTTGAAGTAGGGTTGGTGTTTGAATTAGAATCAGGTCCGCCATAGCAATAGATTCCTCCACTAGCTCGAACTATATCTGTTAAATCACCTGAGTTCTCCATTTCAAACAAACTGCACATAATAGGAAAAACCCAGATATGAATTTTCACGGTAGATTCTCTTGAGCCAGTCAGAAGCAAGAAAATTACATGCAACTTTCTTTTTTTTCTTCTGGGTTCTAGGGTTTGAATTTGAGCAGAAATTATAAACGAATTGCTCGTTTATGGAGGTGAACTGGGATCTGATTTCTAAAAAGCAAACATGATTTAGATGGGGAGATGACAGTTCTTCTCAAGCGAAAAATGCCATTGAAAATGATTCTAGAGAGAGAGAGAGGAAATGTAGTCGTTGACTTCTAACGAAGGAAAAAGAGAGAGAAAGTATTGGAAAATAAGTACCGAGCTGGTTGATTGACAACGTTGCAGCATCTAAAGGGTCAAATTTATGCCACCCTTTGTTTCTGGCAATATTTATTTCTTCAAAACTCTCTCTCTCTGTCTCTCTAAGTAGAGAGAGAAAGAGCAGTCTTGGAGAGATGGAGATTTGAAAAAAATAAGTCTTGCTTCGAGAAGAACGATGGACTTGGAAAGGAGTAAGTACAGAGGTGACAAATTCCCACATTTCGTTTCCCAATCGCAGATTTATCATCCATTACATTCCTTGTTTCTAAATTCTTATTTAATTTAATTAATGGCTACAAAAAAATTAAAAATCTATGATGATTGTGTGTAATATAACATTTTTACGTGTTCTCATCATAATATTATCTACTTTGGGTCAGCGTTACTATTATAAATTTTTTTTTAGTTTATGGTCTCAAACACATTGTACTGTGTAAGATGAAAAATATTATTTATATACAGCACAAACATTAGTTTTCAAATAATATGAAATTGCATCACTCTCGTAACTTTCATTTAGACGAGTCATTCCATTTACTATGTGTATATCAGAGAAATATATGAGTGATAGATAATACAACTTGAAAATGTTTTTGGGAATCATGTTCGGATCTACCCAATACATATGTTTGGAGAGATGTTAACTAGGGTTCATGATCACAACTTTAGGGTTTCTAGGGTTTATTCATTTGTGTGCAACTATAGGGTTTCTAGGGCTTATTCATTTGGGGATTATGGTGGTCGTGGATATTACCGACCTCCAAGAGACAGTTTCAGAATCTACCAAAGCCAATTACCACTCTCTCTCTCTCTCTTCTTTTTTCTCTCTCTAACAACCTAGGAAGAACTGGTTTCCAATGTTTTCTTTGGGAGAAATCAACAGTGTTTCCAATCGTTTAGGTGGGAGACTAAATTCGTTTCGAATCGAACGTGAGAGCGCGTTGGTAATGTCTCGAACAATGAGTTTAACCAAACGACAAATTACGAGAAAGTTGAAAATCGATAATACTTGTTACCAAAAGGCAAAATCTCTCGCCCTCAGAGCCTCTACACCCCGGCCCGACAGTTTGTGGAGAGGTAAGTCACAGTGACTTCATAAGCTAGAGATGAGAGACATTTACCTGCGTCTACAAGGAACTACCCCACATTAGAGGTAACAACTCTCACACTGCGACTGTCAGGATTCGAACATTGACACTTGTTACCAACTCTATCATTTCTAAACCGACTGAGTTATGCCTGTGCGGGCAAAATCGATACTACTTCAATCAACACGTCGGGTCATAGGAAATTATACCACATTGCGAAAGAATCCAACAACATTGAAATAGATTCTCTCTTGCATTCTCCTACTCCCAACACACACAAATCTTGTTTATTTTTAATCATTTATGCGTGGTACATGCCTCTATTAAATATCTTATTATAACTAAGGCATACGTTTAATTAAATGATGCATGCAAGTGGCCATATTATTTTCCCTTGTCACATAATTGAGCACCAATTAATTAAAATACACCGCTATTTATGATCCCTAATCAGGAAATCAAATTAGAGCTATATTACAACATGTTTTTATCGAAGCTAAAGAATAAAAGTGTACAAGATCTGACTCAAAGTGAATAAACTATGCAGAAAAAAATAGACAGAGTTGTGGACAAGTTTAGCATAAAAAAATGTAGTTTGGGATAATAAGTCACTTAATTACACATCGTGTGACACTATTGTCATGCGACCTAGAATTGAGATACGTGTTTAAATAATATTCGCGCTTTTATTTGGGGGATTGTTTAAGATCATCTACCGTTTGTTGGAATTATTGTATTATTTATTCGTAATAAAAAAACCGGTCTTCTATAAATATAATAGAATAATTATGGTCAGAAACTAGTTAGATCGTAATAGAATAATTACTATATATTATAAATATAAATTATGGTCGTTAAAGTATTCAATAAATAAGAATTTTCAGATGCTGAAGAGCCCAAGATAATTCTGGTCCGACAGACTGGGGGATTACTGGCCCTGGCCCAGCTGAGATTCATGAAGACTGAAGAGGCCCCGATCTTCTTGAGTAGCGGAAGAGCTTAATCAGTTAATCTTGTTCCTCCGTTGTTGATAAATAAGTTCTGTAAGTTAATTTTTACAATCCGAATTATCTTCTGTTTCCTATTTTCCATTGTAACCTTTGAAGTCGAGATTTCGTTGTGCTATGGATTTTCGGAGTTGATTTTGGAATTTGGCGAACTTGGAAGTGGTGGAGCGTCGAGGTAACTATGGCGAATGTAGATATTGGCATCCAGCGTTTTGATAGTAGTGGATTTCTGGCTTCGTACCACAGTAGAAGTCCGCTTCAATCGAATGTGTTATTTTTGGCTCCGAAACTTAGTTTCGGCGTTCCAATAAAAAATGCGCAAACCAATCGAGATTCCAGCTATAGAGTACGATATTGTGCGGTAATTAACGTGTTATCGAAAGGGAGGCCTGATTCTCAATTGCTTGACGGTAAAATTCTAGAGAAAGAGCTTCAGTTCAAGCCTTCATTTGATGACTATTTGAAAGCGATGGAGAATGTGAGAACTTCGAGGGATAAGAAGCGATCACTTGATCCGAACAATAAGACACTGACTGACAATGTTGTCGAAAAGAGTTCTGGAAGGCCGTCTCATGCTGGAGGAAGACAAGAAAATGGAAAAGTAGGTAAGGCTGATCCTAAGTTGAATACAGAAAAGGACCTCAACATTCTAGAGCATCCCGAGGTATTTGAAGGTGTAGGAGTTATGGGAAGAAAAGGCTTGGGAACAGAGAGGTATAGCGGGAGGGATAATGGAATTAGGGAACCGAAGAATGAATTTAATGAAGAGAGGTATGGCTGGATGGAAAGGTGAATAGCAGACAAATGGAAGAGCGAGTGAAAGGAAAACATCTGGCTTACGAGAGTAATAGAATAAGATCAAAGCTAAAGGATTTGACGAAGGACAGCGATATGAGAAGAGGAGAAATTGGATACGATAGAAATTCGTTTGAAACATCAAAAAACAGCTGGGATAATCAATCAACAATGAGAACAGTTGAAGGACGGAAAAAGGCTGTAAATAGAATTGAAGCTCAGACCAGTTCGAGAAGAAATCGCAATCAACTTGAAAAGGTTGAAAAGAATAGATATGGACGTACATATGGAGAGAAAAGAAGTGATGCATTTCGTAGAAACGCTGAAGAGAAAGATTTGATGTTTGAACGTGCTGCTTTCAAGAATTTTGATGAGTCTAATGATGTTATGGATAAGCCACGAGTTTCAAAGATGGAAATGGAAGAGAGAATTCAGATGCTTGCAAAGAGGTATGCTTGTCTACTCTTCCTCTTTTTCTAGGAGATAAGGTCAACTTGATTTTCTAAATAAATTACAATTTTATTTTATTTTTCATGTAGCCTAGATTAAGTTGTAGAATTTAGTTTTGTGTGCACACGATTTAAAACATTTCAGTAGTCAAGGATTTTGCGCATTAGGGTCATTGCAATTGCTTTTTTTTTTTGCCTTTAATTATCTTTTGTTCTAAGTACCTCGGCATATGTTCTCCCTACTTAAAATTTGGAAGGAGATTAAAACCTTAATTTTCAGTGTTTTTCTTAGCTTTCATTATGATTATTTTTTAACCTGTGTTCAATCTTATAAATAAATATTATTTACCATCTTTCTTCAGATTAAATGGTTCGGATATTGATATCAGTCAGTGGATGTTTGATAAAATGATGCGGAGTGCAATGATAAAGTACACCGATCATACAATATTACGCCTTATTCAGATTATGGGAAAGCTGGGAAACTGGAGACGAGTTTTACAAATTATCGAGTGGCTGCAAATGGGGGAACGCTTCAAATCGCATAGAATCAAGTAATAAATTTCTTCTATTGCTATAGACCCTTGAGTATTTTTCAATTATTGGGGATTTCATTTTTATTTTTATACTTTCAGCTCCTTTTTTTGCTTACTTCCTTACCTTTGTAATTTTCCATCAATACATACACATATTTACCAATTAATAAATTTAAAAGGCTGTGGGTCATAACTTGTTTGTCAATCAGAAGGTGCTATTATAAAATTGTTATTTAAACTTAGAAATCTGTATAGACTGTACATATTTTGTTACCCATCTTGTTTATTCTCGGAAATTTTATTATAATGCTTCATTGTGCCTGGAATATCTTTCTTTAAACAAAACAAATACTTACGAAAAATCCTTATTGTCAATTGGTTCACGTGCATTGAATATTCTGTTTTTTGCATTGTTCTTTTTTGACCTATACGCGGGGAGAAGCAAATTCATTTCTTTTAGAATACAGATCTGGTTTAAATATGGAACTAAGTTATGGAAAAAACATATTTTTGTCACTCTAGATTTGTGTACACAACTGCCCTTGATGTTCTTGGAAAGGCAAGGAGACCTGTTGAGGCGCTTTATATATTTAATGCAATGCAGGTAGGCACTTGAGTACATTTGTCACGTTATAACTTGTATATGATGGCGGTGAGGGTAAAGTTTTAATTCCCTCATACTTGTTTTTCTGTCCAGCAACATTTTTCCGCGTATCCTGATATAGTAGCATATCATAGTACCAGTGTCACTCTTGGACAAGCAGGGCATATGCGAGAACTCTTTGATGTTATTGATGTAATGAGATCTGCTCCAAAAAAGAAGTTCAAGACTGGGCCTTTTGAAAAGTGGGACCCACGCTTGGAACCTGATATTGTTGTTTACAATGCGGTGAGTAACACATTGTAATCTTGTTAGTAAGCTTCTAAAAAATCTCTCAAATTCAGTGCCTTCCCATAATAGTTTTTTTCTGGAATGTCAATAATTTTATGTAGAAACTGTTTTTCTGATCATGTAAGATGAGATTCAAGTTGACAAATGTTTTACTTATACTCTGGAACTAAACTGCATCCAGGAAAATTGGTTTCCAGAAAGCTAGAGGAACTTCTTTTGCAGCACCTGATGTGTGA
This sequence comes from Begonia fuchsioides, assembly GCA_003255005.1. NCBI lineage: Eukaryota > Viridiplantae > Streptophyta > Magnoliopsida > Cucurbitales > Begoniaceae > Begonia > Begonia fuchsioides. The sequence continues at coordinate 426,810 of QAOC01004335.1, forward strand.
TAAACGTCAATCAACGTGTTTCTAGCATTACTCTTCTTTGAAAAGATTTACCTTCAAATTCTGTCTAATTAATCCATAATGAATTGAGGAGTATCAATTGCACATTATTCTGAAAATGTAGTGTGTTATTGGCTTTGAAATGGTAATTAAAGCAAAATTTCTGCTTGATATTGATGATATCCATGAGCAAAATTGTTTTTTTTTGTCTGTTTTGGTAGTTTCATTATATGCTATTAGTATGTATTAGCTAACCACAGAAGATCTTCATGGCTGTTTTATTATTTATTTCTTTGCATTGCACATATGCAGGTCCTAAATGCTTGTGTTCATCGTAAACAATGGGAAGGAGCGTTTTGGGTTTTGCAGCAGTTAAAGGAACATGGCTTACAACCTTCTGCGACAACATATGGACTAGTCATGGAAGTAATCATTTTCTTTTGCTGTTGACATTTGGTATTTTTGGTTGGTATACTCTTAATAGACGTAGGTGTCACCCAATATATGCTCAGCCACTCAAAAACCTATGTCTGTCACTTTTTTTGTGGGTTCTTCCTTTTTCAATCTGCCACAAAATGTTTTGCATGATCTTTTTCAACCTTCTACGCACAGGCGAGATCCCCAACCATTAAAAATACTATTTTGGTTATTTTTACCTAAAATAATGATTAATATAATGCATAGAACTAGTTTTGGTTGGTAAACTATTTTTACCTAAAATGGATTGAGAATTATATCCCCACAATTGTTTGGATTTTTCAGGCAATGCTTGCATGCGAAAAGTACCACTTAGTTCATGAGTTTTTCAGTAAAGTGCAGAGATCTACTATTCCAAATGCTCTCACTTATAAAGGTACTCTAATGACCCTCTGTTAAGTCAAATTTGAAATACTTTCATTCCCGTGTATAGTTCTTTGGGACAGTATAAGGTTTTGTTAGAGTTCTTTCCAATCAAAAAGAAAAGTAAATTGATTGAAACCTGAAAAGAATAGGAGATACATCAAAGCGGAGAATTGCTGTTCTTTGATTGAAATTACACAAGTACGCCATAGTGAGTAATTCAAGAAGCTTGATAAGACTTTGACTCTCCGCACCATGATTCAAAATTCCCTATTTATAGACGGCTCCTCCCATTCAAACTAATTTTTCACATCCCCTATACCCCATAATGAAGAACTTATTATAGTCTATGATTAGCTCCAGCTATCATTCCCCTTAACTTTGTTTCCTTCCTAATGCTCTATGTCCCTTTTCCTAGCATGATAAGCAGATTTATCATTATTAAACTCTTGGATCTTTTTGTCTTTCAAGAATTTCTTTCTCCATGTTTATGAACTTCACCTTTACAGAATCTGTTTAGAAAAAGTGAACTTTCCCTGAGTTATTCTAGCATAAGGCTTCTGACACTTTTTCGTCTCTTATTGCCAGTTCTTGTTAATACCCTTTGGAAAGAAGGTAAAACTGATGAGGCTGTTTTGGCCGTTGAGGAAATGGAAAGGCGTGGAATAGTGGGTTCTGCAGGTCTTTATTATGACCTTGCTCGTTGTCTTTGTGCTGCTGATAGGTGTCAAGAAGCACTTGTCCAGGTATCTGAAGTAAAATCGTTTTTAGTACATTTTATGTGTCAACTACGCTAACACCTCTTCAATGTTATCCCAAAAATTACATGGTTGCCCTGCATTAACTATTACAATCATAAGATCTATCACCAAAACCATAAAATTGTCAATTCTCAACATCTCAAATTTGGAATCATTTCATTAACATACTCTGAAAGATAGTTAATGAAAATACGTATGATTGTAAGGATGAATATATATTTTCAGTTACATGTGCTATTTCATTCCACAGATTGAAAAAATATGTAAAGTTGCAAATAAGCCTCTAGTGGTGACATACACCGGTTTAATCCAAGCATGTCTGGAATCTGGGAATATAAAGAGTGGGGCCTATATTTTCAACCAAATGAAGGATTTCTGCTCCCCAAATCTTGTTACTTTTAATATAATGCTTAAAGGATACTTGGATCATAAGATGTTCAAAGAAGCAAAAGAGCTGTTTCAGAAAGTGTCAGTGGATGGAAATTGCATTCAAGGTAAAGCCGATTTGAAGGTGCAGGTCACTCCCGATATCTATTCGTTCAACACCATGTTAGAGGCAACTTTCACTGAAAAGAATTGGGATGATCTTGAGTATATCTATAGAAAGATGTTACACCATGGCTTTCACTTCAATTCGAAACGTCATCTTCGGATGATATTGGATGCTTCAAGAGCTGGGAAGGTGACCTTTCTCTCTCTCTCTTTGGACACTTTTACAGAGTTTCCAATTAAAGATAATGGTAGTTTCTGAAATCTTATCAATGCGATTTACAAGATTGAATAATTCATCGGAATTTTTAATAGTCAAGAAATGAAAACATTTACTAATTGAGTTGATTTTCTCATTTTCTGTTGTCTTTAATGCGTCACCATCCCAATCTAGCTTTTCTTTACTGCATTTTTAAATTTGGATTCACATCTCTCTCATTGAACATTTCTTCTTTGTTATAATAATCACTCTATGCAACATTTCTCATCAGGAGGATCTACTGGAATTTACTTGGAAGCATTTAGACAAAGCAGATCGAGCTCCCCCCGCTCTGCTTGTTCAAGAGCTATTCTGCTCCAAAATGGAAAAAGGCGATCATCTCGCCGCTCTCTCGTGTATATCTAATTACCAGGCAAGCGACATGCATTCTTTCTCTTATTTGGCTTGGTTGAAGGTTTTCCGAGACAGTGGCTCTAGATTTTCGGAAGATACCCTTACTCGGTTAGTGCATGAACTGATTAGTGTCATTGGTAGACGTAGTTCTCCAAACCATATGTTGGGAAATTTGTTAAGTTCTTGTAAAGATTTTTGTAGGACCTATAAATTACCAAGTTAATTATCAAACTATGAATTTATTGTATGTGGTCTAATTAGGGTACAGTCGAAACTAGAGGTAACATCAGTTTGTCTAAGAAAAGATTGAGGAGCAATAAGGCGTTTATGTGAAATTACGAGCAAGAACTTATGTGACATGTCACGACACATCTTACGTCTAGAGTTTTATTTTATTTTCGTGGATATAACTCGAGAAAGTATAGATAAAACACATTTATAAATGAAAAAAATGATATTACCATTGAATATTTGAAGGCAGAAAAATGATAAGAACAGGTGAGCTCTAGATGAGCACCCGTTTAATCTTTGGAAATGCACATTTCCTACCCAAAACCCCGTCAACTCTGAACTCCCTCCACTGCACTCTGCAGATTATTGACAACTCTCAATCCCTTTTCTGAAGCTATTACTGCTGTGCATCTGTTTGAGAGAGAGAAACCCTTTGAGCCTAAATAACATCTAGACTTGCAGTTCATCAACTAGTTAAGATTTGCTCCAATTTTCTAAAATAGCAACAATCTGATCGAAAAAGAAAATCTTAAATTTCACTAAAAGAAAAGAACAGCCGTACTTACGGCAAATTGGAAATGACTCCATGGTCGATGACTCCATCGATTTTATTGAGAGTTTTGGCTACTTCGGCTGCAATTCAACGTATCCAGATGAGAAAAAAAAATACAATAGAAAAAGAAGAAATGGGAAAGGATGAAGTTAAGAGTTAACCAACCAAGGCTTTGTATTGGGGAAGTGAAAATAAGATCAAGAACATTGTGGCCTTCTCTTGTAACAAGTGGGAAGTCACCCCCCGTTGGCCCTGCCTCTCCAATGCCTGGCCTTCTCCATACCTTAACACAAAATACAATTTTCTTATTTTTCAATGCAATTTACTAATTTTTTAGGAGTTTTAGGATTCTTTCTGTTCATTTTTCTAGCAGAAAAATAATAAACTGAGTTCTTTGCGAACAAGTTAGCAACACTAAAAAATAAAAAGAATAAAAAACTAGATTTACGTTAAAAAAGCCACAAATAGCGGGAAAAACCGGTGATTCTAGTAAGAATGAACCAAGAATAGAAGGTAGATCCAACAATAATTTTTCATCAAGAATCCGATCGCAATCGCACCATCATAGGTCTTGTTTGTTTAATGAAATCCTAGCTCTTGGTTTTATATAGAGAACCAAAAAAAACGACGGCATAGCCAACACAAATTTGAGTTCAGTAATGCATGGGTGATAGGTCCATATCTCTTCCTAACAGGAGACAATATGATCAAATAATTCTTTGAAGGAGTTTCAATCAAAGAATTCCCTATTTTTTGAATGATAATATGAGCATACAATGAAAATAAATTAATGGTGGCAGCAAATGTCCCGTGGAAATGTTACCTCTGCATCGCCTAGAAACAAGTCATCAATTTCTTCCGCGGTTTCCATCCAGTTTAGCTACAAACCGAATTAAAATGTTCAAATAATTGTCTATTTTCTGCTCAGGCTAGTAAGTTGGATGGTAAAATAGATTGCTTATGTTTTCTCACAGACTGCACAAGGACTGGAATTGAACCCTCTAAACCATCTTTGTACTGGCTCTCTTTCACCATGAACACAAGCTTCTTAGATGATTTCAATATCAACTGCAACATCCAACAAAACCCAAAAATTCAAAATCATAGTCGTCATCTCAATTAGCAACATGTTACGACCGCTCTCCTATACCAGACTGGCGCTTCACTTGGCCATTTTCCGGTCAACTCCCTCTATCGGTCAGAACCCTCGGTCTGTGAGATGGACTTGTACTTCAGAATACAAGTGCAGAGTTCGAATCCCTCAATTGTAATATTATTGGAGACCGAATCTTATTGCTGAGTTGGTGAGATGATTCACCACTCTCTGTTATGATTCTTTCTAAGCCGAAAACTTTGACCGGGAGAGGAAGCTGATCGGAAAAAGACTCGAGTGAAGCGCCTCCAAGTGAAGTGCGGAGTGGGGGACGAGTCGTAACCAACATTAGTCATATAATGTTTTTCTTTTTTCTTTTATAATTTATCAAGGCATTCATCCATGCATTTGATTAAACTATCATCTAATTGGACTGACTATAATAGTGCAAATATAGACCTTCTCTTTCCTTATTGAGTCATCATCTAGCAAATTTCGACGTCCAATGACAGCAACGAGTGTTCCTTCTTCCATAACATCAGCATCATCAAAAGCAAAGTCAATCTACAAAAAAAGGAGGCAAATTATAGGAACTTCCTCTTTAAGTGAAAAATGTAAAACTCGCATTATTAAAAAGAACTCGGCCCCCCCTTAAAAGTGTAATGATACTTACGCTGAAAAACAATACTAGTACATTGCAGCACTATCTTCCAAAAGCAGCAAAGATGACACTAACCATCCAAGCTTGTTTGTTAGCAAATTCAAGAGTATTACTTGGGTTAAATTGTTTATGGTTTTAAGAGGTCCAAATGCAGCTTGCAGTTCAGTCAAGTTCAATGGGGAAGCCAGTTTTTAATTACTCTTTTTATCAACCTTTTTTCAATAAAATTGGAATTTTCAAGAAAATGGATGTATGATTATCATGATTCAAAGGTTAATTATGTTATACTTACTAAAAAGAAAGCAACATAAAACAAGCTTTTTCTCTCTCAAATATTCTTGTCCGGCTGCGTTTTTTCTTCAGACATTGTTTAAATAATCAAACTAGTGGATTTTGATCTGATTTGAACTCGAGCTGATGAGTTGAGAAGTGAAAAATAATTGCATCAATCTAATACGATGACAATTTCCAATCAACCAAAGTAAAAAACAGTACTCATTGTAAAATCAAGCATACCTGTGAATTTTCTTGGTAAGAATCCAATGGTATTCCTGCCTTAGCTGCCTCGCTTGCACTTGCGACAGACCTGAACGATACAAATAAATCACATCCCTAAATAAAAACAATGAAGAAGTGTGCCAATTGATTGAGGCAAAGAAAACCGACAATGTCATCTTCGGACAAGTGTAAGAAGAAGATTTCCTCATATTCATGCCGCTTAAAATTAAAAAATATTACTGAATATCATTTCATCTTATATCAGAGATGGTTACATTATTGGTCCAAACTCGAACCAAAGTACCATATTACCAACAGAGTTCATGTCAGAGTGCTAATAAAAAAACAAGAACAATTACAAAAAAAATCATACAAGGAAGAATTGCAAGATATAGTTGCTTAACTCACATGGGTATCCCAACTATATCTTTCAAAGCACCTGAGCGAAGTTGCCGACCGAGATACTGTATAGCCATATCTGAAGCTTGACCGAACCCTAAGCCGATAATCATCCCATTTCTTATGTATGTGTCCACCTAAAAATGCAAAAACTTGCATACTTTGTGGTCTATACAATAATATCAACAAAGAGAATGTAAAAGAGATGACCAAAGTTAGATAGAAAAACATAGCATATGGAATCTGAAAATGAGGATAAAAAATAAAGTAGTTACTATGCATCTTATCAAGAAACATCACTTCTTTTTTCATCAAATATGACCAGGAACATTCCTAACATAGTAGTGATTCCACAAGAACATCCTTCTTTCCCCATTTTGCATTTTTAGAGATTATCAGCAGTCAATTTGCATCATTTCTTGTTCTTGGTTTGGCTGCAGATAAGTTATTTCCATTTTTTTTTTGACAAAGGCAAAAAAAGATACTATTTTAGATACTAGGAGGCTTTCAATTATGAATTATTACTGTTAAAACTGTTTGCTCAATAATTTTAAACTTTGTAGAGTCTTGCCATCTTCCCCATGAGTCATAAAAAATAGCTAAAACTGAAGGTCACAGAAAACTGAGATGAATGCAACGTAAATGATAAGTTATACATTGTTGTGAAGAATATGAAGCTAATGAGTACCATCAGAATTGGAAAATAGAAAAGGGACCCATATAAAAAGCAAAGCACAAAAAAATGGCAAAATCAAACAAATAAAGAACGAAAATGAGAGGGAGAGATTCCAAAAACAATACAGTGTGCTTGGCTGCTTGGAGAAGAACAGACCCATCACTTGAACTGTAACTGGAAGCAGAAATACGGAGACATGGAAATCTACTTTTGAGACTGAAAGAACCCATTTTGACATTTTTGAATAAAGGTAACGAAGAAGAGAAGAGTGAAGCAGCCATAGCCATTCCTGGGCAGCACTAAGAAGCCTGGTGGAATTGTAGAAGTGGATAAAGCGCAGAAATTTCTTCTCTTCGTCTTTAGTAGAACCGGTCCGGTCCGGTCCGGTGTACTCTGAAATGGAGCTGGAAGTTGTGTTCGTAGTTTCAGAATTTTAGAACTGAAATTGGAACGGTGAAATATGATACGGTTTTAATTTGGTCATAGTTCCGTTATGTATTAAGAAAAATACATGTATATATATAACATTTTGGACCCATGATTTAGGTATGGTTTTATAGATTTTTTCGATTTTTGTTTCATAATTTCTTATCTTAAGATGCCCGAATCCTAGAATGAATCACATATTTTAAAAAAATTGAGATCGAAACTGAACCAAAATTGACGGTTCTGGTCCAGATCGTGGTTCCTGATCGGTTCTGCTCACCCCTTAAAAATCATATTTTTAGTAATCGAAGCTGGAACACTATGGAAACCGGTCAATTTTCAGACAGGTTGGAGGAGAATCGGATTTCTGGTTCGGATCGAACCGGTGTAGCCTTCTCATACATTTAATTTAATTTTAATAATAATTATTAATATTCAATTTTAGAGTGCAAAGCCAAAAAACATCGAACGGTCGAATGCAGAAAGAAAACTCGCATTTTTTGGCTCTCTCTCTCTGCTCTGCTCTATATTTACTAAACGTTTCACATGCACTCCACCCAAGAAAGGTGTTCCGACCTCTGGCTTTCTCCCCTCATCGGCATTATTCTCTCTTCCATCTTTGTAAAGTGGGAGAAAAGAGGAAAGTGTTGTTTTCTGAAGCTTTAATTATTATTCGCTTCTCCTCCTTATCTCCTCTCAATGGAAGTTTCATGATTGTTTCATTCGCGCTTTTCTCAGCTGCATTTTAACTCTGCCCAAAAGGGTCCTCTTGGGTGCTCGTTTTCTCCGCTTTTCAGAGCTCATTCCATTTGGTTTTTTTACTAGTTTGCTTCTATTTGAAATGGAAGACTGTTTGTCGGTGGGTTTCGCCATTTGAGAAAAAGGGATGTGTTTTTTTCTTTGATCTTTTGGTTCTGTTGCAGTATTGCAAGATGGAGACAACTTATTGGGTGAATTGGTTGGCGGTGGTTTTCTGTTTTGTGATGTCTATGGAGAATTTGTGTATGGCAGATTCAGAGGAAGTTGCTGGTGTTTATATTGTTACTCTAAAGCAAGCTTCGGCGGTTCATTTGGAGGAGGAGCCGAGAACCAACTTTAATACTTTCAGTCGTGATTCTGAGACATTAAGAATTCACAAGCCCAGGTAAATTAATTTTTTTTATTTAGAAATTGTTGTAATTCATCAATTCTTATCTGTTTGTCTCAACTGGTTATTTCGTCTGAATGTTTGTGCTTACAGTTGATAAATTTATCTGGTGTTCCAATTTTTTTTGCGTTTTACCTTTTTCGGAGGGTTGTTTAGTTAAGATATATTAAATATCAGTTTAGTGTTGGATGTAATTTATCGGCTCTTCTGCTTCTTAAAATTGTAAAAGGTTTTACTGCATTTTTCTTGAATGTGTGATGTTTCTGTTGTTATCGTCTGTTTTATCTTATTTTTTGTAATTTCCATCTGGTAATTGTGTTTATCAAAATATAGTTTTTTGGTTTTCTGCTTTTAGACATCTTAAGCACGGTTAATGATTATGTTAAGTAGATACTCTTTAGCATCTCACGCATGCATATAATTTAATTTGAACATTTATCACTGCCTTTGCATTTTTTAGCAAATGCAATCGATTAGTCTACCTTTCTTCTTTTGATCTGTTCATCAGTTATTGTCTTTCTCTAAATAAAACTTCCATTAACGTTACTTTTTCTTAACTTTTTCCCTTTTTGTTTTAGAAACAAAACAAGAAAAGATGGTTCTTACGTTGCTCGAGCTCACGATTCATTATTAAAGAAGGTTTTTAGAGGGGAGAAGTATTTGAAGCTGTACAGCTACCACTACTTGATTAACGGATTTGCTGTGTTTGTCACTCCACAGCAGGTACACAATGCTCGTATTTATCTCAATATATGTTCAAAGATAGTTTGAAAACTGTTTTAAAAAATCACTACCATGTTCTGTGAAACTTCTGGGATTTTACATGCTCAAACTTCATTTCATACTCGAAGCCTGTTCTCCACTTTGAAGATTATTAATTTTGAAGGCAGATAAGCTTTCAAGGAGGAAAGAAGTGACAAATATTGTGTTGGATTTCTCCGTTCGAACTGCAACTACTTATACGCCCGAGTTTTTGGGTCTACCACAAGGAGCATGGGTTCAAGAAGGTGGGTATCAATTTGCTGGTGAAGGAGTTGTCATAGGATTTATTGACACTGGCATTGATCCAACGCACCCGAGTTTCTCTGATGATTTAGCCGATCACCCATTTCCGGTTCCTCCTCATTTTTCGGGAATTTGTGAGGTCACTCCAGATTTTCCTTCTGGTTCTTGCAATAGGAAGCTCGTTGGGGCCCGACATTTTGCTGCGTCTGCTATAACTAGAGGAATTTTCAACGCTTCTCAGGACTATGCTTCGCCTTTTGATGGTGATGGCCATGGCACGTAAGTCCGTTTTCTTTTGTGAAGATATTAGTCAAACCAAATTGTTTAGCAACTTACTGAATTGGCCTTGAACTTGCAGACACACAGCTTCTGTAGCAGCTGGAAACCATGGCATACCAGTGGTAGTTGCTGGACATCACTTTGGAAATGCCAGTGGCATGGCTCCACGTGCACAGTAATTAATATTTTTTTGTCATTGTATATGAATTTCCTTCTCAATAGTTCCTCATAGAGGCCAAAATTTGTTGCAATTTTAAGATTTTTCTCTAGTTTGGTCCTTCAACTGTTCCTGTTTCGTAGATTTCTACCTTCAATTTAGTAGGATTCGAGAATTACGTCGCCAATGGGGGATGCTCTAATTGTCATTGACATTTGCAGAAACCTTTATAGATTTTAAAATGTGGTGATGTTTACAACTTCAGATTGATCATATCATATAATGAGTATAGTCCCTAATGTTCTCAAACTAGTGTGGGATGGACATTGGGAATGTATATGAAGGACAAATTTTCAGAGAATGTTTTAAGCTGATTCTTTGAAATAAAAACTAGTGAGTTTATTTTAGGCATTAACAGTTTAATTTCTGAATAATTTAACACTTGCCTTCTACAGTGTTGCTGTTTATAAAGCGTTGTACAAGAGCTTTGGAGGTTTTGCTGCAGATGTTGTTGCTGCAATAGACCAGGTTAGAATATGACTTTCTTTTCCTTAGAAAATATGTCTTATGAAATCTCGATAATTCCTCGGATAATTCTTGCACTTTCAATAAAAAATTGATTTTTCAATGAAAAGATTTCTAAAATCAAATAGAACCTTTAATTGCTGCTACTACTTCCCAAAGGAAAAAATGATAAGAAAATAGTCGTGATACTGCACTTTCCTGGGAAGATTAGTTTTCATTTCATACCTGTATTATCTCTCACGAAAAATCCTGAAAGTTCATGCTATAAAGTTCAGAAAATGGCATTTATGCCATTTTTTTCTCCAGATCGATTGTGTATCAAAAGCATGCATGTATTTGTCTATGAAGCAAATAGTGCAAAAAGTTTCTGAATTACGTTTCCCCAAAAAAGTTATGTTTTTCTTGTTTATTTCTCGCCCTTGCAGGCTGCTCAAGATGGCGTCGACATAATAAGTTTATCAATCACTCCAAACAGGCGTCCTCCTGGAATTGCTACTTTTTTCAATCCGATAGACATGGCTCTTCTTTCGGCTGTAAAGGTTGGAATTTTTGTTGTGCAAGCAGCTGGGAATACAGGCCCATCGCCAAAGAGTGTATTCTCTTTCAGTCCATGGATCTTTACTGTTGGTGCTGCATCTCATGACAGAGTTTACGCTAACTCTATAACTCTTGGTAACAATGTCACGATTCCTGGCGTTGGTCTTGCTCGTAAGTCCCTAAGTTCGACTAGTTGTCATGTTTTTTTTTTCTCTTAAGTTAATCATCCATACCTGTTTTGTATCAAGCATTGCAGGCTTGTTTCATGTGGTGCTAAGTAGGGCAGGACAAAACTGGTTCCAAAGGCTTTTTCTTTTAATTTTTCAGTTTGCGGGTCGGTTTGATTTCAATGGTTAGGTTTTCGGGTTTTTCAGTCAACCCGTAAACAAAGTGCAATCCTAAAAAAAGAATATATAATTAAAAAATATAAATATTTTTTTAATGAATTTTTTAGTTAAAATAGATTTTTAATTAAAAAAATGTTTCTTTTCTAGTTTTAGCCTTTTAGGCTAGAAAAAAAATCTTTGTTTTTTAAAAAGCGAAAAAGCCTAAACCGACCCAAAAATTTTTAGGTTGGTTAAAAATAACATGCTGCCGGTTTGAGTCAGTTTTCGGCCGCATAAAATATACCGAACCTGAGAAAATGGTCAGGTCAGACTAAAAACACATCCGTGCTCACCCCTAGTGCTAAGTAGAGTAGGCATGCACAAAAAAAGATGGTTGTTTGGTGGGATAATTGGACTACATTATTGTCTGTTTCGATTATGCATACTGCTACTATATACTTATCCAAACCCTCAATTAATAGATTTGTGCTCCTTATGTTGTTGTCTGATGCAACTTATTTATAGGGTTTATAATATAAGCAATTTTTTTTTTGTTTACCATACTGTTTTCTCTTTTGAATCAGCGGGAAGTTCCGAAGATATAATGTACACGCTTGTTTCTGCAACAAATGCATTAAACAACAACTTGACTGTGGTTGACGACATGTACGTTGGTGAATGCCAACACATCAATAACTTTGATAAGAATATAGTCGAAGGGAACCTTTTGATATGCAGCTACTCGATTCGATTCATTCTTGGAATATCAACTGTCAAACAGGCTATATTAACAGCTAAACATCTTGGGGCGGTTGGTGTTGTCTTTTATATGGACCCTTTTGTCCTTAATTTTCAACTCAATCCAACACCAATGAAAATGCCAGCCATCATAATTCAAACCCCAGAGCATTCCAAGGTAGAAATCTTACCCATTGAAAGAAGTTTTATCAATTTATTGAATTAAATATAATTTTGTTGTCTGTTTTGTAGATTCTTCTTCAGTACTACAATTCTTCTTTGGAAATCGATGGAGTTAGTAAAAAAATCATCAAGTTCGGTGCCGTAGCTAGTATAGCAGGGGGATTGAAGGCGGATTACAACAATGCATCTCGACAGATTTTGTATTACTCGGCTAGAGGACCAGATCCTGAAGACAATTTTCTTGATAATGCCGATATTTTGAAACCCAACTTGGTAGCTCCAGGGAACTTCATCTGGGCCGCATGGAGTTCGGCTGGATCTGATTCGGTTGAATTCTTAGGTATAACTAAATTTATTGCTACTAATATGGAATGCTTAAGTATTTAACTGAACTTCATCGGGTCAATAACCCACATATTTGAATTTTACAAAAACCGAATTTAAACTCGAAACGAAAACAACCCAACATTTTGGGTCAGATTTGGATTGAATCGAATATTCGACTGGTTTGAGCTCGAATGTAATTTTATAAAACTTGAGTCATCGCACCAGATCCATTTTCTATAAAAAAAAAACCAGACCCCAAACCACGGGTCTCACCCCTATAATTGACTCGGTTTTATTTGTTAGCAATCCACTTTTATTGTTCTTCTACATGAACATTTCTTTATAACTAGAATGAAAGATATCAATCTCAAGAACTTTAACTTTGAAGTTGTAATAATTTTTAGGTGAGAAATTTGCAATGATGTCTGGAACAAGCATGGCTGCTCCTCACATTGCTGGGCTGGCTGCTCTAATCAAACAACATTTTCCTTCGTTTAGTCCTTCTGCAATCGGTTCTGCACTTTCAACATCAGCATCGCTTTACGCAAAAGATGGCAATCCAATCATGGCTCAGCGGGCTTACTTCAACTTAGACATCACTCTTTCTCAAGCAACCCCTTTCGACATGGGCAGTGGTTTTGTCAATGCCACGGCCGCACTAGATCCCGGCCTCGTTTTTTACTCTGGTTAGTATTTTTGAATTCAACCCTTTGTTTCGTTAACAATCTAATCTTTATCGATTCAAATTTTTGTATTTAGTTCTTCTCATTTTTTGACTGTGTCCTTTCGTTTGAAGCTTTAGTGATCCCACAGACCATTTTGTTGCTTGTGTCGAGAATATCATATAGTAATGTTAAGTTTACTCTTTTATTGTACTTTCTCTTAATATACGCTGATGTGTTAAATAATAATTTATGTAATAAATGTATTAATTAATTTTTTATAATTTACGATATTAATTGTACTTTAATTATTAATTATTTGACCCATCAGCATGTATTCTAAGAAGGTACAATAAGAGAGTAAAGTAGACTTACTCTATATATATATCAAGTTGCATGTTAAATTCTTTATATGTTGTGTAAAAGCATTGAAATTTTTTTTTCAGGTTTTGACGAATACATGTCGTTTCTTTGCGGTATTAACGGATCAACTCCTCTGGTTTTGAACTATACTGGTCAAAATTGCATCTCTTATAACACTACAACTACTGGAAGCGATCTAAACTTGCCATCAATCACGATGGCAAAACTGAACGGGTCGAGAACGATTCAGAGGGCTGTAAGGAATGTTGCGAAGAACGAGTCCTACCTTGTCGGATGGAGGGCGCCTTTTGGGGTTTCATTGAAGGTTTCCCCTACTCGGTTTATGATCGGGGAGGGGGAAAATCAGGTATTGTCCATAAATTTAAATGCTACCACGAACAGTTCAGTTGCTAGTTTTGGTAGGATTGAATTGTTGGGAAGTGAAGGTCATTTGGTGAATATTCCTGTTTCTGTGATGGAGAAGAATGTTATGATTAGCTGAGATTTTAACCCTCTTTTCTTGTTTTAATCTAACGGGGGAATCCCTTGTAATTTCTTCATTTTTATCTTGGGTGTTTGTATTATGATGTAAATTTTGAATCCTTTGTGCGAGAAATTCGACAACTTTGATTCTCTTTTACCGTCTTGCCTTAATTTTTTAGATGGGTTTTTTGTTCAGTATGGTCGTGTCGTGTTAAGCACTAGACGAGTCGATCTAAAGACAATGAGTGCCGGAGTCAAGGAGCAAGGATTGGTCTTGTTGTTCTATTGGTTCTGGTGTCAGTTCTTATAAATTTCAGTTTTAGTTTTATTTCAGAATAAAATCGGGTTAGATCGGTTCATGTTCCGGTGTCGGATTTTAAAATTCAAAACTGTAAGTTTCAATTTCGATTTGGTTTTATTTTAGAATAAAATCGGGCTAAATCAGCGTATTTCTACCCTTATGTTAAATTAATCTCATTTATAATTATTTTTATTTCCCCAACATGGCGGGAAACGAGTGTGTTGAAGTTAGGGGTGGGCAAACCCGACCCGACCCGCGGGTCAAACCCGACCCGCACGTTAACGGGTCGGGTCAGGTCGGGTCACGGGTCAATATTTTAAAAATCTGAATGTTTTGCGGGTTGTTAGCGGGTTAGCGGGTCTGTTTTGGTTGACCCGCTTGACCCGCTTGACCCGCAAACTTTTTTTAAAAATTTCTTAAAAAAAATAAAAAATGGGTGATTATCTTCCCATTTTAAAATAGAATTTTTTTTATAAATTTTAAAATTAAAAGTTTTTTTGATATATTTTTTCACGACGGGATTTATTTATACATTTTAAAAATAAGAAAATAGGTTAACATAGAAAAACTTTCTTAATTATAAAATATTCATTTATAATTATTACCTAACATAACATAAATTGTTATTTGTTTCTCTCTCCTCTCGACCCATATTCCTTTTCGCACTCATTTTTAGAGTCTCTTAGGAAGTTTCGTAGNTTGAATTCTGGTTAGGGTTAGCAATCTCTGCGACTCTATAATGTTTCCTGAATTTCTCTATACTTTTGATCAATCAACAGTTCACTAGCAAGAAAGACATGGTGTTTGGTAGGGATCTTGTGTATATTCTGATTCAGCAGATGAGACTCAACAATCAAAGAAATCTATCAAAACTAGACACATTTGGAAACCAAACAAAAATAGCCAAAAAATTTTATTACTAAAGCCACGAAGATGATAGCTAAACACATTTGTTTCATTGATTTATGCATCTTTTGGATGAATTCGGGAACTAGCCCGCTTCCCATTACTAGAGGAAATTCCTTGCACATAATTAAGGGGAAGAAGAAAATTAGAACTACCTGTAGTTAGAAAGAATGTAAAGAGGACATATCTATACCAAAAAATGTAGCTTCTCTTCAATAGTTGATGCTAGGGCCAATCTCGATTCATCATTTATATGTTCATTGCTGAAGATTTTATGCATTAAGCGATTCATCATTTATATGTTCATTGCTGAAGATTTTATGCATTAAGCCCAGCTCTCTTTTACTTGCCTTATTCAGGAGCCCTCTCAGCACTTTTTCTTCGTCTCCTGTGCAAACACCTACATCCAATGTCCTTGTTCTGCCATTGCTGAGCTGATTATATGGATCCATAGCTTCGAATCTCTGAAAGAAATTCGAACATTTGAGTGTGAACACATAACTACCCATCAAAATTTAAGCTATTTTTCTCTTCCCATTTGTAAATTTACCATTTAAAACAATAAAATCGTCATATGCATGTTCTTATTAGGAAAAATTGTCTCTCTACCTGTCTAATATGTGGGGAGAGGAAGCCAAACATTTGAAGACCATTAACTTTCTGCAATGGCTGCAAACCACGGGGCTGTTTCCTTCTAATTTCTTCGTTTATTCTATTAATTACCATTTCCCAGCATCCGTCGGGGGAGGAGTTTTCAAACGACTCCCACGGAAATTGGTTAGACGTGACCTGAAACAGTATTTCCTCAAAATGACAAAGAGATACTTCTAAGATATTGAATGGAGAATATATGTAGGAGGGAGAAAGTAAGCTCTACTTTAAATCGAGGCCGAAGAAGAGACCCTCCATCGAGAACTTCCGAGACATAGCTACAGCTAACCATTGGATCGACCAGACTGTTGAATTTAACACGACTCTTATACCCTGAAAATATAGACAAATGTTGAAGAGGATATTCGAAATATAAGATTTTGAAAATTCAACCCATACATTTAATTTACCTATCGGAAATATAGCCTGCTTGCTGCACCGAAAGTTTCCAAACACGGGAGGAGTTCCGATGTTTATTAGCTCGGGCTCAGATGGATGTGGAGCTTCCATTTTCAAGGCACAACTTGGCAGTTGAGTAGTATTTGAAAGTGGAGGAAATGCAAAATCAGAAGAATTAAACGCCTTATCACTCACAAAACCTCTACTTCCACCATTTTCAAATCCGGGAGAACGGTCGGTGCCTTGAAAAGCAGAAGAATCTGGCCTTTCTCTGTCCCGAACCTGAAAATTCTCAACTTCATCTTCAAGTTTTTTGTCATCAGATGAACCGAGACAACCATTTTCCTCTCCCTCCTGCGGAACTTCGAGGTTTAAATCGATTAATAGTCCTCTTCGATTCAAGCCTGTAGCCATATCTTTTTCTCCTTTCAGGTCTGCAGTTCCACCTTTGATGCCATCTTTACTACTATAACTAGGATGTTGAAATGAGCTTTGGTTCCGAGGATCCAACTGTAGTTCTGACGATGGATGACTGCAGTTAAAATCCATTTTCCTCGCCCCATTTTTATGACCGAATGAACTGCGATTAAGATCCCTTCTGCTCTTCGTAGTTTCTTGGCGAATGTCAAATCTTTCGACTGCATATTCTGACTTAAATTTGGATAATTTGCTCCTCTCTTCCAAATTTGCATCACAATCCTCTGAAGAAGATATTTTTGGAGAATTCTCTGCAGCCCATAGTTTGATGGCTTCGATTCCTCCTTTCAAGGCTCCAACAAGAGAGTCGAGTTCATCTATGGTATGCCGAAGGAGGACAAATCTTTGATCTTTTTCACAAGAACAAAGGCTATCCATGTGTTCAATGCACGAATAGCGATTGGGGGAGCACTTGCAGCCGGCTGCAGACAAGTGTAAATCGTAAAAGCAAGAAAAACATTCCCTGTCATCACAATCCGCTTCTCCTTCCATCTTTCTCACCTTCAACTTAGACGAAAGAAAAACTAATCTAAACTTCTCCATCTGGACCCTTTCCTGTACCACAATAATCCAATAAAGAACCTCGTTTTTAAGTTTAAAAAAAACAGTTTAAAATGTTACAATACCTTGACTGCCTTTGTAAGGGCCCCATCTATACCACAGACGTGTTTCCATCGAGTTTCCTTCCCGAGAGTATAATACTCCGACAGAGCTTGAGCAGCTGCCTGAGCTGAACCAAATAATAATTTATCATGAGACACTGATGTCCTGTGACACTGCTCTCTATACATCTCCACAGCCTTTTGCCCATGAACCAACCAATCAACAGGTGCCACGTTCACTGCCTCGGCGCAGTTAAAACCGCAGTTAAATCCTGCATGGTATGCCCTCGGAAATGTCAGAACGAACTCCCCTGCGTTTTGCACTGCACGGTATACTGGTATTCCTTCTGATTTGAGAACCGAAGGCGATAACTGAGTGACCTGCACCATAACTTCCTCAAATTAAAAGAGCTCATGAAGACCAACAAGACTTAACATATAGTATATAATAAAAGATGACTTAAAACAACAAGGTTTCAAGTCAAAACTGTGTAAAATCCACATCCGAATCACAGCGAAGGACGAACATTTTCACAGCAAATACTAGGTAAATTTAGATCTGGTAGAATTTATGAGTATGAGTTCTGACCAATTCGTGTAGTAAATTCGGCTGTTCTTCAAACAAATCTGGGAGATGCTTTTTCATTGCAGCTTCCAAACTTGAAGCATGGGTTCCAGGAACCCCATACCAAACTTTCGGTTCGCCCAAGTGTAAATAATTTAACGAGTAAAGATGGTGATCTTCAACATGCTGGCCAACACCACAAGAAACAAAAGATAATGTATAGTCTTTTACAATTATAAACTGAGAAAAAAACCTTAGTCTAAGATTTATCTCATGCAATAGCATAACTTACCCAACAAAATGACGAAAAGCACATCCCAACGTAAAGCCACGGCACTAGAACTCCTGAGATATTGCTTTCCTCAAAACTCAACACAGACCCTGGCAACCGCGGACAGTTACTAAGATTCCAGCCGGAAATCATATACTTGTCTGAATTGCTTTGCTTCGATGAAAGCGATGCTTTAGGGAACCCACTTCCAAATGTTTCTGTATCCAAGTCAGCTCCATAGTACACCTGAAATACAACATAATAACTAAAGAAATGCAGAAAGAAAATGTTGCTTTTTTACTTGATTAGGTTATATTTCAATAATTAAAGTCAAGAAAGAGTAATCATTTCATACCTCAACCTCATCTGTTGGTTGTTCAACTATCCGCCAGTATTCCCCTTCAATTGCTTCCACAGATGGCTGCCATCTCTTCTTTGGTTTAACTTCACTAGCATCTAAGTCGTTCTCCACCCCTTTAGTTCCAAAATAGCAATTTTTAAAATGATCAGCATGTCTCTGAAATTCAGCTAGTGTAAAATCTGGTCCAGAATTAAATCCGAATTTCTCTGTCTCAGAAGAATCATTCGTGTCAGAATCAGAATTTTCTGACCTCCTCATTCCTCCCATTCTCGAATTCTTTCCTCGTTTTCTTTTTCTGCCTCTACTTTTCTTTCTCATGGGTTCCCTGTTTTGTAGCAAGTCAACTATCTGAATCCGCGTTGAAAATTTTGCATTTTCACATTTGTTATTTTCCTTTAGAATGCAAGGTGGATTCCACGAGGACGGAGGAACAATCCGACAAATACCATATGATTCTGCTTCCTTGCGAATCTTTTCTATATAACCAATTGCATCATCAAACTCCTAATGGAAGAAAATAGTACAATAATGAACAAACTACTACATAGTAGATAACAAAACTACAATAATTCACATTAAATATAATGAAATTGTAGAATAACTGCCAGATGATGTACCTCAGTGGTGGGATAAAATGCAGGTGCTTCCCCAACTATAGGCCTGCATGCTTCATCTGGATCCCATCTACCTGAGATCTGAAACACGAAAAATCATCACTTAACTAGTTTGGAGTAAAAAGGCTATATGAAGTCCAGCATTGGATTTCTAACCATCATAATGAATGATCACAAGCAAAAGAAGAACTATTGAATCCAAGAACAATGAAAAGCTACCTCTTTAGAATGAGACGATACAACCGATTTAAACTGTCCCATTAGCTCTGATACGTTATTGTGAAAACCTAATGCAAAATTTAACCTGCAATATGAAACTCTTGAATTGAATCATGCAAATCGACATGCAGACATTTATGAAATCCAAATCTAGTGAACAGATTTCTAGATTTTTTGTATTCAACCAACACACCATGAAGAGCAGAAAAGATAGGATATAGAATTACAATCCAAGCATACCCCATTCACAAAAGCTGCAAAAAGCATCTTCAGAACCACACGTTTCTTCTTTTCTTTTTTTTATTTCTTTAATATCACAAGGAAAATTAAAAACAACAGTTTTAGAAGAGAGCCTATTCAAATGCATGTACAAAGAACTAAAAAAAATTAGACAGTAGGTTATCAGAATATTAAACTCGAAACGAATTGACAGTTTGATGAAATTACTTGGATAAACAATAACCAGAAAAAAAGTGAGAAAGTAGGTTTTCAGAATATTAAACTCGAATCAAATTTACAGTTGATGAAATTACTCGGTTAAAAGAAACCAGAAATGAAGCCATTAATGTACAGTACTGGTCAATCAATCAGGTGGAGCAAATCCAATTCGTAAATTCAGAAAAAAAACCGAAGAAATCACAAGAAAGACAAGGGTGGCTACCTTCTGAAAAACTGAGATGCTATTCAACTGGACAATCACGGCTCTCTCCACTCCATATCTCTGCAATGCGAATCAACGGTGAACCAAAACCAGGCATTTGAAAAGCTTCAGATCTTTCAATCAAGCAAGAACAAGGAATAAGGGTAGACGGCGGGTTTAAACTATGGTTTTGAACGAGATTAAGATTTTTGAAACTATCAAAGTTCAGATATAAAAATTGAATATGAAAAACATGGCATTCGAGGAGATATAGAGAGAGAGAGAAAGAAAGCAGTTTTGGGAAGGTAGAGAGAGAAAGCAAAGAGAGAGAGAGAGAGAGATTCGGGGTTGGTAGGATTACCTCTTTCCGTTAAATCTGCGACATTTTAGCGGGTACTCTTTCCTTCTCTCTTGTCTTATATATCTCTTAAATTTATTTATTTATTTATAAACTCAATTATTTATTTATTTTTGCATGTAATTTTCATTTGGCTAATATAAACACAAGACACTTATGTTTCTATTGCATATAGCCCGCTCCGATCTATAGGCCGGCCGCTCCGGTGCCTTTTTTGAATCAAAATCCATATATGGACGTATGCATTGAATTTTGGAAACCGGTGGCGGAGAAATTTTTACCATTTTCCTATTTCTGCAGGCGTGTCTTAAACTCCGAGAATTCGCTCTTCAGGCGTTTTATTCACTCTACTATTTCTGGGTGCGAACCGTTGAATCTAAGAAATTTGCTCTCGAGAGTATTTTTTCGATCGATTTTATGAATATTTGTGCATATATTCGATGTAAGCTTTCGGTAATTAATGGGAATGGCGATTTTTTTGTTGCCAAGAAACTAGTTTATTTGTACTTTTATTAATTGAATGATAATTTGTTTTATTATTATTATTTAAATTTTAAATTTTATTTATGGACCCACAAATCTTTTATTATTTTACGACAAAAACATGTTTTAATTAATTTCATTGATTTTTTTTATTTCGCTGCTATTGGGTGTGTGAGTAGTCACGTAGGAGTCTCACCGACCAAAGTCAACTACGATAATTCTATGGGTCAAATGATAATCTTCTAATTATTTTTATTTAAAATATTTAGCTTTTCACGGTAATGGTATTGATAGAGCGGTCTGAATTTCGATTGTAGGACATCGAATCGAGCTTGGCCGGTAGCATACGGTCTACTCTCCATGATCAACCTAATGAGAGGAGAGAGGTGAATTAGTATTAATTTAGTTTTTTTATTTATTTAAGCTAAATTTCTAAGTGATAATAACGGTGAAATAAAGAGTTATAGAATAGGTAGATACCATGCAAAGTTAGCGCGGTTTGACGACTCTGCCTATATTCCAGCTCTAAGACTTCCTCTTGAAGATTTCATTATCAGCCATTGATAATGCTTCGTATATATATGATATACGTTAAAATTATGGTAGACTTCAAAGTATTAGTTATACAGTTCAGTTGTTTTGAGTCAGCTATTTCCCACAAATAATAAGAATTCGTGAAACTATACTATTCGTAATCAAAGATCATTTAAAACCATGTCCGGATTATTCTTTCGAGAGTTTCATCGTTGACGTTCTTGGCGAGTTTCATCTCATGATTAATCTCCAAGAGTTTCACTTCGAGCAATACTTTGAATTATCGTTCTTCAACATAGAGAACTGTGATTCGATGATCATATTAGACTACTAGCTTTTGATTTCAAATGAATCTCGCACAATGAAATGTGAAATAAATCACCATTAACATGGACAATACAAATAAAAACACCCATTTGAATTCAACCAAAAAAAAAGACAAACTTACACGAAACACAACAAAAGGTAAACAAGGGGTGAAGGAGAATCAAGAAGAAAGAGGAGGATTAGGGTTTGGTCGGAGGCGAATGAGGTTAAGAATGGAGAAAGTTGCAGAGAGAAGAAGAAAGAGGAGAGCAAAGAAGGAAGAGATAATGGCGCCGCCGCCATGGCTGCAAAAGGTAGAGAAGCTATCGCAAGTCTTGTTCCATCTTGCATGCTTGTTTCCGTTCTTCCCGAGCTCCGCCATGAATGTTGCTCCCCCGTCTCCGGCTGACACTAATGCCACCGTCAACTGCACATTCCATTTCCCTTTCTCATTTATTTTCTTATTTTTGTTTCTTGAATGAGAAAGATTTTTATGAAATTTTAGATTTTATTACTCATTTATGTATTTTATCGTAAGAAAATTGTGCATTAATAAAATATGGTAAAATATTCAAATTTATCACTCGGAACACTACGATCCTGTGATTCGTATAACATAAAACTGTGACGACCCGGCCAGATGAAGAGTCTAAGGATAGCACAATCCCACGTTATTTGGAAAAGTGATATTTGTGCAGTATATAAGTGGTGTTTTTTATCTTACTCAATACACCGTGATTTGGGCTATAAAGCCAAGAATGAATCTGTGATAGTGACTCCAGCCCAACGCAGGCAATTTTGATTCGGATTGTCGGGTTCTTTTAGGGCGGAAAGTGAAATAAACAAATAAAAAAAAGTCTTAGAAAAAGAAGAAGCAATACCATATCCAAAATAGCAACTAGGGCAAATCTCAATCTCCGATGGCCAACCTTCTCACCAAGAACATCAACTATTATCATCAGCAAGCTGTGGAAGGAAGCCATTGCATTGGCCACAACGAAGAATCTGCAATCTCATGCACCACCCAATAATAAATATAACTTAATTTCACTAAATTATATCGTAAAAGAATTCGAAAAATCACTTATTTACATACAAAAAAGTTCGAGAGAAACATACATAAAAGCTGGAGTATGCTGAAACTTGGCGTACAAAGTGACCTTCACAGGCACAGTTCCAGTGGTTCCAACGACGAAGTCTTTGCTCTCACTGTTCAAGCCCATAACAATGGCGGCGCTAGCACTGGCAAGACAAGCCCAAACCCTAATGAACAAGGGCACCCACTTTCTGTAACTCTTCACAGAGACCGACTTTGGTGGCGCTGCCGCCTTTTCTTCTTCTTCCACCTGAGCTGCCATGGAGAGAGAGAGAGTTCTAGAGAGAGAAAGACACGCAGAGGAGAATGGTCTTGGTTAGAAGAAGCAACGGGGTTTTATACAGCTTGCCCAACCAATCAAGGGAAAGTAATTTGGTGGGAAATTAGCAATCAAAAGTCTTCGGTTTGGCATGAAAATAAATAAATAAAATTTGTTTATTATCGAGTCGATTTTACGATAGCGAAATCGATATTAAATTTAACGTTACTTTTATTGCATATAGTTTGAAACGTTACTCTAAAATAAAAAATTGTAATATCTTCGCATTTTTCGGTCTTTAACCGTGTTTTATTTTAATTAATTCGTATAATTTAACGAGTTGGGTGGATAATTAGAAAATGCGATTCTTTTTAATGACAGAAATAGTGGGAGAATTAAGAAAAAATAGTTGGCCAACATCACATGTTCGGTAGTTAGACACACCTTAAATGCAAAATTTCCCATGGTGGTCTAACCAATTGTCCTGTTTAATTTTTTAATGTCAAATTAAAATTAAAATTTTTTATTTCATTTCCGCTATCA
Organism: Begonia fuchsioides; assembly: GCA_003255005.1. Lineage (NCBI taxonomy): Eukaryota > Viridiplantae > Streptophyta > Magnoliopsida > Cucurbitales > Begoniaceae > Begonia > Begonia fuchsioides. The sequence goes on from QAOC01004335.1 coordinate 450,364, forward strand.
TATATAGGTCTGGGCATTGGATTGGATCGAATCATCGATCCAATCCAATCCGACAAACGTCGAATTGTAGAGTGTAATTCGATCGGGTCGACGCAAATCTGTAATCCGTTATCGGATCGGATCGGATCTGCCCGATTCATAATTTGTGGTCGACACAAATCTAAAGGATCCGTCTATGAAAAATCTGAGGTCGACACATGTAGGATGTGGTCGACACAAATAGGTTAGGTCGACACAAATAGGTTAGGTCGACATATAAAATAGGTTGAGGTCGACACAATGTCTTTTCTAGGGTCGACACAGGCAGTTTAGATGAGTCGACACATTTGCACGCTGTACTAAATTTTGGGTCGACACAAGGTATTTTGGTGGGTCGACACAATTTGGAAAGACTCGGCCTCTGTTTTGAACAGGGGTCGACACAATAGGCTGTGAGTCGACACAAAGGTATTTTGGGTCGACACAAGATATTTTGGGTCGACACAATAAGCTTCTGATTTCAAATGCCGATCCGAATTTTGGATCGGATCGGATCGTCGTCAATCCGATAATGATCCGATTCGATTAACGATCTGAACGTCGGATCTTAACTTGATTTTCCCCACCGATTACCTTTGCCCAATCTGACCCGATCCAATCCAATCGGATTGTCGGATTGGGTCGGATCCGCCCAGTCCTAATCATATCTCCGATTATATAATTGACTCGTTCAAATGGATATTTATAAAATTAAATTTTCATATTTATACGAGTGTTTCATTGATTAAATTAATTATTTTTTACGCTCTTTTATGAAATTTAAATTAATTAAACTTATTTTTACAATTTAAGATCAATTTTTTTCACTCTAATCTATCATTATTGATTAGGATAATCGAATTGAGTGAAATTAGAACGAAACAAAATTGAAATTGAATCATATGCATGATAGCGCAAAATTAACATGATGTTATCTGTAGTTAAAACTTTTAATTTTTAAGAAGAACACTGAAAATNTTCCTATGCAATTTATTTTAAATAATTTATGAAAATAATAAATACTCTGGAATTATTATGATTTTATTTGTTACTTTTTTTTGTAGACCATCCACGTGGAGCTATTTCTTCGTAGCCTGATCACACGTGTGCATGCCGACCACGTCTATGAAATGTTGACTCATGGAAGAATCATTTTCAGAAAATAAATTTTAATATATAAAAACTTTATTATCGTAAACAAAATATAATTAGTGAATTAGAATTTAAATATTTTCGAGATATTAATTTTTTCGAGGATTTTTGTTGTCAAATTAAAATTGAAATTAATTAATTTTTAAAAAATGCGTGATGATAAAAAAGAAAATAGGGGAGGTTAGCAGGGCTCGATTCACACCGGCCACACGTAACACCTATTTATGCTTCCCCTCCCTCTCCCTATCGCTTTCCCTCTTTCTCTCTCTCTCTCTCTCTCTCTCTCCCTCCGTCGCTTTCTCGTTGTTGATCTTCAGAAATGGCGGCAGTTTCTGCTCCTCCGGCTTTCAAAAGTATTGCATCGGAAAGCATTGATGTAGATAAGCTCTCTTACGAGATCTTCTCCATTTTGGAAAACAAGTTTCTCTTTGGCTACGACTTTGATTCGACCCCTAAGCTTGATCAATCGAGGACTGATTCGCCTCCGGTTCAGTTTCGTGATTGCAAACGAAGCGCCGGGAAGGTCAGGATTCTCAGCATTGATGGAGGCGGAGCTACCGACGGAATTCTTGCCGCTAAATCCCTCGCTCACCTGGAGGATTGTCTCCGGCGTAAATCTGGCAACCGGAACGCTAGTATTTCCGATTATTTCGATGTCGTTGCTGGATCCGGAGCTGGCGGTATTCTCGCTTCGCTACTATTTACTAGAGGAAAGGACGGTAGCGCCATGTTCACCGCCAATGAAGCTCTGAATTTCTTAATGAAGAACCATCACCTCATTTTCCAGTCACCAGGGAAATCAATCTTTCGTCGACTTTCCCGTCCTGCGAACGCTCACAAGCTTTTCACGAAAACGTTTGGGGAGAGCACTCTCAAGGACACGTTGAAGGCTGTTTTGATACCTTGCTACGACCTTTCCACTCGCTCACCATTCCTCTTTTCCCGAGCCGATGCATCCGAAATGGACGGCTACGATTTCAAGATGAAAGACGTTTGCTTAGCCACTTCTGCAGATCCAACGGCTCAAGGATCCGTGGAGATGTGGTCGTTGGATCGGCGAACTAGGATTTTGGCCGTCGATGGGAGCATACCGATGAACAATCCGACGGCTGCAGCTATTACACATGTTCTAAATAATAAGCCGGAGTTTCCTTACTGCACAGGAGTAGAAGATTTGCTTGTAGTGTCTTTAGGAAATGGGGAGTGTGAAATGAGCAGCCGGTGTTTGACGTCGTCACCGGCTTATTTCACGAGGATCGCCGCCGACGGAGCCTCTGATATGGTGAGCAATTATCACATTTATTAAACATTTGTATATTGAATAACCTAAACGATGAAAAAAAATCAAAGAAGAACGAATTTATTGTTGTCGGTGAGGGTTTTGTCGCATCTAATGAATTTACTATGCTCTGTATTTTTTTGGAAAATTTCATGATCAAATAACAAATAATTATCATGGTTAGAGAGAGAGAGAGAGACTTTATTTTTACTTTCTTTAAAACGTCTGAATATTTTGTCGGCTGCATTAGTGGACATAGGTTTAAATGTTAATAAATGAGGTGGGTAAGCAAATAATTGTGCTAGAGTTGTTTATTTATATGTTTGTCTTGTTGTTATAATTGCAGGTTGATCAAGCTGTTTCAATGGCATTTGGTCAGTGCAAGACAAGCAATTACATTCGTATTCAGGTAATCTGATTTCTAAACTGTTTTCAATGTTCAAACTAATTTGCATCTACCCCGTCTCCATCAAATTAATCAATCTAAGATTATGTGATGATGATTATTCTAGGATTGCCCAGTTCTAAAATTTCTTACGACAATAATTACAGGGAAACGAGGTAGTGGCAACAATGAGCGATGGAGAGGCGAAACAAAAAACAAAGAGCAAAAAAAGGGATGTGTTGGGAATTGCGGAAAGCATGCTGTCACAAAAGAACGTGGAAGCAGTGCTATTCAAGGGGAAAAACATGGTGGAAACGAGAAATGAAGAGAAGATAGAGAAATTCTCTGAGGAGCTAATAAAGGAGGAAGAGAGGAGAAAAACCAGCATCCTACCAGTGGTGGTATTGAAGCAGGCGTTTCCTTCAACTCCAAGAACATCATCCGCAACTACTCTCTCCACTTTCTCTTCCTGAAACAGAAAACAAAACGTAAGTTTTAGTATCATGTTTCCAGGCCGGGATGAATAATTTGCAAAAGAAAGCATAGGAATGGATATAATTGCAGTGCAGGTAGAACTAGGAGAGTAATTGGAGATGTGAGATTTGAGAACCAGCCTAGGAGGGGGTGTCCTTGTCCATGGGATCCAGAATTGGTTATATTTGCTCTTGTTTTTCGCTTGTTTCTATATTTTTGAGACGATGGGCGTGCTTCCTTGTACATAAGGGCTTGTTTTTTGTATTCGAGATTCGACCATGTATTAAGTTGTGATGAAAGTCTCGAATCATTGTACCCAACATGCCATGATTCAGCCTCAAATCTTTGTTCTATGCGTGCATTACCAAAAAGGATTGATTGTTCCAGAGTCGGATACATTGCTTCCTGTATATTATGCATTTTCTAAGTGTCACTCGAGATTACTGATCAAAGTCGATCAGGATGATTCTAAGATCAATAATGATCTTTTCAAGAGTTTTGCCGGACAACAAAAGCTTCCAAATCATAGAGACGGATCAGAACCAAAATATCCCATCAACATGGATGGTGAATTCCAGATGTGCAAGAACTCTGAAAGTGAAGAACCCGAAAATAACCCCTCTTTTAACTACGATGTAAAGTCATCAAGAAACGTATACGAATACATCATCATAAACTTTTACCAGATTATGCACACACAATATAGCACTAAAATAACATTAGTGTCCCGTAATCTCAAATTTTAAAGCAAAAACAACAGCCACGGAATTATCAATTCCGGAGCCATAAACAAATAATACCTCTTTCAAAGAACCCCACAGCTATCGTGAATGTATTGATCTAGAAGGGTTGTTCGATGGTGCCGCTCTTTAATCTCTCCATCCGCGCTTGAAGCCCAGACAACGCCTTCTCGTCCATTGGAAGTACCACCCCACTTTGCATCGAATTTTCTGCACCCGCTCGGTCTGATGTGTAAGGGACCTGCCGTGAAAGTCCATGGCTTACGTTGTCGTTCATGGACATCAACGGCCGGGTGGTTGAATCCTGGTTCCCTGTGGCTGCTGCTATCTGCATGCTTTTCATTCTTTCTCTAATTGCATCAAGTGTTCCACTAGTAACTGCATCTTCCAAGTAATCCATTAGTTAGCTTTTTTTATCATATAAACGAAACATGTAAGATATATATTGAAAATTCAATTCTAATTTCATACCTCCACCCAAGTATCTCTCGTTCTCAGGAGCAAGAGCTCTCGAAATATTCGGGATCGTAGCCCCGTGGTCTTCTGTATATGGCGGGGGTAGAGAATAGTGAGTTGGTTCAGGCTTTACACCAAATGACTTTGGATCTGTCATAGAGTTAGTATGTACTGGAGACAAAGGAGCAAGTTCAGGGGACGAGAGAGTGATTGCAGCTGGGGGAGGTGTCGACATTGGCAAGCTTGAAGGTGCCCTCCCAGCAGCAGCATTTTTCTCCATCTGTAAAAGAAGAAATTGATAGTTGAATACACCATCATTTTTCGATCCTTTAAGGCGCAGAAGCTTGTGCTGCTAAGATCGGAATAATGGTCGATAATACAGATGGGTAATGATACAAAACCTGAGTCAAACCATCTCTAATGTATGTCCGAAACGCCTCACTTGCGTTTTGAAGTTGGGAAAATATATCAACCTGACAAAAGTAAGACAAGTGCTTAGTAAATATATACAAGAAAATGACCACAAATCTAGAGTTGAGAACACCCTAAACTCAACCCACTGTCCGGTTATATAATTGAAAAATTCTTTGGATTATAGTTAATCCATGTATCAATGCCATTCAACGACAATAATATCAACTCTGTTGCGCAATTACATAGTCTGCATTTACTTTGCCCACACCATATCTAATCACAATTGAGGCCCTCAAACAAGATCTATTTTTTCGAGAGGTCAAAAAGGAGACATTTCCCTTCAAAGGACGACAAGGTGTCCTATAATTGAACAAAAGCTCAGATGCAACTGATTACCTTGGGGTACAGCTGTGTTATACGATACAACTCAAATAGTCCAGTGGTGCACGTTTGCTTATCACCAATTTTTTTGAAAATTGCAGCAAGTTCTTGCTGAAGAAGAAAAAGAGAAGAAAAACATGAAGATTAACATAGAAATTATAAAAAAAAAACAATACGTGGGGCGAGTGATGAAAAAAAGAAGACCTTTAACTGCACATCAGCGGAATTCGTGCCAGATGATGGATTGTTGGCAGCTGAATCAGCCCAATGGGTTTGGCCAACAGATCTTGACGACGTCAACATTCTTGCGGCAGCAAGAGTCTGCTCATTGCACTCCAAAAATCAGTTAAGTGTTAAGGAAAACATATTAAACACATTCAAGCCCCATTGAATAGTCCAAATACCTCGAGATTTAGATCAATGTAGGCAAGAATAATTGGCTGGGGTTTCATGTCAATAGGAACCATAGAGAGGTGACCTTTGATTGATGCCCCACAGAGCTTCACCAGTTCATGGAGAACAGTTTTCACCATTCGTAATGGCTTGTCATCAGCTCCAGCTCTTTATTAGATAAATAAAAAAAATGTACATTTAAGAATCAAATCAGCACAGTAAAAAAACAAGAGAACTGAGTTGAAGCACATTAACTGAAGAACAAGGATATTTCTTAATAACCCAACCACGTGTTCAAATATTTACCTTCTTCTAATCTCTTCCATCCCAAGATCTTGTAGATATAAATGAATGCTTTGAAGAATCCGATCAAGATCAACTTCATATATAGTGCTTTGAAGAACCTGCACTAAAAGCAACTTAGTGATGATAATACATATACCATCACAATGTTTCATCTTTATGCATAACTGAGCATTAAAACACTATACTACAAAATAAAGAATAATTACTCTTAACAAATCTATAAAAACCAATCACATATCCGTCATTATAGTTAGTACTATTATTCCGTAAGTATAATATGCTTACATATTACAAAAGGCTATGAAAAAGAAAACCACCACAGGATGGTAAAGCATAGTTGCTTCCACCATATGTAAAATCTAAGACATGTCCACAAATACTTTGGCCTTCAAAGTTAAACTTCTTCAAGCTTGGGTGACAAATAAATGTAGGCATCATAACTTCATTGAATAAACAACAACTACAATCCCAAGCGATCCTTGGAGTTTTTTTTCCGTCATTGAAGACAGAGAAAAGAGTGAGAATATATTAAAGAAAAATAACCTTTGTAAGTTTGATGAGGCATTTGACAACTAGATCTGAGAATTTTTGATTTCTGGATGCAAAAGAATCATTTGACATATCGGAAGGCCATCTAGAAGGATCCAATGGACGTAAAAGTTTAATCAGGACAACAATGGATGATGTCCTATCAGCATTATCCTGTATGACATAAATAGTAAGCACAATGTACAATCAACAGAAAAGGATAGAATCAAGATCGATGTGAAATGATCAACCAGAATTTTGAGCATCAACACGTTTAAAGCTTTTAGAAGTTGGCTCCCATCATCCATATGCGGAACCCTTTCATCCAAAAGCCACAGTAGGAGTTCAGTAATAAGCCGATCAAGTGTAGCCTCCTTTACAGAATGAGCTAGTCTTCTATTTTGAAACGTCTGCAGAAATTATGCATTTAAAGTACTTGATAACATCTTCCAATTTTATCTGTACAATTTTCTTTTTCTTAAAGAAGACAAAACTCATACATAAAATTCTAGAGCCAAAAAAAATTGGGTGCTATGTGATGGTAATATTGATTCCTAAAGAGGCAGAGGAAATTAGCTTTGTTCATAAATGTTGTCTCGAATTAGATCTAGATAACAAATTTTAGAAACCCTTCCTTCAAAAGACAAAAAAACATTTTTTTATTTAAAAAATCACCCTTCCACACAAACACCCTCAACTCTTTCCTTCTAAACTTCAACCTCTTCCTCCACTCAACTCCCACCTCCTCCACTACAATGTTCAGAGCCAAGTAACAGGAAATGAGCTTTTACTCCACGCAACTCCTAGTTCTGAAACAAACCAGATAACATGAATCTGATCCAGAGGAAGGAAGAAAAGCATAGAGGCAAAAGAACACTCATTGCCGAAAAAGAGAAAAAAAAATGATGTGGTAGTTGGTTTAGGGAACAAGAAAGATCAAAGAGCATTGTTCACTGTGCTGTTCAAATCCACATAGAAGGAAAATCATCTATATGGTGTTCTTGAAAACAATAAGAAATTGTCAAAATAAAAAGGAAATTAGTTTCATGAGCAATGTTCTGCGCCAAAGAACTAATTAGGGTTAGTAGAAGGCCAAAATCATCACGCATCCCTGGTAGTGATGAAAGATTCCATTTTGTAGACAAGGGTTCATAAATAATCATATCGTCACAATATGAATCTATATATATATATATATTGTAAGCATCATTAGTAACATCAAAATTTGCAAGCAGATGTTGGTATGGCACGTACTTGCATGAGGGTATTGAGGACATATTTACAGGACCTTGATGAAGCTCCACTTAAACTGAAGTCAAAAGTTTTAGCCACCTATTGCATAAAAGCTGAAGAGTGAAAAACATATTTGATAAAGCCTTACAACCTAAAAAATCATACTAACCTTAGTTGCTAAGCAAGATACAAGCGAATCAGCATCCCGCACTAGCTCATCCATGGCACTTGCATCTGTATCACTAGTGGCCTGAGCCAACTCATGACACACAACTTTCATACCTTCAACAGACTGAAAATAGATTTCTATTAACTTTGTTTTATCAGAAACAAATATAGCAATAAAATCAGGGGGACAGAACTCTTATAGAAGTTGATCCAAATAAAAATGTGAAAACAATTTCGGAAAAAATCATGCAATAAGTCACTGTTATCGCATGTACACTCTGCCAGTAACAATTTCCTCGTGTCTTCAGAAAATTTGTTCACAAGCTCATAAAAATCAAAGTGCTTCAAAAAATGAGAGCTTTTTAAGCTTTTATGTTCACTAGAGTTGGCATCTTGGCTAATAATCAGTTAGAGCAGCAGACTTGGCAACTCTATCTTCATATTTAATTTACTAAAGAAATTTATTTGAATATGAATGAGAAATTGGATACCTGCTCTGGAGACCCATAAGCTATGATATCAAGAGCTTCATTCCAATTTGTAGGACCACTGGCGGTGTTAACAGCATGGGGAACTGAATCTCTTTCCATATGATTCTCAGAATGCCCAAAATTTTTCCTGAAATTAATAACATAAGATGACGACATTTGACAATAAACCAGAGTAATTCAACAACGTATTAATTAACTGATAAAAGACTAAATTAGCCTGGTAACAAGTTTAAAGATATGAGTGCACAACTTTAAATCGACTGACACAAAAAATTTGTGCCAGAAATTCCCAAATAGATTACATACATAATAAAAATGCCTTCAAAGTCATTTGGAACAAAAGACAGGACATTCTTGGTAAGCTATAGTCAATCAAAACCAGAACTTTATTATTGCTTCATAACAACAGATTACATCGATGAGAAATATTGAACTGAAGAATTATACTACGCTGAAAAAAAAATTCAGTTTAAACATTCATTAATCAAACAATACTCCGTTATAATTCTTCAATCATTTTATGGAACGATTATTTCCATATTTATGTACATTTCCATTCAATTACATACACCCAAGATAAAAATTTAAAGAATATTCACATCATTTTGCTACTAAACGTGTAAAATATAGAAAAGAATCAACAATAATGATTACCTTGAAAATATTGGACCAGCAATTGATCGTGACACTTCTTCTATTGGCTCAGCAACATTACATCTGTTAAATAACGAAGCTTAAGATTGACTTTAAGCAGCAATGTCTTAATCAAATAAAGAACATCAGAAATTACATTTTCATTAAAATTGACTAGCAAAGCAAACCATGAATTATAAGCCGTGTTAAAAATCAAGGAATAGCAATAATCAAGGACTCTCCTTACCATTACCATAGAAGGACATATATTTATATAAATTCTATTCAGTTACGTAAACTTTACATACTACTTAAAAGAAAAATTAATTAACAAAAACATGCTAAGCAGGATGTACTTTCCTTGATTTATTATAAATAGGGCTGTAGTATCATCAATCTACAATTTGATTGAGATGTGGCAAGTTACAAATGGAACTTTCTTATAAATATTTCAAAGTGACACATATTTATCATTCACATATAGCTACTTTCTTGTGTACAGCGCATACAAACTTCCAGACCTTCCTCATCAAGATCTTCACTGAGCAGTGTATTGGCTACTTTTTGGATTATTTAGCAACAAAACAGTGCCAATTGTTTTCTAAAATAAAGAGCTAAGTAAAGATATTTTTGACAACATTAATTTCACTACTGTTAAATAGTTCTCTAACTCTATGTTTTTTTCTGGATTTAGTCTTTTAGTTTGGTTCTCTAGCACCGCAGGAACATATATATTCTTGAAGAGTTTTCATCTGCTTTCTTTTTCGAGTTTATTCTATTTTATTACCCCAGAAATTTCTTCTTCTAAACAAGCATTATTTCTCACCCAAAAAATAATTGAATCAAAAGACATTAACAACCGACACTCCTCACCCCTTCTCTCAACCTACAAGTTCATTTTATGTCATAATAAATCAACAATAAAATTCAATTATAATCAACAACTTCCTCAACCATTATTATATCAATCAGCTCTCTTCAGCCCTATTTTACTCAATGAACTACACACTATCTAGACCGTCTAATTGTTGACATGCCAGGTTAACCTAGACAAAATCCTCCACAACCTCCACGTCTGGCAGTAAACCAAAGAGATCCCATAAACTATATTATTCCCTATTTTTCCATTACCAAATTTTTGAGCAATCTACTCCCTTTCTTTCCTTCTTTGCCAACTGCACGTGAAGCCAATTAAATGACAAATATCTACATTCTAGCATAAAAACCTAAAAGAGAAACTTGTCAACCAAATCTACTTGCTTCATTGAAAAAAAATATATCAATAAAAAATACAAATCTCAGAAAAAAATTAGAACGATTAACTAGAAATAGTAAAGGAGGAAGATGCTCACCCATGTTCGCTAACTGATCGCCTCAAAGCACCCCTTGCCTCACCAGGTTTCCCTTCCCTTTTTTTCTCCATTTCTCGAACCTAGAAAGCCATCAAATGAAGAACAGAAGAAAAATACATGGAGAGTCAATAAGAGATTTTAGCAGACCTTCCATTTAAACCTGTCATCTAGCATGCTTTTTTGAGCATCAGTTAGCTTCCCAACATATCTCCAAATGTCCTCACCTAAAAGCAAGAAAAAACACTCAAGAAGTGTGCGGAAGTTTTAAAAAAATATAACAACCCATTAAGATGACAGTATTCAATCTAAATTATGAGAATTTTTTCAATGTTTACAAATTTTTCTCGAAGACCATAACTAACCAAGGATCTTATATCCAGTAGCCAGTGTATTTAAAGCAGCTTTCCTAATGTCACCATCTCGTTCCGCAGTTAAGCTTGCAACAATTTGCAATGATCTTAATTGTCCACTGATCTGTGGACATGAAGCTCAGCGATGAGAGGCCAAGTTAACTCTTAAACATAATAGAGAGCGGTTTTTTTTCTATTTTTTACCTCAACTCCGTGATTATCAATCAATAAGCCAATGAGATCCACACACTCTATTCGAGTGCGATTGTTTTTTGAACGCAAACCCTCCAAGATATAAGGGAAAGTTCTACTAGCAGAGTAACTCTCAACAATTTGTTTCATTAACTCCCGCATTTTTTCTCGAACTTTCTCAATGTTATGCCCTAACTGCAGCAACTTGGAAGAGTTATATTCTTTTCTTAAAAACATGAAAAGCACCAAATACAAATCCTAGACAGAAACCTATATTACAGTCACAATGTAACAAAATGTGCAATTGAACAAGTATGAAGAACCTTTTCTATGAAACATGGAAGAAAAATCGATGCTTCTGATTCAGTCAAAGAGTGACTCTCGTCTTTTAAGCTCTCAAATATCTCAGGAAGAAACTCGAGCACCTGATCAATGCAACCAAATCTGATAGCCCTCTATTCAAAATTTACTTAAAAAAAGATCCACAATACTTTAAGAAACAAATAGCACACCTTTAAAAGGCATGTTGTGTTCGATTTACAAAATTGCAAAACAAACCACCGGAGCAGAATATCTAAAACCTCGATCACATCTCTTCTAATTGATGGAAGTGCCTGAAATATGCATTGGTTTATTACAATAATAATTCTTGCATGGAATAAGATTGTAGTGAAGCAGAGCCTTTATGAAAAAAACCTTAAATAACACAAGAGAAGTTGAAAATTTCACGATTTACTCTCTGCGCAAGATTATTGACTATAACAATTTGGCAAATACTATTATAACATTTAAATAGAAGGTTCCATAGCAGCACATATTCTGTATTGTCTTTAATCAGAACATTTTATTTTTTAAGAATATCTTACATAACTTTTTTCCTTTGTATTTTCATGTTATCATCGCCAAATTTGTCCACGTGTTCATTGTAGTCAAAATTATGGCTGGAGAGAGCTCAGACTCAGAGGCTATCTCAAAGGAAGTGAGTAATCTGACTCATTGTATTTCAGACTAATTTACATGAAATTGGGCTCATAAGTGTAGCTCTCACGGATGCAATGGAAAGGGATTTGAATTTCTAAAGATGTCCATCGAGGGAAATGAAGGTTAAAATACCAGACCGGTTCTAAAGGTCATGATGAAATTTTTAAAAGGATCCAGCAAAAGTGAGAAGCAGAAAACTCGATGATTATGACATCCCTAATTAAATTCTAGGAGAATCAAGGTAAATAAAGTCCTTATTCCAGTCAACAATGACAATCAAGAAATATTATCCAATCTAAAAAACCAAGCCAAGTAAATGTAAACAAAGCAAAATCCGTCAAAAACCACAATAAGATTTCAGTGTAGCAGAATACTGTTCTCTTCAAGGATCAAACCCATCACGAGGCAAAAGGAATTAAGGCAATAATTACCCAAATTTTTAAGAAAAATCATCAACAAAGAAAAAACTAATGGAGTTCCTGGTTTGTCAAACAAAAGATTTCAACGAGGACTGCAGACAGATGCTAAGAGGAGAACCTTGAACATGAGATGTAGTTCATTTCATATGAGATAAAACAGAGGCAATCAACAAAGAACATTTCGAGAAATCTGCATTATTGATGAAAAAGTAAAATTTGCCACCCAAATTTAGAAAAGAAACTGTAGAACAATTGACAGATTATAGCTCTTTCATGAGAGACGTCAAAATTACAGAGATTCAAGAAAAAGAAGCAGCCTGAAAAATCCCAAAGGACCAACTGAAAAATAAGTTAATACGTGTGAGAACATTACAAGCAAGCTTTTAAATTCTATAACCAAAATTCAGAGGTCATGTAGAAAAGTAACATAGTTTGGAATATTATTCCTAATAAAATTTGAGAAATTCAGAGAATACCGAATTCATCCCTCTATTGATTGTCTCAATCTCTTCGTAAGATTATTGATTGAAAAATAAATTAGGAAAGATCTTATAAGAATAGAATAGTGAATATCCTTTACAAGGATTGTACAAATCTCTGATGATATTAGAAAAAGAAAGGAAAAAAAAGAACTTCACGACATGTTCGAATAAAATAATGAAAGACTTGCTAAAAAACCTTTTGAAGCATCTCAATCCCATCAACTTGCTTCTTAAAATCAGTGCTCAAAAGCCGCCTGTGTAGATCCTCTCTGAAATACTTCATCATATCAATCTGCATGAAAAATAAGTTCCATAAATTTCACACAGTTCAACCGCTAATGTATTAAGATTCTGTGATAAGATGATGAATAATTTGTAAATGCCTCGAGATCTTGAATCTGTTCCAATCGTGGCTCTTCAAACTTAAATTTTCGAACTATTATTTTCTCTCTCTCTTCCTGCACATAAGTTAAGATATAAAACTCAAATTAAGTTATTATTTCATTGGAAAGGAATGCAGAAAATCATAAATAAAAGTATATATACCTTATTTGAATCTTTTACATTCAATAAAGCTTGTCCTAGGACAGAAGCTTCTTTAGCCGACATGATGGAATCTGTCTTCAAGCCCTTAGTACCAGTAACTCTCTTACAGAATCAGAAAAAGGACTTTTTTCAATTCAATTACAGATATGCTTATACATCTTATCAAAATAAAGGCATGCATGTACGAAACAAAAAGGTTTAAAGGAAATATCAAATCAATATGATTTGGAAATAATAAAATGAATCAAAGTATGTATTTTTGCATTGGAAAACAACTCCTGTAATTGAGATATACCGAAGAGACAGCTCTGTTCCCAGGCTTGGAAGTTCCATTTGATATTGATTTTCCACCTTTTGAGATGCTTTTGGATATTGCACCAGACGTAATTTGTTTTGCTGACTCAAACGAATCTACAATGCCAATAAATATATAAACCAAAAGTATATGACAAAAAGATTGAGCCAACTAACCAAGTCACCACCAATACCCTGAAAGGATCCATAAGGTTTCAACCGTTCAAGAACAAGAGCCAATGCTGGTCCATGTATGTCCTTCAAAATCTTGTCAACCTGGATGACAGCATGATGAACAATTAAATTCATTGTCAATCAGCGCATTAATTAGCAAAAGAATATCGGTAAGGACACATACAGTTTCTTGTCCACTGACTCTCAGAATCTCTGTAAGACATGCTTCTGCTGCTTTACGAACATCTGAAGATTTATCCTGCAAAAGATGTCCCAAATGCAACAACAAAACAGGAATTATAAACATTGTACAATGATTTAAACCAGAATACTGAGAAACGTCAGTCAAGGAATTACTGCTGTAGCAGCACATGCAGGTTTCAGCAACTGCACAGCATCAGTAGAATCACTTAGTGAAGCAAGATGCTTGGACAACCACTCAAAAAGATCTTTACGGCCTTCCGCACCAAGCTTAGAATCCATTAAAGCGGTCGTTATGTAAGGAACCTAAACATTTCCATAATCAGGACCTCTAACAAAAAGAAGTAAAAAGATCCTGATCATATGGAGAAAATTTTTACCATCTTATCAAGATGAACAGCTGCTAGCCAAGAATCTAAAGTGGTCAAGGTACATTCTCTCATATGTTTTTTGTTGTCGCCTAAGCATTTTAAAACATCAGCCAACACTCCCTACAAGATCAAAAAGATGCCCATGTTCAGGACCCTAGTGAACAATATATTAAAAAAAATTCAACAGATATAAAAGAAATATTCACAAACCTTGCTTGACTTTTCAACTGCTTGTCCCATTGCAGTAGCAACATTCCCAATTGTTGCCAATGTTGCCATCACTAAATTTTTGTTGCTATCAGATAGACGACCCTTTAGAGCACCAAGTAAGTCCCCTGTTTATATAAAAACCAAGGGATTTATTGATCCAAGGATTAAATTATTCAATTTTCTAAATAAAGATAATATTGAACAGTATTTGTTTTCAAGAGTAGAGTAGAGGAGGGAAAACTACGCAGCCTCAGAACATTTTAAACAAGTATTATACCAGTTCCAGTGGGTTGAATTCGTTTATTAGCTTCCTCCAAAATTTTATTCACCGCTTCGATAGATTCTAAACGGACCTGCATGAAAAACAGACATGGATCATATTTGACCAGGAAAAAAATAAAATTAAAAAACAAACCTTCCAGTCTGCACTCTCCATGTTCTTTAGCAGTGTAGCAGTGACCTTTCCACTAATATCTTCACGTGGAAGCCCATCAAATCCAGCAACTGACAATGAAGAGACATCGTCTGCTCTAACAGTTCTTTTAGGAACAGCAGCAGCACCCTGCATACAAATGTGATGCCTTTGATCTTATTGTTTCTTAATACATTTCAAATCGGATAAGTCAATTCCCCAAAAGAATTGACATGGTTCGTCTTTGAAATAAAAAAAAAAAATGAATAGAAAAATAAAATCTGTGTTCTTATCAGCAGCCAAACTTGGCATACCTCAAAAGGATTCTTTTCGTACTCAGTATCCAATGCACTGAGCAGTGCAGGCTTGACGTCTGAAAGAAAGCCTTTGATATCTGCCATGGATTCCAAAAACATGTAAGAATATAAATGGAAGGATGATGGGAATGTAAAACAGTATAAAAAGAATATCACCTGGACCAACAAATTTATGTAAAACACCCAAAAGCTTAATAGTAGCATTCCTCGTTGCAGCAGCACTAGATTGAAGTCCGGTTTCTTTACAAAAATCAATTAAAACCTATACAACAAGCAAAGTTTCCTATTAAGCTCACAATCAGGGCATTAACAATTATTACTCAATTACAAGCTACCTTAAGCTTCAAATTTGATACACCAAAGTCTTCAACAGCAGAGACCATCCACAGCAGTCCCTCGCTGAGAACCTTAGGATTCTTATGCTCTTTCATGATTTTAAACATCTGCATCCACGAATTTAATATATTATTTGTAATAAATTTTCAATAACAAAAAAATTTGTTAGATAAAAGAAAGATTTTGTAGGAAATAAGAAAATGGCACGGTGAAGTTGACTATCATCAATAAATGACAAAGTTCATAATTGTTTTCTCACCTAAGAACAAATATTTTACAAAAGGACATTAGCATAGGACCCATTCGGAAGAAAACAGATGGGTAATGTATTAATACAAATTCACGAATTTCTGTAAAAATGGACAATGTGAAACAATATACCAGATGTAAGATATTTAAATCCAGAAAATAATAATGAAAAAATAAATTACTAGCGTAAATAATTTATCAATCCAAAATAGAACATTAATCAGCCGAATAAAAATTTTACCTCATAAAAAGGAAGTTGAATATTTCATCCATATACCACTTATAGTTCCTCAAAACATCATTTAAAATTATATTTTTTTATAAACCAGTTAGGAAGTTCAACTTACTCGTTCAAAAATGAACCCAGGACCTACTGCTTCACAAAATGTAGTGAGGCATTTCATTGCATGAACACGGGTTTTGATATCTGCAACTCGTTCAGTTATTCCTGTTAACGTGGAAAGACATTCATAGGTAAAAGCTCTTAATTTCTTATTGTCAATGCTGTTTATTCTCTAGATAACTTAGAAAGAAAAATAGAGAGAAGAAAAAAAGGAATATGCAAATTAAAAGTGCATTATTTTTGCCTCTAACTAATTTCAAGCAAAACACTGCCTACCTAGTAGGCAAAGAACAACACACTTCTTCGGAAATTTTTTGGCTGTAGAGGCTATGTAAGTGATAACTTCAATTGATTGCTGTTGGACCTACATTTGTCAAGACTCAACATCTAATGAGCATCCATGTCATAATATCTTAAAGCTCAGTCAAACAGCATGAAAAAGAGGTAACGTAACAGTACCTGAACATTTTTCTCACTCCAACCAGGAAGAGCACAAAGCAGCCTAACTAGTATTTCAACCGATTTTTCAATTTCTTGTAAAGCCTCCACTTGTTCTTTCAAAGAGGATATCGCTAAAAAGTAAACATCAAATTTCATTAATGGTCATAAACTTTTGTGAGACATCCACTGACGTAATCAAAAGTTAACAATCTAATTGCTAAAAAAGCACAAAATTGCAGTAAGGTTATGCAGTCACATATTATCTGAAACATTTCATCAGGCAACATCAAAACTTTAGCCACCATAGATGACATACAAGTACATGGTATAAAATTAGAATCATCTGATGAGTTCCAAATGTAGTACTGGATGTTACTAAGAAATAAGACAAATAGTGTAATTTTCTTTTTATGAGAAATGATGCACATTGACAATTCGAGCTAAAAACTAAAAACAAAGAGTGATGAAAAAAATCTCAGACACACCAATTATCTTATCATCAATACAAAAATAAATAAATAAAACTTTCTAGCAATTAAAAATGACACCCTACCTTCTAGTCGTTCTTTCCATGCAGCACTTTTCAACAGTGAAATGGTGTCTGCTTGCACAACAGAACCTAGCCTGTTTTCAATTTCTTCAAGACTCATTTCAGCAGGCTGTAATGTTTCGATGCAAAGACAATGCAGATGCGTTTATAGAGATTAGAAAGAAAATAGAGAATACAGAAATTACCATAAAATGTTGCAGGAAGATTGACAACCAGATTATAACAAACATGATTTTGTATACCTCAACGTCCTCAGGCACTTCCATTAACTTCGAAGGTTTTGTCTGCCCTCCATCTCCTTTCACAGTGGTACCTATTTTACCTGAAGTCCCTTTTTTACTCGTTGGCTGATGAAAAAACCCCCACGAAAGAAAAAAATTGTCAAAAGAATGTTTACAATTAAAAAATAGAAAACAAGATATTATTCTCCAAAAAGGAAAAGAAAAAACATACAGCTGCCTGGACAGGCTTCTTCCCACTCAGCATGCTAGCAGCTGACCTTCGGACAAATGAACTTTCTGAAGTCTGCATAAAATTCCATACAGGAAAAATCAAAATATATGAACATTTAGATTAGCAGATAATGTCTTATGTGTAATTCTAAATTAGACAACAGAACAGACATAGCAATTTGCATAAAAAAAAGGGAAAATCGATTGAAGATAAAACACAAATTTTTCAGAAGAATATAATTCGTACAAATGCTTCTCCATCATTTCAAATTTCCATTTTATTAATGCAAATATAAATGTTGTGCTTACAACTAGAAGATTCTATGAAGAATTTTTCAGAAGGTGACATTCATGTTAATAACATCAGTTAAGATAAAAAAAACACAGTATAAGGAGGAAGATTTTAATCATGAAATAAAAATTTAAATGTTTAAAAATATAAAACTTTTTCTAAAGCAAAATATATATTTTACATTTCATCTAAAGAGAAAATGAACAAGTCACAATAAGCAAGATGAGAGCCAGAGTCAGAAGTCCCTACTAAAGTGGAAGCCAGACGTCGGAACAGTAACAGGTGCTCAATTTACTCTTTCAAGGAAAGAAAACCAAAATACTCACACACAAATTGCTCATAGAAAATTTATTAGCAAAAAGAATAGAATCATTCTAGTCTTAGAATCAGTGAAATTCTTGGATTTGATGTTCGATCAATAAGAAATTGAATAATAAACCAGTTTTGAGATGTGTGGAATTCACAAATTTTTAAAGGCAAGGAAAAAAAGTGCACATGAGAATAAAAAAAATTCATAGCAAACAAGTATACCGCTGCAGAAGGCATATTTGCCCCAGAAGATTGGGTTGGAGCTGAAATATTATCAATGAAAAGTTAGGATATCTCTGATCATAAAAAATAAATATCCATAAATTAAATCAGACAAACAACATACCTGAGCTGGAGGTGCCAGGGACAGCACCTTCAGTGCCTGCTATAAGTTCAGAAAGCTTTTTCCTTCTCACATCATCAAGTTTCTCCAGAGATCGTTCCAAAGGCCTCATGCCAACCAACTACAAAGACAGATGTAAGAGAAACTATAATGCAGAACTCAGACTTTAGGCATTTAGTTTGGAAACCAATTATTAAAAAACCAAAAGGAAAAAATCACCTTTGCTGCAGCAGCCAAGGCCGAAAAGGCAGCATCCCTCACTTCAGGGGTCCCATCATTGAGACTCTGAGCAAAATACAGCAAAAAAAATTAGAATTTTTCAACATGCAGGAGAAACTACACAGAAGAAATATTTATATCAAACAAGATCGAATATCTATTATCTTATACATCCATCTCAATTTTGTAACAAAAAATATCCCAGCTTTGTTTCTCTCTTGCCTTCTTTCTTGCTCAGACAAATAATACAGATTTCAATATTCAGTAAACAACGTTGCAACTTCAACGAAGACAATAATCAAGAAAAAATTAAGAGAAAAATAAAAAATAAAAATAAATCAAATAGACTTTACAGCATAAATCTACTGACCTCCATCAAGATAGGAACATATTCCTTCTGCACTTTCAGAACAACAGCTTTGTTACTCGTTTCAATACAGAATGTTACCCAGTTTAAAGTCAATGATCGCACAAGAGGAACTTTGTTTTTCACTGCAGTCTTGACATCTGCAGAACAGCATTGCTTACCTCTCTAAGTATCGAAATAACGAGAGAAAAAAATGATTCTAGCATAGTCGTTTCATATATCACACACAGGAAAAAAATTTCCAAATTTAGAAGAAAATGATCTGCGCAATACAATTTAGTAGCAGCTACTAAACGACAAAATTGGATCCTGAGTGGAAAGAAAAACCTGCCTTCAACAATGTCGGCAAGGTTTAAACACCCAGCTTTATGCATTGCTTGGAGAGTCTGAACTAAAGACTCAGTCAGAGTCGGTTTTTTCTCTTTCAATTTTTCCTATAAAAAAAAATGATGAAATTTGAGATGTCACCGCATAAACTAAGAGAGTCGACAAATGGGAATGAAATAAAAATAATCACCATACAATTATTTTGGTTTTCATGGCCTTTTGCAAAAAAAATTCCGATCGCTAAACCTCACGATGAAAGTGCAAAAACATAGAAAAAGTAGGACACAATTTTAAACGAAAAAAGCATTACCTAAATATGCATGCTTCCTCAAAACAAAAATACAACGGAACAATAAACACTAAGGTTGTACTTCTAAAAAACTACCAATTACAAAATGACTATAAAATTGGAAAAAATGAAAATAAATGACCACAACCAATGGACAATCTAACCTTGTCAAAACATGGATACAGAATACTCAAGAGGTATGAGCTCTACCAAAACTCCAATATTTTTCACAGCGAACCATCATCTCCCCAAATAACCCATCTATTTCATTCCCAACAATCAACACAATTATTAAGCATGAACACCTAACTCCCATACAGACTGATCACAATTCAACTAACAAATAAAACACCAAAAGACTCGATTCTCCCTCTTATTCTTCCAAGAACAAATACAGAAAAAGATAGCCTTGTTGGATCAGAATTTATTTGATAAATAAAAACTAATTTTTTGCTACAACCTGAAACATCATGTGATTAAACAGAAAGTTAAACTATTATTTCTACAACAAAAATATATACCAACAAATTGGTGCACAGGTTTAAGGGTTTTAAGGAACAACACAAAATAAAAAAGTCCACTGGAATGGCATTAAAAATTACCCAATGCATTTTGCCATTCTACAAGTACAGGTTTGAGAATATTTAGAATTCTTAAAGATCTTGATGAATAAAGTAACAATAGAAAAAAAAATGAAGAATGGTAACTACACATACAAGCAAAACTGGCAATAAGAAGCGCGAACTTGCAGAAAAATGTGTTCTGAGACCCCGGGCAAGATTGCCAAGTGCTTGGATAGATTCAACAGCAACAGCTATATTCACGTCCGTAATCAGCTGAAGAAGAAACACAGTGACTCGGAGCCTTTAAGAAATCATCAAGTTTTTTTATTATAAAATACAAATCAAATGATTACTCCTACAAAATGAAAATGTAGTAATCTAACAAGAGGACAGTGGACAACCTTACAACCAGAAACTTGCAGGTTAAAAATAGCAGTCAGGATAGGTCCACACTAGTAAATAGAATGTTCACGAATAAGTGAAACACTGACTTTGAAATTTTTTTTAAGTGAGATCATTAAAAGATACCATGAAATGAGAAAGCACCAATGGACCGGCATGTCAATGAAAAAATCTTCAGAAAGCACTAAAGAATAAAACAGGCACATGTAAGAAATTTTTTTTTTAAAAAAAAGGACTATCATGAGAGGGTAATTGAAGAAACAAAAATTAATTAAATTGGTTTCAATCTTACAACTTGATTCTTGAGAGGATAATTCATCAAGAACAAGAGGATTATGACATAAAGTTGAAACATTTTCCCATTGAGTAGTTCATAATATCAGTTCTCGTCGATAACTCAGTAAAGAGTCTGAAAAACATTTGATAAGCTTATCATTTTTGGCGCGGAAAACATTTTTCTTAAATACACCAAAGACATTTTCAAACCGTCAATGGAATACCTTCTTCAACGTTCGACAAACTTCGCTAAAATCTCCAGATGCTATTTTTTTAGTTGAAGCGAGCTTGGTAAGTTCAGCAACAGCTTCCTTTCGCTCTGACCACTTTGTAGCTTTCTAAAATTAGAATAAAAAAATGGTTTAACGCCATGACAAAAAAATTTGCTTAGTTTCACAATACCTGTGAAACATTCATCATGCCTTACTCCCACAAAAATTAGAAAGAAGACACTACCACTCCTTCCCAAAATCCTGACTTCTCTAAAGGAGTCAATATGTCAACAGGATCAACGAGATCGTATTCATCAATTTCTTGAAGAGCTGAATATAAAAGGATTATGTTAGGGAAAACAACAACAAAAAATTAACAAGTCAAAGGCTCGCTATAATATAGTCAATTTTAACATCTTTAGCCAAGAAACAATGAGTGGAAATACCTATAAGTAAAAGTAAATACTACAAATCATTGCCACGCATAGTAAAGTGCATACCTTCATTTGCAGTGTCCTCTGAAGGTCCAGGACCTGCAGCCTCAGAAACAACTTCCGGTTCAGGCTCTTTGTCTTGCTCAGATCTAGTAAAGTACATACCCATTTGTATCCCATTACAAATGCGAACTATAAAATTTGGTGTTATGAAAACAAAAATATGAAGTTATATGCATTTTTATTACGACAAAAATGTTAAAATTTCAATAGTATAATTACAATGGAATATATAACCAACTCAACAATGCACGATTCCCAAATATAATGAACTTCCATAGAAAAGGCAATAAATTTATTCAGGACAGAAGTTGTTCAACAAGATGAGCCACATTATGAAAAGAAAAAAAAGATTCCCGCAGCCAGTTAGAAATTAAAAAATATATCAATGAACACAATAAAAAGGAGATAAATTTTGAAAAATAAGACAATCATATATACCACCGCATTGATGCCATAAATACATTACAAATCTTGCTTTAAATCACTGAAATAATAGAATGGACAGTTGCAGTGAAACTGTAGGAGCAAATTCTTGTATTTACAAAAAAATGATGGGATTAAATCCCCTTTCACTTTTTAGCAGAAAAGTTCAGGAGTAGGTTCTGATCAACAGAAAAACTAAAAATGTGTTAGCCCTAAAAAGAAGTTAACAAATTTGATCAATTTAAAAGACATCAAGGGAGAAGGACCTTATTTTGCGGGAAGGTTTAGCTGTCCCTGATACATTGGCAAGCTCGGCTTCCAGCTCTTTTTTCTGAAAATCCAGAAATATATATATGTATAAAAATATTACTTTTATACAAAAGTAATCATAACTGTTGATTAAAGATAAAATCAGTCATACCATAGTGTCACGCATTTTTTCAAAAAGAATGGATTTGACAGGGTCTTTCCCGATCCATCGGCAAAGCTCTAAAGTCAACCCTTTTGAGGACGCACGAACATTTTGATCTTGATGATCAAAAAGTTCTGGAAGCATCTTCAGAATTCTTTTGGGAGGAACAACTTTTGATCCAAATTCACTATTTCAGGAAAGTAATTGATGATTCAGTTAGCTGATATTAGAAAATGAAATCTTGCATTAAAGGAATATCATGAGCAAACCTTAATGCTTGAAACATAACATCAATCGCAGGGACAACAGCTTTTGCAACTTTATTCTTTATTGCTTTCTCCATTGCATCCTACAAATTTGTAAACCATTACAAAAGAAAGGAAACAGATGCATGGGATTAAACACGTAAACTATTTTATGGAGTAACATATAATTCTTACAGACTTGTCAAACAGGAAATATTTATATCAAAGAGAATCACATTATTGCATGAATCAAACATGTCTCCGACCATATATATCAGACATCAGTAACTAAGTTCCAAACAACTGTTTAATCTCTAAAACAAACTTTCTCAATCGTACAAAAATCTAATATTAAACTTGAAATTTCAATAAATACTAGAAGACACAATTTCATAAGCTCATTCTTGTCTTCAACCAAAGAAATAATTATGCTAATTTATTAAAAGAAATATATACTTAGAAATTTATTGTAAATCGATATGATTCTATTCTTGATGATGGAATTCATGGCCCATCTTTACATCGAGTACAAGTTTTAGGTTTCTTACTAGAAAACTATACACAGCAATTCTGCTCGGCTCCATAAAAAAATCATGGATGTTTGGAATGACAATTCTATTAAGTGTAAACAGCATTGAAAATGATTTCATGGCTAGTTATACGAACTTTAAAGGCCATATAACACTAGCTAAAAAATTGTAAGACTTATGAATAGTCTTAGGTATAACATAAAGACAGCATGAAAAATTATTATCTGAAACTATTGATCAAGTTGAGCAATTGAAGATAATGATGTTAGAGTGTAAAATACAAATACACAAAAAAGAAAGATCAAGTTAAGGGATGAGACCCTGTGTATTTCAAACAAATCTAACACTGAATAAACTAGCTTTATATCTCCCTAGCCATTTGGAAAGGTAAGATACTAAACCACAAATGCAATACAAAGTATCAAAAACTTCATAATTGAACGTGTAGTATATGCCACAAAATAAAGCAATTACTGTTTCAATAGAAGCAACATATAATGGGGCATTCTCACAGTGTTGAAGCAATTCAGAAAGCTACCACATATCAAAGTGTTGAACGGACAGGATGTTAACTATAGAAAGAATCTCATGAAACAGAAAAACTAAAGAATGCCTCGACAGTCCATACCAGGAAAACGTCTGTTGCTTCCAATTCCACCCAAAGTATAAACACTGCCTGGGCTTTCTCCACTGTCTTTGGCCGACCTGTCAAGCACTTAGCCACAATTGCATCGCAAGTTTCCTTGGCAAACCTGTTCAGCGAGTTGAAAAATCATAAACCAGAGTGAACGAGAAAAAAAGATAGAAATATTGATAAATCATTGTATAAAAATCATCCAACTAGAGAAAGCGGAAAATGCAAGCATTCGCACCTCCCAGCATCAGCGTCAGCTGCTCTCAAAAAAGATATCAAAGCATCCAGCGCTTTCTCTTGTACTGGCGCATTTGAATCCGCCACTGTCTTCTTAAAATAAGGACCTGAAGAAATCAAAATCAACAAACATGACATTCACAGAGATCTAACTCAAAGAACAGCTTAACAATGCATTGCATGATATTAACAGCACCTATAAAGCTCATTAAAAGATCATAAAATAAAATGCCAGATCTAACTCGCGATAATTAAAAACCCTAACAGAAACTCACCTAATTCGCGGAGGCGAGCATCCTTAGGATCCGTAATAGAGTCGAAGACGGCGGATAAATCAATATTGGCCTCGTTTCTAACCTTCCAGTTCTTGTGCGTCAGCCGATCTTCCCAAGGCAGTTTTTTCGCCTCTTTCAATAATTTCTCTTCCTCCGACATTTTCACTTTCCTATTCTATGATCTTCCTACTGCAAATGAGAATTTCGCTATCAACTACTCCAGACAAACGTCGAAACTCCTTCCGATTTAACGTCCTCCTCTGAAAATTGCAGGCGAAGAAGCGGGGGAGAGGAGAGGGTGAAGATGGATCAACAGAATAATACTAGGGTGGAGCGGTCAGTACTATATCTTTATCTCATCTCCAGACCACCTTAGAGAGAGAGAGAGAGAGGGGAGCCAAAAGAGAGGGAAATTATTTTATTTTTTGCTCTCCAAAAAGAGTGGGGGTAAATTGGGCTTTTTAGACAGACCAAACCTCGTCCCACTCTCGCGCTCTTGCGCGTGACGAGAGGCTCCCTCTTCACTCCCTCTATATTTGAATAGGTTATTAATAGTTTATAGTTTCTACCGTTTATTCTAAAATGGGTAATTATTGCATTGCGCGTGAGAAAAGCGTGGGGATAGGAGAGAAGTCCAAATGGAGGGGACCCGAACAGGAAATAGCGAAACAAATGGGAGTTATTTTTTATTTTATTTATAATTAATAAAATAAAAAATGGAGACAGAGATTTGAAAATTTTCAAATATGATGGTTTACCTCCCTTTTACGTTATATCACTATTAAAACTCAAGTCACTCTTTTCCACTTGACGCTTTTGATGCTATGGATTCAATCGAATATTTCATATATTTAATTTTTTAATATATTTGTGTCGATTTGTCTTTATTGATATTAGTTTTGTATTATTTGTAATATTTCATATTAATTGAAGAATGAATATGCTTGAGATTATAACTAAAAGTGTCGGTTTAGACTGTACTTTGATCAACTTGAACCTAACCAAATTGAATGGTCGTAACTTGACCATGGTCTGTTCTATTTTGGTTGTCAAAATTTAAAATAATCAATTTTTGTAATTGTAAGACTTTCGATAATTAAGTAAAAATCACTTTTATTTATTTATTTATTTATTTATTTTGATTTGTTTTTGAGGTGAATGAGAACTCCAAAACAAATGCGGAAACCAATCATAGAAAAAAAGACTCAAAAGTTGTGAAAATACGAAAAAACTCATCAAACCAACTCTACCAGGACTTGTGGATTTGGCAAACTGGATCAATTTTAGGTACCCCTGACTATAATCTATATTAAGATGTGTTGGACAATAGGTTTAGGTTTTATTTTGACATCTTTAGTTTGATTCTTGTAGAGTCGGCTCGAGCGAGCCAAATCTTCTAACTCGTCGACTCTGTTGAGATTATTCGAACTAAATTGATCAAACATGTCGAGCTTAAATGAGTCAAGCCAAAAAACATTAACTATCTAATTGGTTTATGCTTATCAGGTTATGCATCGATCATCAAACCGTTGCCAATGCCGGCGGGAGAGAGAGAGGGTCGAAGTTCATCTCAATCTTCTTACGCTGCCATGGTTGTCAATCGACGAGCGACAAAGACTCCGGAATAGCCGACGAAGACGACGTTGCCATAGATTGGCGATTATCGACGATAAAAGACGACTAGTTGGTGAAAGATCGAGATTCAAGGGTGAGGGGAAGCCGGACTGGCGGAGGGCAAGGAGAACTCTAGTTTAGCTAGATTCGCTACAGAATTGAGCTATTCAACCGAAACCCTGGCTAGAATGCTGGCTCAAGATTCCTGACATCATGTTTAAAGTTGAAAAGGTGAGATAATAACCCCACGAGCACCATCTTCCATGGGTTCCTGTGAAGTAACATCTGTCAATACTGTGCTCTCAAAGCAATCAACGAAGCCATGATTGCGCAATTCGTTTCTCCAGCGTACGTAGGCCTCGATTGACAGATAAAGCCGAACGAGCTCGAGTTGAATGTTGAGTACGAACAACCATGGGGTCCAACGCAGTGAAATCAAACATCGCCTCCTGTCCCAACATTCTTCCTGTGCTGCGTCTCGTAAGCTGTCTAATCAACGTCATTTGCATAGTTGTCCGAGTTTGAAGAAGCACGCAACCGACAGAGGTAAATAGGAGAGTTTCCACGCGCGACAATGGCGGAGAGCTCCCTCGTCGACGGGAATCAATCCCTCTCTCGTCCGTGCCGGAGAAACGGGAACCTTCGTCGGCAAACTAAGATTTGGCTGATTTGTGCTCGTCGGAGAAGAAAAGGGACGAGTTTGCTTGTATTTACTGTTAATAATGTTACTTTTATTTTTTTATTGTATTATTTTAAAATACTCAAAAAACAAAATACGGAAATTATTGTATTATTTAAAATATAATTAAAATAAGTCCGTTTGATCCGAGTATTTTGTTTGACTACAGTGGTGAAGTCCACTTTAAACCTCGAGATTTTCCTAGTCTCTTCCTTTTCTATTCCATTTCTATGGGTTACTCGAAGAAATCGGGGTGTTCGTGTTGTTGAGAATCCAGTGGTTTTGATTTCGGTTCCTCTTCAGTTCATGCGTAGCCATGGAGATCGAAGTACGGGCAGTACGAGGGATAGAAAGCTGCTATGTAGCGCTCCTTCTTCATCTGATTCAAAGGCTCGATGTTGGCTATTCTGGCTCTGATTTCGGCTATGTGCCCCAAATTCTCGTTATCCATCTTCGTTCTATTTCCTCCGACGCCACCTGGACGGTTGCTTGGTCGGAGGGTACTTCGTCTTCTATGGCAATTGAGGTACAACTATTTCTATACTTGGAATCTCTATGGTGTCTGTCTCTCGCTTGCTTCTCGGCATATATCACTCTCTTGAAGCTTCGCTAGTTTCTTATGCTCGCTAATCACAATTTGTTCCCAAAAAGACGACTGTTGTTTCGTGTTTGCCACAGTTGTAGAAATTTCCAGAAAGATGCCAGTATATCTTCATGGCTAGAGATCTTTTTGATCTCTTGGTTGGAGTTATATCATTGCAATCCATGTTTATCTTTGATAACTCGTATAAATGTTTAAATTAGCTTAGTCTTAACAACTTATGTTTGTATAACTATTGCTAAAATTTCTCTAAACAAGTCATGAGTTGTTTAATGGATCATACCTCAGACAAATTAGAAAAGAAAGGCGTCAATTCCTACATAAAGTTCAAGGACTCCTTCTCTTTACTTAAATTCTCTCTTGAAAAGAGGGTTGGAGAAAATATTGATGAATATAATGAAGACTGGCATTCACGTAAGGTTAGAATTTATTGGTAGAAGGATGAAGACACCAATCCATTTCTTGTTGATGAATATTTTGATAAAAGAGACACTGTCGAATTATTTAATTAGTTTACAGAGGATGAAGATGAGAAACAATTGACTGCTAAAATTCTTAGATTGCGTGTTAGAAGGAAATGTATGATTACAAAAATAAATCATGAGAAAATTAATCGGTGTTCGGAAGCCAAGAGCTCATTAGGGCGGGCAACCCATTACTCTGATTGCACAAAACTGCCTCCCCAAGGTATTCATGAACATTGTTTTGAAGAAGGAAAGAGAAAATAACAACACTGAGGGTGAGGTTTTTTCCTCTCAATGATAATGTTTTGTTGAGAGGTTTTCAAATAATGCTGAAGTTTTGATAGTGCAAATTTGAGTTAATTTGACGCCTCCTTGGCCTTGGCCAAAGTACCATCAACAATGTTGAACTTTTTGTTACCAAGACAGTGTGAAAATTGTTACTGAGTGGTATAGATCATATCATTGACACACATGCTTGGGAGGAGGGAAGTTAATGGTATCAAACAGTTGACTTTGAAGTATGTTGAATAGTTCTATGTAGGATGCAAAGTATAGGATTGTTATTGCCTTGGGGATGATTAATTAACCTCTTTATTTGTTTCAAAGTTCTTTGTGGTGAATCTATGTTCTTTACATTCCTAGTGTTGTTTTGCTCATTAAAACTATTGTTCCAACATGCACATTCAAAGTGTCTTTACTTATGTAAATATCCTTACTTGGTTTTGCTGCTGTCAATATGTAGCCCAACAATTTGCAGACTGTATTTTCTTACCAAATCACATTACAGTTCAGGTGCGAGCTATTGCTAATGTGCCAAATGCTACTTTTGTTACGATTGAGCCTCATACTGAAGATGATTGGGAAGTATTGGAGCTGAATGCAGAAATGGCTGAAGCTGCCATTTTAAATCAGGTATTGTGAGATTTTGTTCTCAAATGACGATAGAAATGTCCATTTTCTTATAAGATAAAATTTTTCTGCTCATATCTTGCTAATCTTCTTTATAAGTACTAGTATGTGAATCATGTTATTCCTGACTATTTATGATTTATAAATTATGAACATTGTAATATGATTAAGTAAAGCTCCTTTGTGATGCAGGTCCGGATTGTTCATGAATCGATGAGGTTTCCTTTGTGGTTGCATGGACGCAAAGTCATTACATTCTCTGTGGTTTCATAGATACCCAACAATGCAGTGGGTAAGGAGAGATCTTGATTTTCTTTTTCAATTCATTCATTAAGTCCTTAATTCCTAATTTTCTTTTGTGTACTTTCTCTGCGGTTGCATCTGCCAAATAAGCGTAGCATCTTTTATTGTAGGGTTCTGGAAAGACATTGTTAGCTAGAAGTCTAGCAAAATTTTTGCCATAACATGACCACCTCCTAACCCACACGTAAGAAGTTGATCTTGTTTAATTCTGAAAATTTGTTTTCACTGCGCTTCATATAATTGTTTTATTGTGACTATTTTTCCTGATGTACGTGGGCTAATTTGATCATTATTTTTCTCAATGAAGAGTTTACATATGTTGCTCTCGAATTGCATTAGAAAAAGCCTCAAATGTTCGGAAACTGCTCTCAAGCTATGTTACCGAAGCTTTAGATCATGCTCCCTCGATTGTAATTTTTGATGACCTGGACAGCATTATTTCAGTTCCCTCTGAACTTGAAGGATCTCAAATGTCAGCATCTATGGTTGAACTGACTGGGTTTCTCCTTGACATTCTAGATGAATATGGGGTAAATATTATATATAAGTTATGGTACCATTTCTTAGGAGGATAAAATGAAAATATGCTATATACATATATATCATGGTAACATTACTTTAAAGAAGAAAGTTTAGTGGTTGGCATAAAAATATGTTCTGTCCGAGACTGATTCACGCCTGTGTAAGATAAATTTATTTTAAACTCTCACATCTCAGCATGAAACTAAAAACCAACTGATGACAAAAACCTTTTGTAAAAATTTATGTTCTTGATTTTCAAAGATTGTTGCAATTACAGGAGAAAGGGAATAGCGCATGTGGTATAGGTCCTGTTGCCTTCATAGCTTCAGTTCAGGATCTTGATAAAATACCCCAGTCATTAAGCTCTTCAGGTTTTTATCCTCTCATGCAGTAGAACTAACGTCAAATAGTAATTAGAGTGATTTGCAAATAACATGGCTAGCTAGATTCCCTCATAAAATTGTGTGAGTCTTTGATAATTTTTTTTTATCGACAATCACCAGGAAGGTTCGACTTTCATGTACATCTCTCTTCTCCCGCTGCATCAGAACGTGGTGCCATGCTAAAGCATGAGATAGGGAGGCAATCCCTGAATTGCTCTGATGAAATTTTAGACGAAGTGGCAATCAAATGTGATGGTTATGATGCATATGAGCTGGTACATGATACCCATGTTATTATTCACATGTCATTTTTCTCACATTTTCCTTGCTCTTTATCTGCTATCATCATTTTTCATCATACAAATTCAAATATTTCCCCAACATCATTCTTCACATTTCATTCTGTCCCAATTCATCTGTCAGACTGTTTATGTCACATCTATTGTAAAAGATTTTATCTTTCTTGTTACATTTTATTCTGTCAAAGTTTCCTTCGATAAAAAACTATTTAACTAAATTTTTGGATGCAGGAAATATTGGTTGATAGAGCTGTCCATGCTGCTGTTGCTCGTTTTGTTCCTTCAAAACCGGATTTTAGATTGCAGGAAAAGCCAATTTTACTCAAAGATGATTTTTCTCAGGCAATGCAAGAATTCATACCTGTTTCTCTGCGTGATATCACAAAAGATGCTGCCGAAGGTGGTCGGCTTGGATGGGATGATGTTGGCGGTCTAAGTGACATTAGGAACTCGATTAAAGAGGTATAAGTTTCCATCTTTATTTATATTATGATGAATTTGATTTTTTGTTTTCTACATTTATAACAAAACAATGATTGCTGTGGTCTCCTATATCGTACATTTGTTTTTATTGGAAACTGATATTCGGAAAAACTTAGAATGCTCAAGTGGTGATTCTAGTAATTCTTGAGAATAGTTTGGTTGGTATAATAGCAATATTTTTTTCTTGAGAGAAATTTAAGCATATTGCGTAATCCTTTTAGGCATGGGGTTTTTTGGATGTGCTTCAGTTTAGTTATTTCAGTATTTAATTTTTACACAATAGTGACTGTTTTGCTGACATGTTTATTCTATTTAAAAATAGATGATAGAATTGCCATCGAAGTTCTCAAACATTTTTGCACAAGCTCCATTGAGGTTACGGTCCAATATTCTCTTATATGGACCTCCTGGCTGTGGAAAGACACACATAATTGGGGCAGCTGCAGCTGCTTGTTCTTTGCGATTTATTTCTGTCAAAGGGCCATAGCTTTTGAATAAGTATATTGGTGCTTCTGAGCAAGCTGTAAGAAACTTAGTCCTGTGCTAGTTTTGAAAAATGCATCTATATGTCAATTTTGTATGAGTTTTTTTTCACTTAATTGTCGTTTTTGTATGAGTTTTTTCACTTAATTTAACTTTGAAGATGTATTCTCAAATAGAATTTTGAGGCTTCTGAAGCACAATTGCATTGTGCTATCGTAAATACATTTTCTAACTGGATGATCATAGCTCAACATAATTCTCTTTTATATTTCCTTACTCTTGACGTAGAACACACTTTATACTACATTTTTCATGTACTTTCTCCGCCATTTTTATAATTCATTTTTACCAAAAAAAAAATTGAGGCTTCTTTGAACAATTTGACTTAGTAGTTACAATGAGGTTTAGATTACTAGCATTGAACAATTTGTGAGATCCTTGTTTGGTTCGAGGCCTCTTGTAAAATGAAATGTCTTTCATGGTTTGCGTAGTCAAATTTGTGATGCTTATCCTCATCATAACATGCATGCTGTTTCAGGTTCGAGATATTTTTTCCAAGGCAGCTGCCGCAGCTCCATGCCTTCTGTTTTTTTATGAGTTTTATTCATGTTTTGCTTTTATCAATTTTCTGATTGTGCTGTCTCACTCATTTGCAGTTTCTGACTGAGTTAGATGGAGTTCAGGTTTTAACTGGTGTATTTGTTTTTGCTGCAACTAGGTTAGTTTCTCTTTCTTTTATACTTTGATCTCTTTTCTTAGCTTTTCAATTTGTTGAAAGAATGTAAATCGGAAAAATTATTTTGCACGTCAACATCATGATTCAAGAAATATAGATGGGAGCTATTCAATGTAATTTTCTGCACACGGCACATTGAAAACCATGCACAAGTTTGAGATGTCGTGTTTTCATTAGCTACTGCCGAATTATTGATTTTTAATTCAAATTTATTAAAATCTATTAGAATGATTGTCACATCTATCATGATTGCTGGTAATGGAATGATAAGTTATTGTGCTGAGTTGGCATAAGAGCTGAAATTTAGATGCCTGAATTTTCTCGAGAAATTCAATTTCCATTTCTTTTCTTAGGATGGTTGAGCAATCAATGGATATTGGTTATCTATCATTGGTTTTTAAGCCATCTATATGATATGGATACATATATTTTATAACAAAGAAATATGATATGTGCTAATTAAGTTTATGTCAACTATGGACTGAGTCACCTTGTTTTTCATGATCCTTTATAGCTGGTTTTGTTAAATATGTTTGGTTTTATTTTATTCATGTTTGACTTGTCCTGGTTATTTCATTTCAAGCAGTAGACCAGATTTACTCGATGCAGTGTTGCTTAGACCTGGAAGGCTGGATCGCTTATTGTTCTGTGATTTCCCCACTCCTAGAGAACGACTTGATATTCTCACAGTTCTAAAAAGGTTTGTAACTAGCTTTTTTTAGATTTTTCTTATTGTTTTCAACCCTAAATTCTACATTCTTGTCTACCCATTCTCGCATTTTTTTATGATGAATTTTCAGTGAAACCTTTGCCACCATCTAGTTAGCTCATCTTGTAAGTAATAAACTTACACGCACTAAAAACGAGTAATACTAGATTTAGATTCTTAAAATATTTTTTTATTCTACATTCTGATGTGTTTAGTTGTGGTTGACCTAGTTAAACTACATTTAATGTATTACAATTAAGATAGTTATTTATAATATTTATTGCACAAATTACAGTTAAACACATCAACATGTACAATAACAAAGTATGCTAAGAAGGTAAACCTAACAATACTTATAAAAAAAAACTAGTATAGAAAATAGAACAAATAACATGTGCTACTACCCTTGATGAGAGGTGTAATGAAAGATTAAAAGAGATCTACTAATGAATACTAAAGGATTAGCTTGTGACTGATTTTGAACATTCTTCCGATTGGCCAGTGCCATAAAGAATAGACAACTAGTCTTTGATTAAAAGAGATCCCCCAACTTTTGTTTTCAATGTTTAGTTGGAAATTGTTTCACAGATACCTTTGGCAAGCGATGTCGATTTGGATGCAATAGCATGCTTGACGGAAGGATTTAGCGGAGCGGATCTACAAGCTTTGCTGTCCGATGCGCAGCTCGGAGCAGTTCATGAGCTTCTTAGTGAGGCTAATATTACTAAGCCTACGAAGAAGCCTATTATAACAAATAGTCTTTTGAAATCTATAGCATCAAAAGCTAAGGCGTCAGTTTCAGAAACTGAGAAGCAGAGACTATACTCTATTTACAGCCAGTTCCTTGACTCCAAAAACTCGATCTCTGCACAGGTATTCTCTTTTCCCAGAAAAATGGAAGGAAAAAAATGCATCCACCTTTCGTTCTTGTGCATATTTTTATGAATGTCGTTACAAATGTTATGTTGATAGGAAATTACGCATATTTTTATCAATATCATTGCAAATTTCATGTCGATAGGAAATTAAGTTGGTTGTGTTATTCAAGTAATTGTAGTTATAACTTTTGCGCACAAAGTACGACAGAACTATAAGATCTGATCGATCTTTATATTGTATAAAGCTGCAACTGAAAACTTGATCAATCCGTATGGACATGAATCTCGAAATTAGATATGCTTGGTAGTAGGTACCTTAAAACTTTTTACCAGTTGAAAAGTTATCTTTGAGACTCGTGTTTGAATTTAAGATTGTTGTTTTTTGTACAGTCTAGAGTAGGGGTGGGCATCAGATCGGATCAATCCGATCCGATTGGCCCCCATCTGAAATTTTATCGGGTTATCGGATCTGAATCCGAGCCGATCCGAATCCAACACGATCCGATCCGATCGGATCGGATCCGATTGAAAATTTAAAAAAAGTTATCCAGCAGCAAAGCAATAATAAAATCCAACACAAATCCAATCATATCCGACTAAAATCCAACGAAAATCCAAACATGTCTAAACTTAATAAACTAATTCCAGAATGCAACAAAATCCAATCATATCCCAAATCCAATAAAATACAACAAAACTAATCTAATCTACTATAACTTCTATCAAATATTAATTATACATCATATATCAAACATCGTTAATTCTTCATCTCCGTCTCCCTCTCCCTGACATGTAATTTCTGGACAACAAACAAACATAATTTAAAATCAACTAAAAAACATGTTTAATAATTTATATTAATAATGAATTATGATATAGAATTAGAATATACCTTCATCAATAGTTTTATAATCTTTCAATCGGTCCAACGTGTCCAATGGATCTAACAACGTTGGAGTTTCTGATATGATCCAACTCTGTCCGCATATAAGAGCTTCTACAGTCTTCGGTAGTAAAGAGGTGCGGTATTCGTCAATAACGCGACCACCAGTACTAAACGCCGACTCTGAAGGAACAGTAGT